>CAXITT010000278.1:96673-112337 GCA_964033795.1 Lymnaea stagnalis
ATTCACTTTATATATATATATATATATATATATATATATATATATATATATATATATATATATATATATATAAGTAAATTTTCATCATCTAACTTGTACAAATGTGAAGACTTGCTCCAAGTTAAACAAGCCATCATACGAAGTTCAGCGCATAGCCTGAAACTGCATTTGTGGTTAACTGTATTAGGTGGACTGGATGATGGTTATATATTATAGTGAATCCTTCCGTCTTAGCGAGATGATGGAGTAGCTACGTAGTCCTATACCTCGACGAGTGGCTCACTAGGCCAATCCTAGAATGATAATCTCGACTGTATTTCTCCCAGTAGAGTATTGATTCCTGTTTATATTTTGATCTTCCTTATTGTTCTTTTTGTTGCAAAGGGCTCGTTTCCCGCATCTTTTGCCTTTTCAACTCCTTCATACACTGCTGTTTGCCAACTGGAACGTTGTTCGGCAATGATCTCCAATTTGTTGATATCAATGTTGGCTTCCCTCATGCTTCTTTTGCAAACTTCCTTAAATCTCAGGCATGGCTGTCCAACAAGTCTTGTCCTTTCTGCTAACTCTCCATACAGCAGCATTTTTGGGATAAGGCCTACCTCCATTCTCCTTACATGGCTTATCAGCGAAGGAGCCTTTTTTTAAGAGCGGGACAAAATGCTTAACATTTTTGCAAGTTCCAAGACCTCTGTGTTAGACATCTTGTCCTGAAATCATTTGCGTAAAATGTGAAGGAGACATCTTTGATGGAAGCTGTTGAGTTTTACAATTAAGACTGGTATATGTGGTCCACACTTACCTGCTATATAGGAGCGTACTGTTCACACATCCCTGATAGCCACTTAGTTTTGTATTGTTCAGTTAGAGTGATATTATTCCACACCCGCTTATTCAGTTTAGCCATAGTTGCTGCTGCTTTTGCGATCCTGATATTTATCTCTTCATCAACTTGAGAATGAACTATAAATATTAGATTCAAGGTATGTGAAGTGCTCAACAACCGATAGATTATGGCCATCAATAGATATGATTGAAGGGGACGGTGCTTCTTGCATCATGACAGTGTATTTTGGATGATTGTTAAGCTTAGCAAATATCTAACCCATTTATTCTGGTGTTATGCTATTAACAGGTGAGCAAGACTATATCAGGGTGTTCGTTACAGTAGAGTTAAACAAATTGTCTCCGTTTGTAATCCCTGTATGTACTCCCTAGTCTGTTTTGAACTCATATGATTGCATTTGTACAAATAGGGCTAGTTTATGTATCAATGTACAGATCAGAAGCGTAGCTAAAGTTTGTAACCTCTGTCTGTAACGCCTTGTCTTTTTTGAAAATTATATGATTGCATTTGTACTGTTACGACCTTCTTTCGTTGTCTAGTCTCACCAATGTTACTGCCTTCTGAAGACTTCACGTGTTAGTATCTTCATCCTTACACTTCAACAAATACCTCATTAGTTATGTTTACTGAACGTTCAGTAGACTCCACGTAGTCTAGGGCCTACGTCGTCTAGGGCCTACGTCTTCTAGGGCCTAGAGTGACAACTGTATACTAAAGTATGTTTAACTTGCCTGCCACACCAGGTCCACAATGAAGAGCAAAACAGCTTCCAATGAATATAACAATAACAGTTATTTGTTTACAGGACCCAATCACAGTAAATGTCAATTCTCAAAGTTCCATGAATATAATAGTAACTCTTAAACTCTTTCCTCTACTATGAACTCATCTCTCACTAACTCCGACTCATTGGCTCATCTCCCATTATCTCTCCCCAACTGTCTACTAACACACTGCGCTTTTATATCTCAAAAAAACACTCAGCATACACTAACTTTTTACACCATGAACCTAATTCACGCTCTGAACTCACGAACAACAACTCACAAAACACTCTCACGATCAACAACTCCCCCTACCCAACATTTACAACAATCTGATTCATAACATTTCTACCAACCCCCACCTCCGGTTTTTCGTTGAATTTACTCACAGCAGTGATGTCACACATCAGAAAAGTGCAATAAAAAATTATAAAGAACAGCATTTTCAATAAATATCCTTATCACTACAAATTAAGACCAAAAGCCAAATGTAAACAATATAGTTCACAACATTGCCATATCATCATACACTAAACATACATAACCATCATCAATATCAAACAAAAACAATTCCATGTGTTGTAATAATAATAATCGAAACATGAAACACCCAAAAGTTTTGACCAAACAAAGAAAAAACTCTGACTGTTAGCGAGAAAGAAAAAAAAAACAACATCCGTGTATCCATGTGGACAGCCATAAATTGTCCAGTCTGTTCATACAGTTTTAAGAGGGCGAGATATGTCTCTTGTCGGTTGCTTTCCAAAAAGCGTGCACATTTTTGTTCCCCATCTAAACACTTCCTCATCAAATAACACCTGTCTCCCAAGACTTAACATCAAGTCAACTCCCAAAAGTAATTTGAACAATGCCTTACGCAAAAAAAAAAAAAAAAAAAAAAAATCGCTACACATTACCCCAAATCAAATGCACACACGATCCAGTAAAACAAAAATCACGGTCCTCACCTCCCAACTCATGGAAACACCTCACCTCCCAACTTATGGAAACACCTCACCTCCCAACTTATGGAAACACCTCACCTCCCAACTTATGGAAACACCTCACCTCCTTACCAAAACTAAATCCTTCATTGCTCTAATCTCGAGCCCTCCCGGCTCTCATGACATAACAATAATAATAATAATAATAATAAAGTTTATTTGAAAAACAAGCTTCATCCCCAAAAGCTCGAAGCGCGGTACAAAGTCAACCATATTAAAAAGAGAAATAAAAACAATATAAAATTTACCACATTTTAAAACAGACGCAACAATATAAAACTACATACGAGCTTACCAAGTCAAAGTCTTTCATCCCGTTTCAACCATAAGCAACACAAGCAAATATACATTAACTGAAAAAGATGGTAGAAGCATCATCCCAGAAGGTGTTTGCGAAATAGATGTATTTTTAAATTGGTTTTAAAGGACTCCAGAGTATGGCTGTTTCTGAGAGCGACTGGAAGTGCGTTCCAAATTGTTTGACCGGGAAATGCTTGCAACAGTGTGCTTTCCGTAAGTCTCAAGGCGAACACACGGTATCGATTTTGCCACTATCGGATGTGCGGAGCTCTCTTGTGGGTACATAAGGAGTCATGATTGCTTTGAGATAAGATGGCGCCAGGTCATGTAAGCAGTGGTAGCACAAAGGCGCAATTTTGTACTCTATGCGAGCGCGGACCGCAAGCCAGTGCAGCTCCATCATATGTGTTTCAGCATGGTCGAATATGCGTTTGCGAAGAATAATACATCAATAACATCATAAACATCATAAACAAAAACTAAACTTCTCTCATCCAACCCTACCTCAGGGTAAAATGAATGAAATAGTGAAACGAGGTATGTGGAAGCTTGAAATAAGGTAACAGGACAAAAAACAAGGACGTTTCGGCATAAAGCCTTCATCAGCCAACAATAGAAATGAAAATATAACAGGGTAAAAGCTCACCTCCTCCACGGAAACTCGATCAAAGCCAAACCCTTCATCGGCACCAGAACCGCCTGAGTCCGAACCAGACCCAACACAACAACGGTTCTCATGCCTTGAGAAACCAGTGACACCAATAAATAACGCGGGCCTCTTAGCTCCATCTAAGGTCATTTCCATTGACTTTCAATTTGTTAAACGTATGTGCCCTTCGTGGGACTGCCCCTGACAAACTCACGACTCTACATCGTGATCGCCGTAGCTTGTCCAGGTTCCAACACCTTCACAATCAAAACACACATTTTCTTCCTCCACTAAACTCTCTGTGCAAAACTCAAATTTTCCACCTCCATAAAACTCTACTGCACAAAACCCAAATCTTCATCCCTCACAAAACCAAAATCTCTCTCCAATAAAAAATTCACATCTCCCCATTCAACATTAACAGAAGCTTCCGTTTGTACATTATCACAAGCAACAACTTGTGCTTCTTAAAAAAAATAATATCCCGTTCAAAATCACAAATCTTATTTTCATTTACTATAATCTATATCAGAATCATCATCTTGTTCATTAAAAATAATATCTTGTACAAAATCAAGATTCACATGTATATTTACTAAATCCTTATTTACCACCTTCTAAATTCTTTTTAAAAAAAACTCAGTGACCATACATTTAGTAACAATAGCAAGACACTCCTCGGATAACTTTCGGGATAACTTATCTCGTCAACAAAAAATCAGTAATTTTCTCAGTTACCTCCTTTCCCCAGGCAAACAAAATAACTTTACACTCCTCAACTTCTACTAAAGGCCTTCCAGTATCCTTAGCAACGTTATACACACTTTCTCTGACCACTGAACTCTCAGCCCTCTGTCCCTCCCTCCTCCTTATTTCAACCTCAGCCTCGTGTTTTTTTTTTATAGTTTCCTCGGGATTACTTTCAGGATCACTTTTCTCTTTAACAAAATAAGTAATTTTCCCTGTTACCTTCTTTTCCGAGCCAAACAAAAGAACTCTACGCTCCTCAACTCCTATTAAAGCCCTCACAGTTTCCTAAACCACGATCAACAACTCACAAAACACTCACACGATCAAAAATTCCCCCTACCAAACATTCAAAACAATCTAGTTCACAACATGTACCAATATTGCTAATTTGTGTTTCAATGTACAGATAAGTAGCGTAGCTGGAGCTTGTAACCTCTGCACTCCCTTGTCTTCGTATTAGCATTCCCCGACGGTGCAATCACACACCCTTTACTGCTGTACAGTGGTACTTGGACATAAAAGTGCCCTAAAATACGAGATTTCTGAGATGCGAGCCGTCGAGCGAGCGATGTTTTTCTTTGACATACGAGAAAAATTCGAGATACGAGGAACTAGGTCAGCGGGTCGACCGGCTGCACACGAACACAACAGTCGTGCCCCGTGCGTCTCACATTGTCAGTGTACTTGTTTGCCTCGCTGTCGAAGCATCTTTGATAAGTTGTGCTCGCGAATTGTGGTTTTGTCCATTTACAGTACTTTATCACATTTCTTTTTAAAGCCATGGGTCCGAAGAAAGTGAGTGGAAAGGTCAGTGCTCAAAAGAGGCTGATTTCTATTGAATTAAAGCGTGAAATCATAGAAAAACATGGGAAAGATGTGCATGGGACTGACTTGGCGAGGCAATACAACGATATGTACTGTGCTTTATCAAAATGTGTCGATAAAAGGTATAACACCGGCTAAGAGTGTTACAATAATTTCTATGTCCGGACCTCTCTCCATGAAAAAACGGAGACACTGCTGATCATGTGGGTGACGGTGAAGCAGTTTGGTGGAGTTACCTTAACGCAGGGCACTTTATAAAACAAGTTTATTTCTTTACATTCTCTTTTATTACATTTTTATACAATATTTGTCATTTATAAATACATTTTTCTTATTCAAAATCACGTAAAAGTAACTGGGGTGACATTTTGGGGGCTTGAACGGATCAATGGTATTTTAATTAATTTCAACTTGGAAAATTGCTTTGAGATACGAATAAATTGACTTACGAGCAAGGTTACAGATCGAATTAAATTATTATCTCGAGGTACCACAGTATTAAATTTTATCTATGAATGACTTAAAATTGTTTTTATGTTTAAAATACATACATAATTTTAAATTAAAAATCAAAACATTAAAAAACACACTCATATATTTTTATGGAGTTTATTTTACAATTCTTTCGCGTGCCAATTATAGCTATGGTCAATAATCGGAACGTCCGGCTAATCACAAAGGTCCACAATTGACCCCCATCTCATAGCTGGATTCAGCAATCTTAAACTTCTTTAATAACCTGAAAATGAAGAAAAAAAGTATTATTATTATTTTCAACTTTGAAATAATTGACTGGAAATGACAATTTAAAACTATAATTACACATGTCTTACTATGTCTTACTTTGTCATACTATGTCTTAATAATTTGTCTTCCTCTGCCATACTGTGTCTTACTATGTTATAGAGAAGAGAACGAATATTTTATATTCCAAATTAAAAAAACTACCCGCAATTATATATATTTTTAATCTTTGTTCAATTCACAAGCTTCCTGAAGAGGAATTCTAGGACAAGCCAGCATAAATACGCTAACATGAATTGTGAAGCACCACTCTTCAGTTTTCATTCTTTACTTAATTGATGTTAATGTTGAGATTTAAAGTCTTTGGTAGTAGAGTAATGAGGGGGGTACAGACCAAAACATTAAATATATTCACTACATTATTTCCGTAACCAGGGTTACATTGCGCTGCTCAAAGAGAGGTGGACGAAAAGATGGATTACTTGCGAGTGAGAATGAGCGAGACAAGAGAGAGAAAAAGAGAAACATAAAGAGTGATTAAAAGAGAGAAGAAACAAATAGGAGGAGAAATTTACCGTGAGAGAGAGACAGCGAGAAAGAGACAGAAACACACTGGTAGTAGAGCCTAGCTTATAGAGAGCGATACAAAGGAGTTCCATATGTTGAATTTAGTGACCTATAACCTGTGGGTTTATAAATAAACAACAATCATGAAATTATTGGTTTTAAAACCAAAACCAAAGCCACATTTCAGCATGCAAGTGATTCATAAATTAAATGTACACAATATAAGAAATCTGCTACAATGAGCCCTGTTATAGCGTGAATTCTTATGTAGCACAGCAATGGCTTAACTTCCGAAAATTTCTTCTATTCATTCAAATATATGTTTGTTTTTAAGTTGGTGCTGAATGAAAGTAATATCATAATATCTCAACTTCAATAAGACTAGTCACACTTGAATACAACATAGCTCACTAACCCTCATTAACCAAAAGGAGATTTTTTAAAAATCGTTTTATTCAAACAAGATACCATAATATTGTATTACCAGATCCAAGGCTTTTCGCAAGAGATGTAGTAAGATCCCACATCGAGGTGATACTGCTATCAACGAGATCCCATGCTACAGATACGAGATTTGACTATGCTAGCAAGTGTAGCAGTTGACTGACAGTTATATTGTTTAGATCACCAGACATGCCTTTCATGGTTACACCCACTCCCCACTACAACATATTAAATCTAGATCACATTGGGTCAAAGTCCTAGCGGCATAACAGTAAATAATATGCGATAACAATCACTGTCACAAAAATGTATTTATTTTCTTACTTGAGCCATAATTGTTGTAGTCATTATTGTAGTTGTTGCCATTGTAGCCATTGCCGTTATAGCCCTTGCCATTGTAGGCATTGCCATTGTAGCCCTTGGCATTGTAGTCGTTGCCATTGTAGCCCTTGCCATTGTAGTCATCACCATCGTAGCCCTTGCCATTGTAGTTATTGCCGTTGTAGCCATTTCCATTGTAGCCATTTCCGTTGTAGCCATTGTTATAACCAGCATATTTGCCACCATTGTAGCCTTTATTGTTGTAGCCACCATTGTAGCCACCATTGTAGCCACCATTGTAGCCACCAGTGTAGAAGGCGCAGGCCATGGCCAAGAGGGCGAAGCAAACGGTCAGTTGAAGGGCGGCCATTTTGTTGATGTTATGCTGCGAGCGGCTGATTGGACGATACACAAATGACATTGATATCAGGGGGGTGATGGGTTAAACAATCCAACAAATAGATGTGGTGTTAACAAAAACATCAAGGGATCATATACAATATTGGGTAACTAGATTGAAACGAAATGAAGACGTTAAGTCAAGGAAAAAAATCAGTGAGACCTACTGTGAGTATGGACTAATCAACCTCACCTTATAGCGTCCAATTATTAATAAACTTTTAGTATTTTTAACATTTGTTCTGCATTTTATTATTTTATTTTTTTTAAATCTAATTATTTTCACAATAACTTTGCAAATCTTTCTTCTTCAACAATAAGAAGAAAAAATAACAAGACTATATTACACATGGCAGAGATGAGCACTTTCTATAATGCCATAGTTTTATTGAACCGTTTATATAATGTTTAAAATTGAAAACTGTAATTGCACTGGTTGGTATTTATTTCAATACAATTCATTGAACTTTAAGGGAAAAGGGTACAGAAAATACGGCATTAAGGCCGTGAAAAGTATAATAAATAGTGGAACAAGACATGTTTAGGCTTGAAAAGAAACGACCGAGTTATTAAAAAGAGGTTTCGACTGCAGGCTTTCCAGAGCCGACAAGTCAACACGGGAAACAACACATGATTAGAAATGAGATATTCCCTTGTTTGAATACTTGAAAGTAGAGTTTTGTTTATAAATACAAACGTAATATTTTAGGCAACAAACTTATCTTGTTACATAAATTATTTAAAATACGTTTGAGCAGGTGACAGAGGAGTGAATAGAGTGCATCATCAGAGCCCTAGACGAAAAGCCTCAACGGTAGAATTAGGATTAGATACATCGATGATGTGGAAAGAAAGAGCGACAGCAGCTCAGAATCCAAGCATCGAAAACAAAAGTATGAGCTATCTCTTGATGGAAGGCATTGGTGAGGCAGGCGAAATCCCTACATGGGCTGGAGCGGAATGGGGATGGACAGATGGAGCAGGTAAAATGCTTTAAACTTTAATTTCAATCAAATAACTCTGATGAAAACTAAGTTTTAAACATAACAATAAGCATAGGTCCACAGGAATTCATTACGCAAAAACAACATTGAACAACAGAATGAATAAAAAAAAAAATATATTATCTTAAATCTAATGTCGTCTGACAAAGTTGTTTTTGAAGCCGCACGGGATTTATTTTCACATAGTTAACCAATAGAATAAATATGATAATTTAAATTCTTTTTCGATGATAAAACTAAACCGAACAAAAAAAAAAAGAGATATTATTGTAAAGGCATTTTCTAAATACTATATTATCGTTTTGACTCAGGCCCAGACTCACCTAGGTTCTCAGAGGAAGTTTCAGAGATGAGTGAACTAAAACATATCATCCCCACTTTTATAGCATTGGATTATCTAAATTCACAATCATTCGTTAATCCATATCTTTGGTATCGATCTCATTAATTTTAGATTAATCGGAAATCACATAAATCATAAATTTTACAGGCTGAATTTACTCTTTAATATTGAAGTCAAAGTAAAGTAACAGGCTATCAATGATTTTTAAACATATCAGTTTCGCATCTGCAAAAACTTCCTAAATCGTTCCGTATCCTTGAAAATGACGGAAGCGATTCATTGGACAGCGTCGTTATCTATGACTGTGGGAAAATGTATTGAATATTAATGTTTTTTTACGTAAAATGCATTGATTTATAATAGATTGATGTCAGATCTAATCGATAAGTCAATCCTTACGCGGTTTATGGTCTCTGGGAGAGATTTAAAGGCGTAACTCTGGATGGGTTCTCACATTTCCACTCTTCATTAATCCCACTAATCATCTTATTTTATGACCATACAATTAGGGCTTGAAGTTTGGGGTGTTAAAATTTTGGAGAAATATAAGGAGCGTTTTAAAAGAAAATCTGAAGTACCTCATGCTCTGTGATTAAAGTTTTCTTTAACTGTTAAATGATATCATCATTTCATGATACGACACACTTGTGTGGGACAATATACGTTCAAGTATTTTACAGCCTAACATTTCAGTCAGTCTCATAAACTGACTGAAAGAACTCTGTTTTATTGATTGACTCATTGATTGATTACTTTAGTAGCGCGTGGTCGATGCTATTTTAGCATGCTAACAGCACTCTGATGTTCTAAAATCTGTTCTTAAAAAAAAGTCTTTAAATGTTTCTCAAATGATTTTTATTTTCATTTTCAATTTCCGTCTAGGATTGAGAAAAAACTGTTTCTTAATTATTTTGGCACTTTAGCTTCAAAGAGCGCACTCCTCAAGACTTCTTTCTGTGTCCATCCATACTGGAAACTGACAGAATTACGAGAAAAAATATAGCTCATAAATACAGAGTGTGCCAAAACTAGCAAAACTGAAATTACCACATCTTGAAAACTTACTTGCTTTTGTCATTGGTTGGCGTACTTGCTTTTGTCATTGGTTGGCGTACTTGCTTTTGTCATTGGTTGGCGTACTTGCTTTTGTCATTGGTGGGCGTACTTGCTTTTGTCATTGGTTGGCGTACTTGCTTTTGTCATTGGTTGGCGTACTTGCTTTTGTTAAACGTGGGTGACCTTTCCTTTGTCATCCTAGGGCGTACTCACTTTTGTCAAGCTAAAACTTACTCGCTTTTTTCAACGGGGAGCGTACTCTTTTTGTCAAATCTGGGCGTATTCACGTTTGTCATCCTGGGGCGTACTCACCTTTGTCAACAGTGGACGTAATTGCTTTTGTCAACGGTGGGCGTACCCCCTTTTGTCATCCTATAGGGTACATGCTTTTGTCATCGGTAGGCGTACTCGCTTTTGTCATCTTAGGGCGTACTCACTTTTTTCAACCAGGGGCGTACTCGCTTTTTCCATCCTAGGGCGTACTCACATTTGTCAACAGTGGACTTAATCGCTTTTGTCAACGGTGGGCGTACTTACTTTTGCCAATGGAATGGCGTACCCACATTTGTCATCCTATAGCGTACATGCTTTTGTCATCGGTAGGCGTAATTGCTTTTGTCATCCTACGGTGTAATTGCTTTTGTCAACGGTGGACGTACTTGCTTTTATCAACCTAGAGCGTACTTGCTTTTGTCAAACGGGTGCATACTTTCTTTTGTCAAAGGTGGACATATCTACTTTTGTCAACTTTGGGCTCAATTGCTTTTGTCAACGGTGGGCGTACTTGCTTTTGTCTCAAAGGGCTTACTTGTGTTTGTCAAAGTAGGGCGTACTAGCTTGTGTCAACGTGCGTAGATCTAACTGCCACGTGACCAATGCTATTTATAGTATTATATAGTTGGCAGTTGTTAATTAAAATCGATTTCTCAACAGAAAAAAAAATCATCGTATGGATGGAACGCAAACCCTAAGCTGGAGTCCCGTAGGTGAATAACATTGGTTCAATTAAACATTTCATCAATTTTTGCGACGCCCCTGGTACCAAGCTGTATCATCCATATGGTGTTCCCTTGGGTTATCCAGTGGCATTGCAAGAGGCGAGTTGCTGTTGTTGGGAACCAGCTTATTATCCTTGAAGAATAATCCTAGGCCTTATTTATTTCGTTCTGCGAAGTCTAAACCATTGTCACCTTGTGACGAACGGATGCCCGCAAAAATGAAATAAAAAAAAATAGATCTAGCTGCCACAGGATCAAAGACATTTATAGGATTATATGTTAGGCAGTTGCTGATTGAAATCGATTTCTCCATAGAAATATAATCAAAGTAGAGCTTTATATTTGTTCATACCTTGGTGAACATAAAGAGTTAACGCGTTTGAAAATCATGTCATAACAGTTTCGAGAGAGGAAAAACCCCAGTAAATCTCTTCTGTAAGTTTACTCTGCCGAGTAGAAGGTGAAGTCTGATAGACCTTTCAGTGTACGTGATTTTTGTCGGAGGGGCCATTCATTCTTATAAAAATGAGGATCCTCGCACATCATATCCATATATTTCCACAAAACATACGTTTTTTTTCCAATCTGTATCCAGTACGAATATGCATCCGTTTCCTTCAACTGCCGGTGAAGGGAAATGTTGCTAATGTACTGTTAGAAAGAAGCTCCTCGTAGTTTTCGTACGGGGCCCAAATAGACTCTGCTGTGGAACACGGGTGTGATTATCACGATCGTAAAACTTAACGGTAGAATAGACTCCCTCTTGTGTTAACACCATCAACTTTCATAACGGTAAAATATCTTAACAATAGTTACATCTTTTTTTAGAATCGTACAGTCGCTTTTTTTTATTTCAAAATCACTTCAACACAGCGGATATAAAGATTAACTTTGTTTTTTTTTCTTCCGGCGAGAGACTTTTTTTTGCAAACAGCAACTGCCCAACATATCTCTCTTTTCTCGACCGAAAACGCTGGCCAAATTGAGCTACGCATCGTCGACAAACGCAAGGCGCGTTGAAGATTGCTGTAGATTTAGAAGATAGTTTTGGTACATACTATACTTAAATACTACATCTTTAAGCTTTGTCAGAGTTCATAGTTTGAACAGGTCAGACAAGCTCACTGGTACGACTTTTAAAGCCTTTGTATTAACCTCATTTTTGTTTGTGTTGGTTTCTGGTCAAATCTTCCAGTCATCCCTTCCCCCCAACATAAATGACTTTTAACGCTACCAGATGTCACTGACTTCACAAAATAACATTCCCGATGACTGCGCTAAATGGGAGTCTTAAAAATATCGCAAATGTGTTTGCTGCGTATAATTTTATTTCTTTTACAGAAATAGTTGGTGTATAAATCTTCGGTGTAAAAAACGGTTGAGTCATTAGAATATTGATATAGTTATGGGCATGAAAAACATATTCGGCTGTAAGCTTTAGGGGTGGAAGAGCACTTTTCCTTAAAAAATGCTCTACTACTTAAATGCAGGTTAAGTTAAATTTTCAGCCCACCCTCATTGTTCGATACTTCATTTTAAAAAGGATTTATGCGAACAACTGTTTAGTTTTTAGGTTTGTTTCATTATCTGAAAAATCCCTTTAAAAAAAACGTTTTAGAAAATGTATTTTGTTCGTAAATTTTTTTACTTTTATGAATTTCTCGGAATTAATGTTACATAAAATTGTACTTTCTTCTTTCTTGGTTGATTATCTATCATTGGTTCTTTTTCCTTTCTTTAAAATATTATATCCTCTTAGCAGTACGAAAACCATATACAATTTTCAAGACTAGGTGAGATGGTTTTGTCAGGTAAGATTGTCCTGGCAGGTGAGATAGTTCTGACAAGTGACATTGCTCTCAGAGGTGAGATGGTTCTGAGAGGTGAGATAGTTCTGACAAGTGACATTGCTCTCAGAGGTGAGATGGTTCTGGGAGGTGAGATAGTTCTGACAAGTGACATTGCTCTCAGAGGTGAGATGGTTCTGGGAGGTGAGATAGTTCTAGAAGATTGAAATAGGGCTCTAGTGTAATCATTTTGGTTATTTTTATTTTTTTTTTAGAAAAACTAAAAAAGTTAACCTCGCTAGTGATTGATAACCAATTGGTTTAGCACCAGGTAATTAAAAGTATGATGGCAATCTGGTTTAACACCATGTATTTAAAGGTATTATGTTAAATTGTATAACACCAGGTAATTAAAGATACGGTGGAAAAACTCACAAAAAAACCATTTAATTAAAGGTACTATGATAAATTGTATTCTCCGGGTAATTAATGGTAAGATGATGAACTGGTAAAACACAAGGGTGGTCAAAGATGTGAATGTATTAGATCTTTTTGATAAATTTAGCAGCGGTGAAAACGTGAAGTTTTTATAAAAGTAAATGTTGATCATCTAACTTGTACAAACGTGAAGAATTGATCCAAGTTAAACAAGCCATCATACAAAATTCAGCGCATAGCCTGAAACTGCATTTGGGATTATCTGTGTTAAGTGGACTGGATGATGGTTAAGCTTAGCAAATATCTAACCAATTCATCCCGGTGTTATGCTATTAATAAGAGAGCAAGCCTTTTGTCAAGGTGTTTTTTCATTAGGAGTAAACATTTTTTTTTCCGTTTGTAATCTCTGTCTGTACTTCATTGTCTGTTTTGAGCTCATATGATTGCATTTGTACCAATAGTGTTAGTTCATGTATCGATGCACAGGTCAGTAGCGAATCTATAGAGTTTGTAAATTCTGTATGTACTCGCTTGTCTGTTTTGAACTCAAAGATTGCATTTGTACCAATAGTGCCAGTTTATGTATCGATGAACAGGTGAACGGCGTATCTGAATTTGTAATGCATTAGGATTGATTTCCTTGACTTTGCCAGCCCTCATGTCATATAACAGTACATATCAAACATTGACACCATATGGAATCAACATGAGTATTGGGAGGTTCCCACATTCTCTGATGGTTTATAATATTATAAATATTGTAATTGTAGTTTTTTTAGAGAAATGTTTCGCTCAAGATTATCAAAATTAAGCCTTCTTATTAGTATTCCCGGATGTTGCAGTTATACTCCCTGTACTGTTGCCACTGGTTTTGCTTATGCACAATTTTTAATGACCTAAAATTTTTTTTAGGTGTAAAATACATAAATTAAAATAAATAAATGAAAACATAAAAAAAAAAACTTATCAATATATTTTTATGGAGTTTATTTTACAATAAACTGTTTCAATTCTTTCGCGTGCCAATTATAGCTGAAGTCAATAATCGGCTCGTCCGGCTAATCACAAAGGTCAACAATTGACCTCCGTCTCACAGCTAGACTCAGCAATCAGAAACTTCTTTAATAACCTGAAATTGGAAAAAAAAATATTTTAATTTTTTTTTGTTGCTTTGAATTCAATGGACTTGAAATGACGATGTAAAATTATAATTACTCATGTCTTACTATGTCATTCTATCTCTTACTATGTATTATAATGTCAAACTGTCTTTTGCTGTGTAAGAGAAAGAGACCAAGTATTTCCTATTGGAAATTAAAACATTGAATCTGAATGTAAGTAAAATCGACTTTCAAATATATTATCCTCTTTTAATCAATACCAGTCCAGGATAATGTTAACAATTTTAGCATTCTTGTCCCCCTCTCACCTCCTTACTACGCAATTATAGTTATTTTATCTTTCTTAAATTCGCTATCTCGCTAAAGGACAAGTAAAAATAAGTACGCTAACATGAATTGTGAAATACCCTTCTTGAGCTTTAGTTCTTTACTTAATATATGTGATGTTCACATTTAAGACCTGTGGTAGTAGAGAAATAGTGGTGATAGACCTTAACATTGAATATACCCACCACCAAGTGTCTGTAACCAAGGTTATATAGTAGTGCTCAAGGAGATGTGGACAAAAAGATTGAGTGCGTGCGAGAGAGAGAAGGAGAGAAAGAGAGAGAGAAAAAGAAAGGCATGAGATAGGTAGAGATTTAAGGAGAGAGAGAGAAATTGAAAGAGAGAAGAAAGGAAGAGAGAGAAATATTGAAAAAAATTGAGAGCGATTGAGAAGGATGATAAAGAAAAGGAAAGAGAGTAAGAGTGATTGTGAGAGAGAAGAAAGAAAAATATAGAGAAATTTAGAATGAGAGAGAGACAGCGAGAAAGAGATAGAAATACAATAATACTAGAGACTAGCTAATAGAAAGCTACACAACTAGAGTCCGACCGAATTTCGGCTTCGGCTTCGGTTTCGGCGCCGAAAGTGGCCATTTTATCACTTTCGGCCAAGTTTCGGTTTCGGCCGAAACTGAAAAGTTAACTTTCGGATTTATTTCGGTTTCGGCCGAAAGAGAAAAGTTAACTTTCGGTTTTTCTTCGGTTTCGGCCGAAATTGACTTAGACTTTCGGCCACCGGCCGAAAGTAACTCTAGTTTTTGGTCATTTAATACTCAGCGAAAGCGATATTTAACAACAAATTAAGCGTCATTTAAGAACAAATTAAGCGATCGTTGAGAACAAACTAAACGATATTTAACAACAAACTAAGGGACATTTAAGAGCAAACTAAACGATCTTTAAAACAAACTAAGCGATCTTTAAGAACAATCTAAGCGATCTTTAATAACAAACTAAACGATCTTAAAGAACAAAC
>CAXITT010000278.1:113415-135981 GCA_964033795.1 Lymnaea stagnalis
CGAGTTTGAGACCCCTATTTTAGATGTTTATTTATTAATATTCACGATTATCTCATTTTTTATAAAAAGAATTTAAATATTTATACTTTCCCTCATCATTTTCGATGTATGCAGATGTATGCGAGATCGAATTTCAAAATAACTTAATATTACATTTTCGGTTTCGGCTTCGGCTTCGGTTTCGGCCGAAATTCATTTTTAATATTCGGCCTTTTTTCGGTTTCGGCCGAAAGTCATTTTTAAACCTTCGGCCTTTTTTCGGTTTCGGCCGAAAGTCATTTTAAACTTTCGGCCTATTTTCGGCTTCGGCCGAAATCAGAAAATCACTTTCGGTCGGTCTCTATACACAACGGCTTTCCATGTGTTTAATTTGGTGTATTATAAACTGTGGGATTAAAAAAACAACAAGTATCCTTAAATTATTATTTTAAAACCAAATCCACGTTGCAGCAGGCAAATGATTCTGAATTTTAAAAAAAATGATATAAGAAATCTGCTATAATGAGGCCTGTTATTTCGTGAAAATTCTAATGTAGCTCAGCAATGGCCTAACTTACTAAAATTTCTTCTATTCATTCGCATATATGGTTGTTGTTTAAGTTAGAGCTAAATAAAAGTAATATCATAATACATATTTTCGTATCAAACAATCACAACTTTTCTAAAGCTAGTAACACTTGAATACAACATAACTCACTAACCTTCAATAAGCACAGGAGATCACAAAATCGGTTCATTCAAACAAAATCATATACTATTTTACTACAAGATCCAAGGCTTTTAGTCAGAGATGTAGTAAGATCCCATATCGTCGTGATATTGTTATCGACGAGATCCCATGCTACATATACGAGATTTGACTATACTAGCAAGTGTAGCAGTTGACTGACAGTTATATTGTTTAGATCACCAGGCATGCCTTGCACGGTCACCCCCCTCACCATAACAACATAATAAATCTAAATCAGATTGGATCAAATTCCTAGAGGCATTACAATGAATAAAATGCGATAACAATCACTGACAAAAAAAAAAGTAATTCATTTTCTTACCTGAGTTATAATTGTTGTAGCCATTATTGTAGTTGTTGCCATTGTAGCCATTGCCATTGTAGCCCTTGCCATTGTAGTCGTTGCCATTGTAGCCCTTGGCATTGTAGTCATTGCCATTGTAGCCCTTGCCATTGTAGTCATCGCCATCGTAGCCCTTGCCATTGTAGTTCTTGCCGTTGTAGCCATTTCCATTGTAACCATTGCCATTGTAGCCATTGTTATAACCGGCAGATTTGCCTCCATTGTAGCCGTTATTGTTGTAGCCACTATTGTAGCCGCCAGTGTAAAAGGCGCAGGCCATGGCCAAGAGGGCAAAGCAAACGGTCAGTTGAAGGGCGGCCATTTTGTTGATGTTTTGGTGCAAGCGGCTGATTGGACGATACAGAAATGACATTGCTATCAGGGGGTATTGGGTTAAAAATCTAACCAATAGATACGGTGTTAAAATGCACATTAAGATGTCATATAAAATATCGGGTCTCAATATTGAAACTAAATAAACACGTTAAGGCAAGGAAAACATTCAGTGAGACCTACGGTGAGTATGGACTAATCAACAATACGTTATAGCAAATTAATATTAAAAAAAAGCATTTTAGTATTTGTAACTAATCTTCTGGATTTTATTATATAATTTTTTAGAAAGCTAATTATTTTAAACAAAAACTTTGCAAAACTTGTTTCTTCAAGAATTAGAAGAAAAAAAATAACTATATTACACATTGCAAAGATGAGCACTTTCTAGAATGTCATAGTTTTATTTAACCATTTATATAATGTTAATAATTCAAAACTGTAATTGCACTGTTTGGTATTTATTTCAATACAATTCATCGAACTTTAAGGAGAGAATGTACAGAAAATATTGTGGATATGTGTAAAGGACCGCATTCAAGCAGTGAAAAGTATTATAAATAGTTCAACAATATAAGATTAGGCTTGAAAAAGACAGGAGAATTTAAAAAAAAAAAGGTTTTGACCATAAGCTTTACAGAGCGGAAAAGACAACTCGGGAAACAACAATTAATTACAAATGAAACAGTAACGTTTTTAAAGACTAAAATGTAGCTTTTTGTTTACAAATAAAAATGTTATATCTCAGGCCTAAACTTTACATTACTTTGTTACATTAATTATTTAAAATACTTTGGTGCAGATGCCAGAGGAGTGATGAGAGTGCATCGTCAAAGCCCTAGAGGAAAAAAGCTCAAAGGCAGAGCTAGGCTTAGAATCTAAATCTTAGATAAATCGATGATGTGGAAAAAAGATCTACAGCAGCTAAGAAGCAAAGCGTGGAAAACAAAAGTCTGAGCCATGTCTGATTGGAAGGAAGTGATGTGCAAGGCTAAATCCCCACATTGGCTGTATCGCCAAACGGAAGGATAGAGAGATGGAGCAGTTAACCTGCTTTAAACTTTAATTTCAATAAAATAATGGTAATGAAAACTGGCTGCAAAAATATTCCATGAAAAAATGCACTTGTAATTAATGATTGTATAGAAAGGAACAGCAGCGTTATTTGTTGATTTTATAGAACCAGATATGAACATCGTTTGATTTTTTACCTACTTGATTTATCAACATTTTAAATTATGAGTTCAACAACCTGCTGTTAAACATTTCACGACACCACCTCTTTTATTCGAATGGGGATTCAAAAGTATTTCCCGTTAAGTAGTAAGTGTTGTTTTAAGTTTAAACAATAATAATAAGCCTACTTCCAAAAGAATACATGACGCAAAAATAACATTGAACAACAGAAAGATTGTAAGAAAGAAAAGTAAAATATAATCTTAAATCTAATGTCATCTGACAAAGTTGTTTCTGAAGCCGCACGGGATTTCTTATCACATAGTTAACCAATAGAAAACAATAAGATAATTTAAAATTTCATTCGATGGTAAAACTAAAACGAAGGAAAAAAAAAGAGAGAGATTATTGTAAAGGCATTTTCTGGATACTATATTATCGATTTGACTCAGGCCCAGACTCACCTAGGTTCTCAGAGGAAGTTATGCCCCGTTAAGTAGTAAGTGTTATTTTAAGTTTGAACAATAATAATAAGCATACGTCCAAAAGAATACAAGACGCAAAAATAACATTGAACAACAGAAAGATTGTAAGAAAGAAAAGTAAAATATTATTTTAAATCTAATGACGTCTGAAAAAATGTTTCTGAAGCCTCACTGGATTTCTTATCACATAGTTAACCAATAGAATAAATATGATAATTTAAAATTTCATTCGATGGTAAAACTAAACCGAAGAAAATAATAGAAATTATTGTAAAGGCATTTTCTGGATAGTATATTCGATTTGACTCAGGCCCAGACTCACCTAGGTTCTCAGAGGAAGTTTCAGAGATGAGTGAACAAAAAAATCTCACCCCCACTTTTATAGCATTGGATTATCTAAATTCACAATCATTCGCTAATCCATATCTGTGGTATCGATCTCATTAATTTTAGATTATTTGGAAATCGCATAAATCATAAAAAGTGTCATTTTTTTAATGGCAATTGTATGTTTGCACAGTTAATAACATTGAATAGAAATAATTTTACAGGCTGAATTTACTCTTTAACATTGAAGTCAAAGTAGCGTAAATGAGTATCGATATTTGTTAAAACATATCAGTATTGCAATTATCAGTATCACATATCGCATCTTCAAAATCTTCTTAAATCGTTGGGTATCCTTGAAAATGACGGAAACGATGTCAATGGACAGCGTCGTCAAATCTGTCTGTGGGAAAAAGTATGGAATATTAATGCTTTTTGACGTAAAGTGCATTGATTTATAATAGATTGATGTCAGATCTAATCGATAAATTCTATCCGTGCGCAGTTGATCGTCGCTGGGAGGCATTTCAGGGCGTAAACCTGGATGGGGTCTCGCATTTTCACGCTTCATTAATCCCCTTTGTCATCTGTTTTTATGACTATACAATTAGGGTCTGAAGTTTGTGGTATTAAAATTATGTTGAAATATAATCAGCCTTAAAAAAATCTGAAGTACCTCATGTTCTGTGATTAAAGTGTTCTTTAACTGTTAAATGATATTCTTATTTCATGATACGCAGCACTTGTGTTAGGCAATACACGTTAAAGTAGTTCCTATTCCAACATTTCAGTCAGTCTCATCAACTGTTCCCAGGCCAACATTTCAGTGAGTCTCATCAACTGACTTAATTAACTCTGTTTTAATGATTGATTTGGTTACCCTAACAGCGCTTGGATCCACGCTATTTTAGCATACTCACAGCATTCTGATGTCCTTAAAGCTATTTTTAAAACAAGTCTTTATATGTTTCTCAAATGATTTTTTGAAAAAATCATTTTCAATATCCGTCAAAGATTGAGGCGAACTATTTCATAATTTTATTTTCGAGCTGTAGCTTCAAGAGAGCGCAGTCATCAAGACTTCTTTCTGTGTCCATCCAGAATGGGGACTGTCAGAATGGAGAGAGAAAAATAAAGCACATAAATAAAGGGTGTGCCGAAACTAGCAAAACTGAAATTACCACATCTTGCACCACGAAATTGGTTTGGTCAAAGGTGAACGAACTTGCCTTTGTCAATGGTCTTCGTACTCACTTTTGTCAACGGTGGGCGTACTTGCTTTTGTAATCCCGGGGCTTACTCACTTTGTTTTGCTGGGCGTACTCGATTTTGCCTACTGTGGGTGTACTCGCTTTTATCATCATTGGGCGTACTCGCTTTTGTCAACGAGTAGCGTATTTGCTTTTGTCAAAGTGGGGCGTACTTGCTTTTGTCAACGGTGGGCGTACTTGCTTTTGACTTCCAAGGGCGTACTTGCTTTTGTCAATGGTGGGTGTACTAGCTTTTGTCTTCCACGGGCGTACTTGCTTTTGTCTACGGTGGGCGTATTTACTTTTATCCATGGTGGGGGTACTTGCTTTTGTCTTCCAAGGGCGTACTTGCTTTAGTCAACGGTGGGCGTACTTGCTTTTGTCAACGGTGGGCATACTTGCTTTTGTCTTCCAAGGGCGTACTTGTTTTAGTCTACGGTGGGCGTACTTACTTTTGTCAACGTTGGGCGTACTCGCTTTTGTCATCCTAGGGCGTACTTGCTTTTATCAAAGGTTGACGTACTTGCTTTCGTCAAAGGAGGGCGTACCTTCTTCTGTCATCCTAGGGCGTACTTGCCTTTGTCAATTTTGGGCGTACTTGCTTCTTTCAAATGTGGGCGGGCGTACTTGGTTATGTCAAATGTAAGAGTACTTGCTTGTGTGAACGGTGCATATATCGAACTACCAAGTGACCAAGGATGTTTATAGGATTATATGTTCAGCAGTTGTTGATTAAAATCGATTTCTCCCCCCAAAAAAATAAAAAATCATCGGGTGAATGGAAGTCAAACCCATAGATGGAGTCCTGTAGGTGGATAACATTGATTCAATGAAGGATTCCTTCAATTTCTGCGACGCCTATGGTGCCAAGCTGTATCATCCATGTGATGTTTTTTTGTTTATACAGCGGCGTTTAGAGAGGAGATTTCCTGTTGGGAACCAGCTTATAAACCTAGAAGAATAATCCCGAACCTTGTTGATTTCGTCCTGTGAAGTCTAAACCAATGTCATCTTGTGAGGGACGTATGCCAGCAAAAAGATAATAAAAAATAGGTCAAGCTGCAACGGGACCAAAGACGTTTATAGGATTATATGTTGGGCAGTTGCTGATTGAAATCAATTTCTTCATGACTATCATGATAGAAAAACTGAACTGTTAACCAGACATCCTCTTGTGTTAACACCATCAATTTTCATAAAGGCAAATTGTCTTTAAAAAAATTTAATCTTTCTTGGAATCGTAAAGTAACCACTTTTTTTTTTTTACAAAATCACTTCATAATAGCAGATATAAAGCTAAACTGTGCTGTTGTTGTTTTTGTTCGGCGAGAGACCCATTTCCAAACAGCAACTGCCCAACACATCCCTCTTTTCTCAAACGAAAACGCGTGCCGAATGGAGCTATGCACCGTTGACAAACGAAAGGCGCATTGGAGATTCCCGGAGTTCCAGAAGTTAGTTTTTGGTGCACACGATATACTTTAATGATCAATCTTGAAGCTTTGTCAGATATGATACTTTTATATAGCCAGACCTGCTTACTGATACGACTTTTAAATCCTATATTTTAACTTCGCTTTTGTTCGTGAACTTATTCTGGGTTTCAGGTAAAAATCTTCCAGCAATCATATCGAGCTTAAACGTGGTGCAGAGTCTCGTCGCTTATGAAAATATATTCTTTCAAATGATTAGCTCCTTTCCACCAACATGAAAGAGTTTTAACTTCACAAAATAAAACTTGCCGATGATTGGGCTAAACTAGATTCTTACAAAAAACTCAAATGTGTTTGGTGCGTATTAGTTTTTTTTTAAGCGTCTGGCAGCCTTATTGATGGGAGAGCACTTTTTCTTATAAGGTGCGTCACTACTTAAACTGCATTTTACGTCAAATTTTAATCCACTCCCATCGCTCGATTTTTTATTTTATAAATGATTTACACGAACAACTCTTTAGTTCTATGGGTTGTGTCAATACCTAAAAAATCCCGTTAAAAATAAGTTATAGAAAGTTTCTTTTGTGCGTAAAAAATCATACTTGATTAATTTTTCTGAATTAATGTTACATAAAATGGACTTTCTCTATTGTTATCTATCATTGGTTCTTTTTCCTTTCTTTAAAATGTGAGGTCCTCTAAGCATTACTAAAACAATATGGACGACTAGGTGAGATGGTTCAGACAGTTAAGATAGCTCTGGCAGGTGAGATGGCTCTGACAGGTGAGATGGTTCTGACAGATGAGATGGTTCTGACAGGCTAGATGGTTCTGACAGGTGAGATGGTTCTGACAGGTGAGATGGTTCTGACAGGTGAGATGGTTCTCACAAGTGAGATGGTTCTGGCAGGTGAGATGGCTCTGACAGGTAAGATGGATCTGACAATGAGATGGTTCTGACAGGTGAGATTGTTCTCAGAAGCGAGATTGTTCTGGCAAGTGAGATGGTTCTGGCAGTTGGAATTTGGGCTCTAGTGTACTCATTTTGGTAATAAATGGGTTTCTTTTCAGAAAAACGAAAACAGTCAACCTCGCTACTGATTGGATTAGCACCAAGTTATTAAAGGTATGATGACAAATTGGTATAACACCAGGTAATTTAAGTATGATAACAAAATGTTATAACTTCAAGTAATACAAGCTATTATGACAAATTGTATAACACCAGGTAATTTAAGGTAAGATGATACACTGGTAAAACACTACGTAATCAAAGGTGTGAATGTTTGCGTTCGTTGTGATACATTTAGCAGTGGAGAAAAAGGGAAGTTTGTATGTAAATATAAAAGTAAATGCTAATTATCTAGCTTGTACAAATGTGAAGAATGGCTCCAAGTTAAACAAGCCATCATAAAAAGTTCATCGCGTAGCCAGAAACTGCATTTGGGGTTTACTGTATTAGGTGGACTGTGTGATTTTCCCGTGCGCACACTTAGAGATATTGCTGCAGTAGCTTAGGGAGAGGGGCACTTTTCAGCATATAGGGAGAGGGAACACATTTCAACATATAGGGAGGGGAGGCACATTTTAACATTTAGGGAGAGGAGGCACATTTTAACATGTAGGGAGAGGGGGGCACATTTTAACATATAGGGAGAGGGGGGCACATTTTAACATATAGGGAGAGGGGGGCACATTTTAACATTTAGGGAGAGGGGGGCACATTTTAACGTATAGGGAGAGGGGGGCACATTTTAACATATAGGGAGAAGGGGGCACATTTTAACATATAGGGAGAGGGGGGCACATTTTAACATTTACGGAGAGGGGGTACATTTTAACGTATAGGTAGAGGGGGGCACATTTTAACATATAGGGAGAGGGGGCACATTTTAACATATACGGAGAGGAGGCACATTTTAACATATAGGGAGAGGAGGCACATTTTAACATATAGGGAGAGGGGGGCACATTTTAACATATAGGGAGAGGATGCACATTTTAACATATAAGGAGAGGAGGCACATTTCAACATTTAGTGAGAGGAGGCACATTTCAACATATTTGGGAGGCGAGTGGGTGATTGTAGAATTTGCTTGTGTCTAAAGGGTTGTAGACATTCTTGGCCAGCAGTGGACAACATGAAGCTTATCTAAAAAATTCATTCTGGTGTTTTGCTGTTTACAGTAGAGCAATCCTATATCATGTTGTCCTTTTCAGTATTGTTAAACAAATTGTCACCGTTTGTAATCTTATACGTACTCCTTTGTCTGGTTTGAAAAAATCATATGATTACATTTGTAACAATAGTGCTAGGTTATGTATCAATATACAGATCAGTAGCGTAGCTAGAGTTTGTAACCTCTCACTGTATCCCCTTGTCTGTTTTCAAACATTATATGATTGCATTTGTACCAAAACTGCTATTTTATGGTACAATGTATACATCGCAAGCGTAGCTAGGGTTTGTACCGCCATGGGATTCCTTGAGCTTGCCACCCCTCATGTAACATACAAGTACATATTAAACATTGACACCATACGGAATCAATATGGGTATTGAGAGGCTCCTTTCCCTGTCCGACGGTTTAAATTATTTCATATTATTAATATTATTTTTATAATTATTTAGATAAATCTTTTGTTCAAGAATAACAAAATGCCACCTTCTTATTAGTATTACCCGACTGTGCCACCACACGTCCTATTATGGTGCAACTGTTTGTACTTGAGTACAGCTTTGAATGTTATAAAAAAAAATATTTAAGTGTCAAATAAATAAGCTAAAATAAATAAATCAAGACATTAAAAAACGCATTAATATATTTTGATGGAGTTTATTTTACAATGAACCATTTCAAATATTTTGCGTGCCAATTATAGCTAAAGTCAATAATCGGCACGTCCGGCTAATCACAAAGGTCAACAATTGACCTCCGTCTCACAGCTGGACTCAGCAATCTGAAACGTCTCTAATAACCTGTAATCAAAGAAAACGTTATTATAATTATTTAATGGAGTGGAAATTACGATATAAAACTATAATAACACATGTCTTACCATGTCATACTTGGTGTTACTGCCTTACTTTGTCATACTATGTCATTCTATGTCATTCTATATGCCATACTCTGTCATTCTATGACATAGAGAAGCCAGCGAATCTTCCATTTATCGAAATTAAAAGCATGATTGGTAAATGTCAATAAAAACGACCTGAAAATCTGTTAACCCTGTTGAACCAATTCCAGTCCGTGATAATGGAAACAATTTTAACATTCGTGTCCTTCCCTCACAACCTATCCGAAAATACATTTATTTTTATCTCTGTTAAATTCGCAAGCTCGCTAGAGCTGAATTCTAGGACGAAGCCAACATAAATACACTAACATGAATTGTGCAGCACCATTATTGAGCTTTCGTACTTTACTTAACGGATTGTTAATCTTGAGACTTATGGCCTGTGATAGGAGAGTAATGGGGGTGAAAGACCTTAACATTTTAATCTATCCACTACTATGCTTCTGCACCCAGGGTTATATAGAACGGCCCAAGGAAAGGTGGACGAAAAGAGGGAGTGTGTGTGTGTGTGTGTGAGTGAGTGTGTGTGTGTGTGTGAGTGTGAGTGAGTGAGTGTGAGAGAGAGAGAGAGAGAGAAAGAGATGATTGAGAGAGACAGAGGTTTAAGGAGAGAAAGTGAGAGAGAGAAGAAAAGAGAGAGATAGAGAGAGTGTGATTGAAAGTGATTTTGGGTGAAGAAAGAAAGAGATAAAGATTGAAAGAGATTGAGAGAGAAGAAAGAAAGAGGGAGAGAAATTTAGCCTGATTAAGAGAGAGAGAGAGAGAGAGAGAGAGAGAGAAAGAGAGAGATATACAATAATATCAGAGGCTAGCTAAAAGAAAGCGACACAACGATTTGTGTAATTTGGTTTATTATAAACTGTGGGATTATAAAAAAAGAAATTATCATTAAATTATTATTTTAAACTCAGACCCAAATCCACATTGCATCATCAAATGATTTAGAAAAAATAAATATGTATATAATATATATTAGAAATCGACTATAACTAGCCCTATTTTAACGTGAATTCGTATACAGAACAACAATGGAATAGCTTCCCAAATTTCTTCTATTCATTCCAATATATGTTTGTGTGGACAAAAGGAATATCATGATGTATATTTTCGTACCAAACACAATTTCACTAAAACTGGTCACACTTGAATACAACAAAGTTCACTAACCAAAGGAGATTAAAAATTCATTTTTTTTCCCAAACAAAATCACACATTGTTTAACTACAAGATACAAGGCTTTTCCCAAAAGATTTTGTAGGTTCTCACATCGACGTGATACTGCTATCAACGAGATCGCAATTTATACTAGCAAGTGTGGCGGTCGACTGAAAATTATAGTTTTTAGGGCACCAGACACGCCTTTCATGGTTACCCCCCCCCCTCCCCACAACAGAATAATAAATCTAAATCACATTGGGTCAAAGTCTGCTAGGCATAACAATGAATAATATGCGATAAAAAATCGCTGATGGAGAAATGTATTTAGTTTGCTTACCTGAGCCATAATTGTTGTTGTCATTGTAGCCATTGCCATTGTAGCCATTGCCATTGTAGCCATTGCCATTGTAGCCATTGACATTGCCATTGTAGCCATTGCCATTGTAGGCATTGCCATTGTAGCCCTTGGCATTGTAGTCATTGCCATTGTAGGCCTTGCCATTGTAGCCATTACCTTTGTAGCCATTGCTGTTGTAGCCATTGTTATAACCGGCAGATTTGCCACCATTGTAGCCACTATTGGAGCCACCGTTGTAAGAGGCGCAGGCCATGGCCAAGAGGGCGAAGCAAACGGTCAGTTGAAGGGCGGCCATTTTGTTGATGCTATTTTGTGAGAGGCTGATTGGACGATACAAAAAATAATAACAATGTTATCCGGGGCTAATGGGTTAACAGCCCAATCAATAAATGCAGTGCTAACAATTATATCAAGTATCATGTACAATATATGGTTGCTAGATTGCATCAAAACGCTGGAGTAAATTCAAGAAATTCAGCAAGACCTAGACTGAGGATGGACTATACAAAATTCCGCATGGCTGCCATTATAAATAAACATTTTAGTGTTTATAATTTATTTTCTAGATTTCTAACAAAAAATCTAATTCCTTAACAATAACTTTGCTATATTTTTCTCCAATAATTAGAAAAAGGTAACTAAATTACACATGGCGGAGATGAAACATAAGTACTTTCTAAAATAATAGTCTTTTTATCATCTATAAATCTCATTTTTTCATAATCCATCCCTGTGCCGCTACAGTTTTCATAATAACTTTGCTAATTTTTTGTCTCCATTAAGTAGAAGAAAAAAACAGCAACTAAATTGCACATTGCAGAGATGAAACATAAGTACTTTCTAGAACGTCATAGGTTATTTGAATCTTTTACACAATGTTTAAAACTGTAGTTGCACTGTTTGTTATTTATTTCAATACAATTCATCGAACTCCAACGATAGAAGTTACAGGGAATATGATGGATAATATATGACGGACTGCCTTCAAGCTGTGAAACGTATTATAAATTGTTGAATAAGATATTTTTAGGCTTGCAAAGAAACACACAGGAGTGCTAGAAGAATGCTTATGTCGAAGGTCTTCAACAGCAGAAGAGACAACACAAGCAACAACAAGTAATTACAAAAGGAATCTTTACGTATTTAAAGAGTTCTATGTAGCTCTTTGTATAGGAAAAAAAGACAACACAAGCAAAACAAGTAATTACAAAATGAATCGTTACGTATTTGAAGAGTTATATGTAGCTCATTGTATATTTCAAGCTTACAATGATCTTGTTACACTATTTATTTAAATACGCTGTAGCAGGTGACAGAAGAGTGAAGAGGGTGCACAACCTAAGCCTCATAGGAAAAGGGCTCAAAGGCACACCTAGGCTTAGATGGATTAATGATGTGAAAAAAAAAACTACAGCAGCTGGGAATCCAAGCATGGAAAAGAAAAGCATCAGTTAGTTCTGAAGGAAGGAAGTGGTGAGGCAGGGAAAAACCCTACATGGGCAGTAGCGCCATAGGGATGGATTGATGGAGCAGGTGTAAGGCTTTCAAAAGTATTTCCCGCTGAGCCGTAGGACGTATTTCAAGTTTTAACATTTATAAAAAAAAAGTTTACGTATAAAATAAAAATATTTGACTTGAAAATAATACAGATGAGAATGATTTTAAAAAAAAAAAAAAAAAAAAAATCTAAAATTTAATGAAGTCTAAAAAAAAAAAAAAAAAAATTAACTAAAAAAAAAAAAAAAAGAAAATAATTTTAAAAAAAAAAAAAAAAAAAAAAATCTTAAATTTAATGACGTCTCAAAAAGTTGTTGCTGAAGCAGCATTGAATTTTGTATCGCACGGTTCACTAAGTATAAAAAAATATAGCTTACAATGTCATTCGAGGGTATAATAAATCGATGAGGCAAAAAAAAAAAGAGAAAATTATTGCAAGGACATTTTCTAGATACTGAATAATTGATTTGACTCCGGCCCAGACTCACCTAGGTTCTCAGAAGAAGTTTTAGAGATGAGTGAATCAAATCGGCTCACCACGACTTTTATAGCAATGGATAATCTAAAACAATAATCATTCGTTAATCCATGTCTGTGGTATCGATCTCATAAAGTTGAGATTAGTTGGAAATCGTTGAAAATCTTTAGTCATAAAGTGTGTGCTTTGAAATGAAGATAGTAGAATCGCATGGTTTATAACATTAAATAGACAAAAAATTACAAGATGATTTATTTATTTTTTTGTATTGAAGTCAAAGTCGCGTAAATGCTTTTGTATTGAGTATCGATGATTTCAAAACATATAAGTATCGTGTCATCAAAACCTTCTTAAATCGATCTGTATCCTTGAAAATGACGGAAACCAGTCATTGGACGTCGTCGTGAAATGTGACGGTAGGGAAAAAGTCTTGAATATTAATGTTTTTCTTACGTAAACGAGACGTGACTTATGACAGATTGATGTCAGATCTAATCGATAAGTTAATCCTTACGGGGTTTATCGTTGTTGGGAGGGATGTGATTTCACGGAGTGAAGCTGGATGTGTTCTAAAATTCCCACGCTCCATTAATGCAAATTGATCATCGTATTCTGTGACCGACCATTTGTGGATAAAGCTGAGCAGGCGTTTAAAAAAAAAAAAAAAAAAAAAAATGAAGTACCTCAGGCTGTGTGGCGAAGGTTTTCTTTAACTGTTAAATGGTATCGTCATTTCATGATATGCCACATTGCGGTGAGAAAATAGACATTCAAGTAGTTTGCATAGCAACATTTTTGTCATAAAAGAACAGTCTCACCCTCTGACTTGAAAAAAAAAAAACCTCTGGTATATGGGACCGAGTGTCGAGAGGAATTATAGTTCATAAATACAAGTGCGCAAATAAAGCAAAACTGAAACGCTCGCATTTTGAATGCGAAATCGCTTTTGTCATCTCAATGTGCACTTGCTTTTGTCATCCTATAGTGCGCTTGCTTTTGTCATCCTATGGTGCACTTGCTTTTGTCATCCTATGGTGCGCTTGCTTTTGTCATCCTATGGTGCACTTGCTTTTGTCATCCTATGGTGCACTTGCTTTTGTCATCCTATAGTGCGCTTGCTTTTGTCATCCTATGGTGCACTTGCTTTTGTCATCCTATAGTGCGCTTGCTTTTGTCATCCTATGGTGCACTTGCTTTTGTCATCCTATAGTGCACTTGCTTTTGTCATCCTAGTATGTTCTTAACTTTGTCATCCTAGGGCATACTTTCTTTTGTCATCCTATGCGTACTTGCTTTTGTCATCCTATGGGTACTTGCTTTTGTCATCCTATGCGTACTTGCTTTTGTCATCCTATGCGTACTTGCTTTTGTCATCCTATGCGTCCTTGCTCTTTTCATCCTAGGACGTACTTGCCTTTGTCATCCTAGGGCGTACATGCTGTTGTCAACGGTGCATAGGTCTAGCTTCCGCGTGACCAAGGTTGTCTATGGTATTATATATTCGGCAGGCGTTGATTGAAATCGATTTCTCTATAGAAAAAAAAAGTCCTCAAAGTTTAGCGATAGATTTGCTCATACTTATAGTGAATTCAAAGCGTTAACCTATTTGAAAATAATGGCATAACAATTCAGAGAGAGGGGAAAAAAAGGAAAGTAGTCCTGGAAAGATACTTTGCCAATGGAAGGGAAATTCTGAGCGAACTGTAAGTGAATGTGATTTTTATCGGAATGCCACTCATCCCTATAAAAATCAGGATCCTCGCTTACCATATCCAGAAATTCCCACAATAACATCAAGTTTCGTCCAACCTTTATCTGGTACAAATATGCAACCCATGTCCTTCAACAGCAGACGATCGGAAGTGTTGCTGATGTTCTCTTCAAACGCAGCTTCGCAGTTTTCGTACGGGCCTAAGTAGAACACTGCTTTGATTCTCTTGATCGCAAAAATTAGCGGTATACCAGGCTTCCCATTGTGTTAACACCATAAACATTCATAATGGCAAAATGACTCCACTTGATTACAGCAACTAACCCAAAATATGTCCCTTTTCTCGACTGAAGACACTTGTCGACTTAGGCTATGCACCGTTGACAAACCCAAGACGCATTGGTGATTCCTGGAGTTTCAGAATTCAGTTTTTTGGCGTATTGTACTTTAATGTTAAATCTTTAAACTCTGTCAGATTTGAGAGTTTTATAAAGCCAGACCTGCCTAACGGTTGGACTTTTAAATCCTGTGTATTAACTTTGCTTTTTTGTTCGTGTGCTTATTTCTTGGTTCCTAGTCAAATCTTCCGGTAAACCTATCGAGCTGAAACTTCGCACATAGTCTCGTTGCTTATGAAAACTCATTCTGTCACATTTTCAGCACCCAGCCATACGCATAAGCGTCAGTTCACAGGATCAAATTTTCGATCACACATTTGATGCAATTTTTTTTTAATGAAGCCTTGTACAACTTTCAAATTACTAATTGATCAAATTCCCATTCTTTTTGTCCTAGAAATAAACCACGGCCAAAATTGTGCACTCTTACACAAAATAGACGCAAAATTTGATCTAATTTGATCGTGTGAACTGAATGAGTTCAAACGCTAACTGAAGCCACTGATATCACACAATGAAATTTCCGATGACTGCGCTAAAGGAGACTATTAAAAAAATATCGCAAATGATTTTGTTTGTTATATATATATTTTTTTTCTTTTACAGAAACAGTTGTTTTAATAAATCGGTGTGAAAAATGCTGAGCGGGTCATTAGAACATTAATATAGTTTTATTTCTTTAAAAAGATTCATTCTGCATTCATTAGCCAATTTTTTTTTAAAATTCTAAAAAAACAAAAAAGCAAAAACCAAAGAGGCTGGTGAGTGGGGGGTGTCAGTAGGGCGCTTTTATTATAAACATTGAGGCGTGGGATTTTCATTTGGGGGGTGTCCTAAAAAAATAGTCTCTGCTCCGGGCGCACTAATCTTAGCTACTCCAATGTTTGTAAAGTAGCTAAAAAGATGTTTATCACTTCCAAGCACTTCTTTACAAAACTCGAACACTAACACCTTTACAGGCGCAGTATTAATCCAAAGGACAATTGGGTTACGTGCCTCGGGGCGCGAATCTTTTAAGGGCCCCAGACAAGGGATCCGATGTTTTGGAGGCTGGGGACATGGTGCAATCTTGAACATGCTCGTAATGGCGTATTGTATGGTACTGATTGGTGTCTCAGAATCTCAATACATAGAATTGGGTATAAGAAAAAAAAATGTACATGGAGCAGAACAATTCATAAGGCTGAACTCAAGGGAGTGTTTTAGGGAGTCTCATCTCCTCTTTATGAGCCCTAGTGATGAATGAAATAAAACAAACGTGTTACATAACTGGGTCAGTGAACAAACGACCAAACATAAGACACCACAAAAATTGCATTTAATCATTTCCGAGTCGTGATAGTGAATTACATTTTCGTTCAAAATTAGTTGACTCGAAATCAAAGTTATGGATATTGATAATGGTTGAGCTTCGGATGGTGCAAGGCAGAGTTGTAGTGCACCTCGGCTAAATGTGGGAAGCTGCCTGAGGGAGGCACCCGAAAGAGCGTCCAAAAAAACACAATATATTTCCACTCCCAAAGGGTGTTGACAGTTCATAATCTGGCACCGCCCCTTATTAAAGTAAGCCATTCAGCCTATCAGTCGATAGTCTTTTGTGTGTGATCAGGTTCATTACAGGTGGAGTCTAAATCTTCCGAATGAGCTGTTCTATTACAGATTAAGTCTAAATCTTTTCAGTGAGCAAGTGTTTTGTAGATTAAGTCTAAATCAATTTGAGTTAAGAGAAACAAACAATGACAATGAAAAGAATACACAAACAACGGCTCTTGAGATATTACATAATAAAATAACGCATTCTGCGAGTTTCCGCACCACCGAGCCCCTTCCCCGGTCGTTTGGTTTCCCTAACCTCCAAACCAATCCATCCCTTACAATCTCCTCGGCGCCAACACCCACGCCTTCTAAAGTGCACTCTACTTTAACTTCAATTGTGAAACTTTTACGTGTTGGTTTTTAAAGTAGCCCACCCCCACCCCCAACCCCTTTTTTTGCATATTCTTCACACATTTTTGGAGAATATATTAACTACCGAATCATCCAAATAGGTCAGTTGGATGTCCAACACGCCTTAGCGTCAACAAAAAAAACAACAACAACAAAGAACAAAAACTTTGTATTAAAGTATTCACATATTGCAAACGTCTCTTAAATAAGATGTATATAGGGGTGACGCTTATACGGGGCAGTGGTTAGCTACGAAAGCTTGAACGTCAACGGTTGCTGCTGGGCCTAGTTGTACATTCTAATTATTTTAGCCAAGAGACAGCTCCCTGTCAAGGGCAAGTTTCGTTCTTATTGGCGCACTCCTCTTCTACCCCCCCCCCCTTTTCTCATTTTTTTTATTGTGGTGATTGCTGATGAAGGCTTTCTGGCGGAACTCGTTTTTGACTCTAGTCTTTTGTATTCTCATAAAATCTGTCTTGGATCATGTTCTTAAAATTTATTTCATTATCTTATTTATTGGGTTCTGTGAAAATCCATAGTGATTATGTGAGTATTGTTATATGTTAGAGAAAAAATGGATCCTTTGCTAAAAAGTATTTGTCAGAGCCCATAATTAGCCTCTGTTCTACGTTTTGTGTTAGAGTACATGGTGCGTTTTAGTTCTAAAGTAATATCTTTTTTTCATAGTGGCTCTGTATTTTCAAACCTATATTTAACTCCGCTTCTCTTCCTATGTTTCTTCATGGGTTTGTGTCGATATCTTCAGACGACGGATTAGCCAACTTCAAGCCACTTATCTGAAACTTGTCACATAGACTCGTTGACGATGACAACACATCGTGTCAATCAAAATTTAAGCCCCACTCCAAAAATTAGTTTTTCGAGTTTTTCATGGGAAAGATAAAAGAAATATGCTGCAGCAGACTTCACAAAATAAAATTCGCGATAACAGCAGTAATGAGATTCTAAAAAAACAATCATTTTGTTTGCAAATGCGTTTGGCGCTTAACATTACCTTATGCTTTTCTGAATTTGTTAGTGAAAAAAAATATACCTTTTAAAAGCGGGTTGGGAATTAGAATATTAATAAAAAATAAAATAAAAGATAAATATAAGGGATTTTTAGGAAAAACTTTGTTTAAAGGGTTGTTTAATTAAGTTGTTGGTTAGAATGCATAATGCGAATATACTTATAAGTTATTTGTTAGAATACAAATAAATGGATATGTTTATAATGCAATGGATGGCTCTTTCTATTGTTAAAATAAAATTATGTTTAAGTCTCGTCTCTATTAGTCACTACCAATGCATTGCTAGGTAGAAACCAAAATCTTTCTCTTCCATTATGTCAATTAAAGTACCACAAAAAAAAAAATAAATAAAAAATTATTAATAAATAAAGTACATTTTAAAAAAACGTTTAAAATCATAAAATCATTTTTAGTACATGTTTTTACAATACATCATATCTCCATCAAACAAAGTCAACTAATGGGACAACATATATACATCAACAATATCAGCCAATGGGACATACAACTTATCATCATCAACAATATCAACTTATAGGACATACAACATATCTATATCAACAATATCTACTAATCAAAAACGATATATTATTGAAGTATTTATTTTTGAATCACTTGCTAAAATATATATGGGCAAACAACTACACATGTCTTTATTCATGTACGTATTAACTTTATATTTACAAAGACTTTAAAAAAAAAACTACAAAACAAATGAATATGTGAGTTTCTCCCTTGATGGCCTTCAATTGATATAGACTCTTTTTGGTTGGCTGGACCTGAAATAAAAAAAAAACTAAATGTTCAAATATGAACTAGTCCATTGGCGTATACAGTAAAACCTCGTGCATTCGCGTTTCGGGAATTACGACTTAACGGAATCGCGAAGTTTTCATGGAAAATTTTTTTTTGGTGTGGGGGCTAAAGTTAATGAAAGAAGATATCATTAAGAGTTTCATCTGAAAAGAAGTTGCTTTCTTACGGAAACATTCCTTTTTTATGTAAATTACGGTATTGATGTTATACTAATTGACAAAGTTTATTTCTTTTGGAACACTCATGGTTACATATGTTTTAGAAAGTACTGCATTTCATATAATATTTTGTAAATCTTTAAGGTAACGTAAATTCAATTATTTTTTTTTTTAAATTCTGCTAGTAATCGTAGCGAATGGTTTTAGATGATGACGTAGTCGTTATGACGACACGATAATGAGTAGCCAATCCCACGGCAGACTACTGTCTTTCCCTGTTTCTGAGTGGTTTTAGCTCGGATGCTTTGTGCACTGTATGAGTGAAGTCGTGGTCCATCCTCCTGCATCACATTTCCGTACTAGTGTGATTAAATTCTACTACATGGAGCAGAAACTTGGAAAACAACGGCGAGCATGACACATAAAGTACAGACCTTCATAAGCACATGCCTTAGAAAGATCCTGAACATCAAATGGCTAAATAGTATCACCAACAAAGATCTACTAGAAAGGACTCACCAGTTGCCCATCAAAGAAGACATCTTAAAGAAAAGATGGAGGTAGATAGGGAAAACTCTCCGAAAACCCCAAAATAGCATCACCCGACTATTCCTTACATGGACTCCACAGGGAAAAAGAAAGAGAGTAAGGCAAAAAATACACGGAGACGTGAGATAGAGGCAGACATGCAGAAATATAAGATACTCCTGGGGTTGCTGGGTGGCCGAGTGGTCTAAACTGTCTCAATCCAAATAGCTGGTGGTCTGGAGTGTAAGTCCCACCAAAGCCAGCTTCCCAAGCATCCCGGGTGGATGGGACTCGTTAGCCTTGGACGGCAACTCATCTAAGAGAAGACAAACTCTGCATTCAAACCAGAGCCGGAATGATCAACACATTGATCGTGGACCCCTTAAATATAAGAAGAAGAAGAAACAACTCTACAGGACCACGAAGAATGGAGAATTCTTGTCGACGGCCTATGCCACAGACGGGGTAAAAAGGCATAAAGAAGACAGAAAGAAGTGTTATGCGTGTGTTTCCTTCTTTCTTTCCCTCAGCGAACGTTAAATAGTCTTTATGGATTTATCTTACTTTTCAATGGAACTTCAGTTTTTTGGGATCATGATTTGGGTCATAACTGGAGGTTTAACTCCAGACATAAAGCATTTAATAGCTACTGTAATGACTCGTACCACCATTCGCTAATCCTCCTGATCCCAGACGGATTCTGGAACCTAGCCTCACCAAATGTTTAAGGTATTACCGTGTCATAATGAAAAATGTCACAGATACCGTTGAAAAGAATGAATAAACATGGCGGCGAAATGTTTCGTTTTACCGTTATGCCACAACGACTTAAAAATTATTGTGTGGTGGTCTGGTGTAGTTGTTTTTGTTTAATTTAGGTATTGGATATATGTTATCGAGTTCCGCAATGAAACGAGCATACATTCAGGTGAGAGGTTACAGTGAAGCAGAGGTGAAAGTGTTAAACTATTAAGTTTACCTATAACGCAACATGTAATCATCAAAATGAGTTTTTGATACTTACATCTGATTGAATATCTTGTATAGAAAATGTTTTTACAAAATTATCTATACCATCAATCAAATTTTTAACGTGGTTCGTCACGAATACACACAAATAAATGGATATAACACAGTCATCAAAGTGTGAAGCCATACCATAATTCAGAAGTGTTAAGCTAGACCATATATATGAAGTTTTAAGCCTTACCATCAATCAGAAGTGTAAAGCCATACCACAAATCAGAAGTGTAAACCATACCATAATCAGAAGCGTAAAGCCATACCACAAATCACAAGTGTAAAGCTATACTACCAATCTGATTTGTAAAGCCATACCATAAAGCAGATGTCTCAAGTCATACCACAAAACAGATGCTCCCAAATAGTTTCTAGTCACGGCGTCCCAGTGACACGCTCCAATCAGAAGCTATTTTATAGACAAAAGAAAACAAAATACATAAGCTTAATTGTAATATAGCGCCTTTCAGTAAACAACAGTACATTTGTCTACAAACATTTATTACCAAGTCATTTACTGGTCTGCACCAAATCTACTAGATTACATTACACTGCTACATTTTTAAGCACTACCTGGCGACCTTATGCGCAGAACTTGAGAACCTCTGACATAAAGGATAACTTTTATTTTAAACATAGCTGAACATATTTTCTAATGGTAAATATAAATATTGTTAATAATAATGTGTTTCAATCCCAAATAAGTATCATTTTTCATTTTTAAATTATGTCACAGTAATGTGGGTTGATAACCAAATGTCATTCCCAGTTTGATTTTTTTTTTTTTAAAGCTAACTTCATACCAGGGCCATAACGATAGCTGCCGCCGTTATATGCATTGTTGTAACCTGCAGATCGTGCACCGTTATTGTAGGCCCCGCTGTTGTAGGCACAATTGTTGTAACCACCGTTGTTGTAGGCCCCGCTGTTGTAGCCACCGTTGTTGTATGCACCGTTGTTGTTGTAGCCACGGGAGTAGCCGCCATTGTTGTAGCCTCCATTGCTGTAGCCGTCATTGTTGTAGCCACTATTTCCACCATTATAGCTACCAGCGGCTATAGCCATGACGGCGAAGCAGACAATCAGCTGAAGGGCGGCCATTCTGTTGTAAAGTGGTTTGAAAAGCTGAAAGAAGGACGTAATACAGGATTTTTATTACAGCGAGAAAAAATCAAATGAAACCAAAAAAAAAAAAGTGAGCCCAACTTAACACCACAAACAATTGTGGTCTTATGATTTCATTACTGGGAACTTTACAATCACGAACTGGACGTTTATAAAAAAAATACTTTAATGACACCCCTCAATCCCAAAGAAATGTAATTATAATGACGCAAACACTGATTTTGACGATATGTATTTCATTTACCAATATGTAAATATTAAACATATGAAATGCAATATTAAAGGCTGGGCTAACAGAAAAAGGCGCTGCTTCTTTGCCGTATTAACGGATGAGGTTACAGGTAAAGTGTTGTTAACTAAATTAAATCCCACCTAGTTCCAGAACTTCAAGCCAAAGTCATCTGATTCACGGCGGAAATAACGGTGAAGAGTGAACATAAGACTTTGATTTCAGGGTATTTATAGGATGGAAAAGCATCTGTATAATCCCAAGCTGTCGAGCCGAGAGATGGGAAATCGAATTCTTTTTTTACGGCCTAGGTGGCAATGGCACGGCATAATATTACTCATTTTATAGTTTACTTTATATGAATTACAAATTTGCAAGAAAAATAAAGCCATGCCATAGAGTAAATTTTTTTTTATAAATGATAAAAAAACACGAATATCATACACACGAAATAATGGAGTAGACGTAAAAGGTTCTTTTTATAGGTATATGTTTTTTTAAAATAATATGGTATCGATATGATGATATATCGTATCTTTAACTTAGTCCTAAGCGCTGCCTTAAATTATGGGATGATCATAAAAAAATTCTCAATGTTAAGTCAGAACATATCCTCTGTCTGATGAGTTTGAAAAGGTTAACGCAGATTTGAAATCTATTAATCTCTGTCGGTTATGAATATATTAATAAAAGATGGAATGGATTAACAAAAAATCTGAGTTGAGGTGTTGAAGTCGATAGGTTAAAATGCAGTGTTACTGGTTTTAAATGTATGCCTTGCACCTATGATTTAATACTTTTTTTGAAGATTTAAGACTTACTGAATCAGTTGACTTCTCGGAAGGGACGGAGGGAGGGGGGCAAGGGGGAGGTAGGGTCATATAACTAGGCTTTGAAACCATGGGCGCCCGCAGAAAACTTTCTAGGGGGGGGGGGGCCAAAAAAAATAAATTA
>CAXITT010000278.1:136161-146684 GCA_964033795.1 Lymnaea stagnalis
CATGTTTGAAACTGAAAAATTGAGTAAACGATTTTTTTATTTAAAATTCTTGCCCAATTTGCATTTTTAAAATAATTTTTTAAGTTATGTGTATTTTATGTTAGTTATGACATTATATGACTAAAATTAATTTCAAACAATCAATTCGGACGACAAAAAACCTTCATTTTCCCGTTTCTTCTCATATCAAAAAATTTTTTTCTGCATAAAAAAAAAAAAAAAAAAACACAAAGAAAATGTGGTTTAATGGTGAGTTCAGTGGCACGCTAAATCAAAATCCCGATAATCTCGCTGGAAGAGACTTTTTTTTAAATACCACATGTGCGTTTAGAGCGAAATATTGTTTTTTGTTTAACTCTCTGCAGTCCGACGATAGTGATGGTACATATTAGTGCCATGGCTTTTGTGGGTGGGTTATTTATGTTTAAAACGTAATTTTTTATTGTTTATTAATCATTTTTTAAAAATCGTTTGTGTTATTGGTTTATGTATTATTTAACAAAATTAAAATAATTACAAAATTTAAAATTACTATTGAAAAATATACATTTTTGGAAATTTTACTGAAAGCTTGGCAAATTTAAAAGAGAGATTGATAACGGAATTAATCCTGATTTGCAAATAAAATAACCTCCTAATAATGCTATCGTAATCAAGTAAGTAAGCTTAATTTTGATTATCATTTCCCGTCTGTTATATCTCTCTCTCTGTATGTATATATATATATATATATATATAAATATATATATATATATATATATGTCTGTATGTATGTATGTCTGTCCCGTATGCGCTGCTACACCATTCATCGCAATTAATCTCTGTCAGTTATGAATACATTAATAAAAGATCGAATCGATTAAAAAAAAGACAGATATTAATTGATTTCAAATCTTTGTTAACCTTTTCAAACTCATCAGACAGAGGATATGTTCTGACTTTACTCTGAGAATTTTTTTATGATCATCCCATAATTTAAGGCAGCTCTGAGGACTACATTAAAGATTACGATATATCATCATATCGATACCATATTATAAAAAAAAACCATAAACCTATAAAAAGAACCATTTTACGGCTACTTTATTATTTCGTGTGTATGATATAATTTTTTTTTTTTAATTTTTTATATCATTTACAAAAATTACTTTACTCTAAGGCATTACTTAATTTTTCTTGCAAATTTGTAATTCATATAAAGTAAACTATAAAATGATTAATATCATGCTGTACGTTTGCCGCCTAGGCCATAAAAAGAGATTTCGATTTCCCATCTCTCGGCTCAACAGCTTGGGATTATACAGATGCTTTTCTGTCCTTTAAATATCCTGAAGTCAAAGTCTTGTGTTCACTCTTCACTGATATTTCTGCCATGAATCAGATTTTTTTGGCGTGAACTGCTGGAACTTGTTTGGCTTTTTTTTAATAACAAAGAAACAACACTTTATCTGGAGCCTTTAATATGGCGAAGAAAAAACCCTTTATCTATAACCTCAACTGTTAATACGGCAAAGAAACAACACTTTATCTGTAGCCTTTAATATGGCAAAGAAACAACACTTCATCTGTAACCTCAGCCGTTAATACGGCAAAGAAACAACACTTTATCTGTAACCTCAGCCGTTAATACGGCAAAGAAACAACACTTTATCTGTAACCTCAGCCGTTAATACGGCAAAGAAACAACACTTTATCTGTAACCTCAGCCGTTAATACGGCAAAGAAACAACACTTTATCTGTAACCTCAGCCGTTAAAACGGCAAAGAAACAACACTTTATCTATAACCTCAGCCGTTAATACAGCAAAGAAACAACACTTTATCTGTAGCCTCAGCCGTTGATACGGCAAAGAAACAACACTTTATCTGTAACCTCAGCCGCTAATACGGCAAAGAAACAACACTTTATCAGTAACCTCAGCCGTTAACACGGCAAATAAACAACACTTTATCTGTAACCTCAGTCGTTAATACGGCAAAGAAACAACACTTTATCAGTAACCTCAGCCGTTAACACGGCAAAGAAACAACACTTTATATGTTACCTCAGCAGTTAATTACGGCAAAGAAACAACACTTTATCTGTAAACCTTGCCTTTAATATTGCATTTAATATGTTTCATATTTACACATTTGTTAATGCAATACATCGTCAAAATCCGTGTTTGCGGCCCTATAATTAAACTTCATTTTTTTAGGGGGTTTGGGTCGTTAGAGTATTTTTTTAAAACGTTCAGTTCGTGATTGTAAGGTTCCCAGTAATGAAATAATAAGACCACAATTGTTTGTGGTGTTAATTTTGGCTCACTTTTTTTGTGTTTCATTTGATTTATTCTCGCTGTAATAAAAATCCTTCATTACGTCCTTCTTTCAGCTTTTCAAATCACTTTACAACAGAATGGCCGCCCTTCAGCTGATTGTCTGCTTCGCCGTCATGGCTATAGCCGCTGGTATGTTTAAATGGAGGAAGTAGTGGCTACAACGACGGCTACAGCAATGGAGGCTACAACAATGACGGCTACTCCAGTGGCTACAGCAACAATGGTGGCTACAACAACGGTGCATACAACAACGGTGCCTACAACAACGGTGCACGGTCTGCAGGCTACAACAATGCATATAACGGTGGCAGCTACCGTTATGGCCCTGGTAAGACGTTCGTTTCAAGAAATAATCGAACTCGGATTGACATTTGGTTAGTAACCAACATAACTGCGACATACTTCAAAAATATGAAAAATAATAATTTGGGATTGAAACACATTATTTTTTACAATATTTATGTTTGACATTAGAAAATATTTTCATTTATTTTTAAAACAAAAGTTATCATTTATGTCAGATGTTCTGAAATTCTGCACAAACTGTCGCCAGGTAGTGCTTCAAAAAGTATAAATATAATGTAATCTAGCGGATTTGGTGCAGACCTGTAAATGACTTGTAAACTGAGTTGGTAATAAATGTTTGTAGAAAACTGTACTGTTGTTAACTAGAAGGCGTAATATTAAGTTTATGTGTTTCGTTTTCTTTTTGTCTCTAAATAGCTTCTGGTTGGAGGGTGTCACTGGGACGCCGTGACTAGAAAATATCTGCATCTGTTTTGTGGTATACCTTCACACATCTCATTTATGGTATGGCTTTACACATCTGATTTGGGGTATGGCTTTGACACTTCTAATTTGTGGTACGGTTTACACTTCAGATTAGTGGTATTGCTTTACACTTATAATTTGGGGTATGTCTTATCGCTTCTGATTTGTAGTATGGCTTTACACATGTGATTTGTGGTAAGACTTTACATTTCTCATTGTTGTCGCCAATGTTTGGCGAGCTATATCTAGTGGTATTTTTGGTGTTAATAAAATGATATCTGACGTGTAACAACCTTGTAAGAACGTTTGTTATTTGTAGTTAAGTCGCTGTATTATTCTTTTGTCGTATTTTGCGTTGATCATTCAGACTTTACAATCCTCCATGATATTTGACAACACGAGGCATTAGAATTTTGAATCAAGGGTTTATTGACGACATGTAGACACAGCATGAAATAAATCTCTAGAAATTAGAACAAATATAATTGTCATTCACGCATTCGCTTCACATTCATAATCCACTCAAGTCTGTTGGGTCAACATTAAGCTGCTGTGTGATGTACATTGAATCGTGGCAAGAGTCTTATGAAAAAAAACAGACTGCCATTCGTAGCGTCCACCTGCTTCTTACACGCTTGACATCTCTATTTTCTAATTTACTTCTTCTTCTTCTATATCTTAAGGGCCCACGATCAATTTATTGATCATTTTGGCTCCTATGCATGTAGATGGGATTTGCAATGTTTTTGTTACTGGTGGTGATGAGGAAATTATGCACTAGGGGTTTGAAGGCTTGAGGCAATAGACACAAATGTGTCTAGTGTTGTCGCCTCAACTGTTCCTTTTGAAAGATGGTTCCAGTCCCTGATTGTCTTGGGCAGGAATGAGCATCCTAACTTACGGAAAACAACACATTATCCGAAACAATTGATTATGTCAATATTTTATCTGTGACATGACGTATTTAATTTTAATTGCATCTGGGAAGGATTGCATCGAAAAGAAAAAGTTGCGTTTTTCAGCATTCACCATTTCATCAGTTTACGAATTTTGGAAAGCATTATTTTTAATGGTATTTTGATTCAATTGTTACAATAACTTTTACTAAGTGTAAAGAACCATACAGTTAACGACATGTAGCTTCCGGTGAATCCAGATAGCTGCAGATGTTAGTTTATTATTTTTCATTTGGCCATATAGAGTGCACTGAAATGAAAGAAGCCTGTCTTGTGTTGTGTTTACATTTGTATTTTTAGAAGGTTATAATCTGTCTGTTATTTGATTCAAGAGCTTTGTCGATATGCAGATGAATAATTGTTTTCTTAATTATTCACGGAGACAGCCACTTTCCAACATTTCTTTTTCCTTCACTTCAAATTGTGTACACATCATGCTGTGACTAAAGATATGTTCCATACGGTTTACATGTAGTCGTTCGATGTTATAGACATAGTTTGGCAAATTTTGCATTTCATTTACCACAACTCTGTTTATTTTAGCAAAGTTTTGTCTAACTTTGTCTAGGGAAAAAAAAATGATTCAATAAGGATACATTTCGAACGATAGGCTGACAAGTAAATTAACACTCAACACAATGCTCTCAGGTAATGAACAAAACCATCTTACGTACCGTGCACAGGTAAGATGTTCATTTCCTGCACTAATAAAACCTTAACTTAAGCCTTAATGAACGGCATAGGAACAGCGACACGTCATGCTATGATTTTATTTGTGTATAGCTCATTTAAAGAAAAACACAAACATTTCTCTTTGGATCCATGCATTTCTTACGGCAATGTTTGTGTTTCTTCCACCCTAATTAAAAAAAAAAAAAAAATAATTGTTAGCTATATATATTTATATATTTGAGCTGTTACAGTGATTTGACTAACATAGTGTGGAGTGCCCATAAACTCAATATACCATATTTGTTACAGTAATATGACCGACATAGAGTGGAGGGACCATGAACTCAATATATCAGAGTTGTTACAGTAATATTACTAAAAATTGAGTGGAGTTACAATGAACTCAATATATCAGATTTCTTACAGTAATATGACTAGAATAGAGTGGAGTGCCCAAGAATTCAATATATCAGAGTGGTTACAGTAACATGACAAGAATATTGTGGAGTGTCCGTGAATTCAATATATCAGAGTTGTCACATATGACTAAAATAGTGTGAAATCAAAATCGAGATCAAAAATGTAATCCAAGATAGAGGTCAGTCATTGTCTAGTGGGAGGCGCTGGTTACCTACTGATCACGTCGAAATTTATATACATCGAAAAAAGTGTGTGGGGGGGGGGGGGGGGGGGATGGGTTAGTTTTAAAATTTTCAGTTAAATTTAAAAAAAATATTTTTTTGGAATAAAAAAAAATAAAAAATTTTTAAAAAAAGTGTGTGGGGGGGGGGGGGGAGGATCTGTTAGATTTCAAAGTTTCAGCTAAATTTCATAAAAGTATATTTTTGGAATGAACAAAAAGTAACAACTTTTTGAATGTTAAAAATACAAAGCTAAAGTAGTATTAATTTTTAGCAAATTTTAGCAATTTAAAAAGCAATCAACTATATTTATTAATTTGTCATTTAAGAAGGGATAAATACATTATCAGCTTTGTTACGGACGGTTATTAAATCGAAGAATCTTGGAGCTATGCTTAAAATAGACAGTTCACGCTATGATGTCACTTGCGAATTTATTAAAATTAAATTAATTTCATTTTAATTTCGCAATATTAACAACGAATTACAAAACGCACTAAAAATAAACGATGTTTGGGTTTTCCCGACAAATGTGATTTCCATGCAATTCTGAGATCATAATTGTTTTATTAATTTTTTTTTTTTTTTCATAAATTTTACAGTCGGATAAAATGTTTAAAATAGTTCCATAGTTATTACCTAAAATGTATTAGTAATTTATAATAATATTACTTAAAATTTTAACAAAATAAAAGCCGATATATAATTTTTTTTTGACTTTTTAAAATTTATTTGATTTTTGTAAAACAATAAAAAAAAAATAACTATAATTGTTCTTAAGAATCCTAAAGTATCTAAATATTTGCAGTTCTTTAGCGTTAAGGTTAGCATAGCTCATTCTTATATATAGTACTCAATCTTAACTATTCAAAACCACAACTTGTTAACAACGTCATATTCGATTCTAAAATACGTCACAAAATTTAAGCCTATTTATAAAAACAACAAAAATACTCTCTACACTAAACATGCAAAAACGTGTTATGTATGCACTTAATAAAAAATGTGCGGTCTGTTGGCATTTGTTCAAGGGCGGTTGTGAACAACCGAAGTTCGTTTTGTTGATAGCTTTGATTGAAATTATATTGATGAAGCTCATTTAAGAAAATAAAACAAATTTCAGGCCCCCCGGCCGAAACGAAATAGTGTGAAATGGTTTGCATTAATTCAGAAACCTACTTATTAATGTAACACAGAAACTGAAATGTCGTTATTTGTATTTGATTCAATCCCATCCACCCATGAAATTGCTCTGCTTGAAATTATACTTTTATAGTTCAAATAAGAATAAAGTGGAATTTAGAGCCCCCGGCCCATAACGGAATATTGTAAAATGGTTGTACTAAAATAGAAAACTTTGCGGGCGTGCAAACAACAACTCGCCAACTTCTAATCGTAATCAGATGAATGGTAAAGGGACACAAACGGAAATTATACTTTCATTTCACCAATAAAGTAAACATAAAGAATTTAGAGGCCCCCCCCCCAAAAAAAAAAAAAAAAAAAAAAAAAAAAAAAAAAAACAAAAAAAAAAACAAAAAGAATTTAGAGGCCCCCCCCCCAAAAAAAAAAAAACAAAAAAAAAAAAAACACGGTATATTGAACAATGATGGCATTAATTCAGAACCTGCTTACTATGTGATATACAAACTGAAATGTCGCTCTTTGTATTTGATTAAATTCAATCCACCTATGCAATAGCTCATTTTGAAATTATAGTCATATAGAACTTATAATAAAAAAACGAAATTAGGGACTTTTGCCCAAACGGAGGATTGTAAAATGTTGTTCTAATTTTATAAAAATTTGCGTGATTACTACTTCTACAATATTCGAATCATGAAACAGGCCATAGATTTGTTAATTATAGCCGAGGTCGAGGGAGACTATAATTATTTGTTGTTGTTGTTCGTCCGTCGAAGATCGACTAGGACCATCGAGTCGTCCGGTGTTGGATGACTGATGACTTGCGCGGGTGACTTTGTTTTTAAAGTGAGGAAGAGTTGCGCTGCGTCAACCTCACTCTCTCGTCCGGGCCCACCCTATCCAGTGGCAAGACTGTGGTAAGACTACCAGGGATGGTTACGGATGCAGGAGTTGCCGGAATGTTTCATTGTATATGCCTTACGGGACTCCATCTCCATTTGAATTCAGAGTTTCCTTCTCTTAGATGAGTTGCCTACTAAGGTTAACCCCTCCACCTGGATTGCTGGTGATGTTTTTGGTTGATTGGCCTTTGGATGGAATTGAACTCCAGAGCTTGCGGTTTGCTCAGTTTAGTCCATACGGCCACCCAGCCACTGTAATTAGTACGCCACTACCTAATAGCGCTGCCGAACTTAAGATCAGCTAGAGTTCACAGCACCGGGAAATATGACGTAAACATGTGGTCTACATAAAAAAGTATTAAATAAGCAGATCCTGAACGTACCAATAAAATTAGGTTTAATTTGAAGTTACACATTTTCTTTCAAAACATATCTCTCATTATATTTGACTTGTTTTAACAAGTATTTTAATAATTGTAAAAAAAATTTCTTTATAAAGGTTTGTTTGTGAATAAAGAGTGGGGGAGGGAGGTTACGTAATTAGATAGATTTATTTGAATTATATGCTTTTTTTATAATTTAGATTTTTTAAACGGAATTATATTTTAAAATTATATTTACATTTTCATGTTGTATTTTTTTATATACACAGCGGGGAAAATTATAATCGTGTCTTCGCATAAATGATTCCCGAGGTTTCTTTTTGAAAATGACACTTCTTTTTTAAAAAAAGTAGTCATACCTGACAAGTTACAGGGCGTAGGCTGTCCTTGCAGGAGGAGATCTCCAACGTGCCGCTTAACTGTTCGATAGTCGAGGACTTTTCAGGCTTGGGGGGGGGTGCTGGTGCTTTTGTTTAGGGCATTTAGAGCTGACACGAGTTACTAGTGTACATAAACTCGATACAACAGAACGACTAGTCAGTCTTTACGCTTTAAGCGTCACAGTTTAACATATGAATAAAAATAAACTACAGATGCAATGTCAGTATTTAAATGATATCTTCCTTTAAAATTTATCACCATAGAGATTCTCTTTTCTCCCTTGAAAGAGACAAAGACATTGGATGAGATCATTATCGAACGGAACTATTGATATCCATTTTAAAAAAAAAAACGTAAGTCGTTATCAGCAGCATGTGTTCCATTGGTTAAACATCTGATGACCAGGGACATGCTTATTCATCATTAAAAAAACATAGGACTTGTGTTTTGTCTAACGAAGACCACACCATCGTCAAATCGAGACGGAAAGACGGACATACAGACAGACGGAGAACCAGACAAACGGTGAGGTTATCGATAAAAGGGTGATGTTATCTATAGAAGGTTGAGGCTATCTATAGAAGGGTGAGGTTATCTATAGAAGAGTGAGGTTATCTATAGAAGGTTGAGGTTATCTATAGAAGAGTGAGGTTATCTATAGAAGGGTGAGGTTATCTATAGAAGGTTGAGGTTATCTATAGAAGAGTGAGGTTATCTATAGAAGGGTGAGGTTATCTATAGAAGGTTGAGGCTATCTATAGAAGGTTGAGGTTATCTATAGAAGGTTGAGGTTATCTATAGAAGGTTGAGGTTATCTATAGAAGGTTGAGGTTATCTATAGAAGGTTGAGGTTACCTATAGAAGGGTGAGGTTATCTATAGAAGGTTGAAGTTATCTATAGAAGGTTGAGTTTATCCAATGAAGGTTGAAGTTTTCTATAGAGCGGCGATTGTATCTATAGGAGGTTGTTGTCGAGTATGAGCGTTCATTAGGAATTGTTGCGACTCAATATTATGTTCATTAGTTGTTGAACGCTTTTCCCGCGCTTGACTATTATAGTTAGTGAACGCTCTTCCCGCCATTGTCTTTATGACGTATTTTTGTGCTGATTCGTGACGTGGTGTTTATGCAGTGTTGTGACGTATGTTTTAGCCGTGCGACAGTCTTGAGTGGAACCTTGGAGTGATAGGATGTTTATTATATTTACTTAGATATTAAAGTTATAGTTATTATGAAAAGGAGTTGAGTTTGTTAATTGATAGTGGGAATAGTACGACGCTTCAACGTATGAAAGAACTGACGAATGTAATCAATCCAAGAAGACGTGTAGGAGTTGACATGGGGCTTCTCATCCGGGATTGGTGAACCTCGTTATTTTCATACTTGAGGTAAAGTACAAGAACATTCTTAGTATTCAACTTTAGTGAAGTTACAACCATCGTTGCATGTTCCCGTATTTCAATTGGGTGCTGGGTGGCCGAGTGGCCGAGTGGTCTAAACTGAGCAAATCTCAATTGGTGGTCTGGAGTTCAATTCCAGCTAGAGCAAAAACACCACCAGCACCCCGGGTAGATGGGACTCGTTAAATTTGGACGGCAACTCATCTAAGAGAAGGAAACTCTGAAATCAAACCCGGAGATGGAGTCCCGAAAGGCGGATAACATTGATACAATGAAACATTCCGACAACTCCTGCGACGTCACTGGTGCCAAGCTGTATCATCCAATGATGTTCCCTTGGGTTANAAGGAAACTCTGAAATCAAACCCGGAGATGGAGTCCCGAAAGGCGGATAACATTGATACAATGAAACATTCCGACAACTCCTGCGACGTCACTGGTGCCAAGCTGTATCATCCAATGATGTTCCCTTGGGTTACCCAGCGGCGTGGAGAGAGGCGATTTGCTGTTGGGAACCAGCTTATAATCCTTCAAGTGTAATAATCCCAGGCTATGTGGATTTCGTCATACGAAGCCCACTCCATCGTCACATTGTGACGGACGGTTGCCAGTTTTTTTGTCCTGTATGAAGTTACCAATGTCGTGCCCAGTTATGGCAAATTAACTACGCCCTGCCCGTTATCAAGTTACCAACCTCGTGTCCAGTTCCAGTGAAATAACTACGTCCTGCCCTGTATGAAGTTAGCAATGTCGTGTCCAGTTACAGCAAATTAACTACGCCCTGCCCGTTATCAAGTTGCCAACGTCCTGTTCAGTTCCAGTGAAATAATTACGTCCTGCTCTGTATGAAGTTAGCAATGTCGTGTCCAGTTACAGCAAATTAACTACGCCCTGCCCGTTATCAAGTTGCCAACGTCCTGTTCAGTTCCAGTGAAATAATTACGTCCTGC
>CAXITT010000278.1:147117-256970 GCA_964033795.1 Lymnaea stagnalis
GATATGTCAGTAGGAAATGGAGTTTAGAAGAAATTAGGCATGTGGGTGTGTTACTTCTTTATACGGGAGAGAACCTAGAGGAGTATATAAGAGTTAAGTTCGAAGAACACGTACGGGAAGAGAGAGAGGATGAACTTAGAGCCAGAGAGGAAGAACGTATAGATAGACTGAGAGAGGAAGAACTTAGAGCCAGACAGAATGAACGTATATATAGACAGAGAGAGGAAGAACTTAGAGCCAGACAGAAAGAACGTATAGATAGACAGAGAGAGGAAGAACTTAGAGCTAGAGAGAAAGAACGTATAGATAGACAGAGAGAGGAAGATCGTATAGAAAGAGATAAACAGAGAGAGAGACAAATTGAACTAGATAAACTAGATGAAAAAATTAGACTGGCGGAATTAGAGGCAGAACGACGGGAAATTATTTTAAAGAGACAGGCATATTATTATAGCGACAGTGACGATGACGAGAGTCAAGAGGAAGAAATATATTATGGCATTGCCAGTATTCACTGTGAGAATCCCTATAAAAATTTTAATAGAGTTTCTATTAATGTAAGTGAAAACAAATATGTGGATAACGGTGGACATACTCATGATCCTGACCCCAGGCAAGAGCCGGCCTCGCAACCACGGTTCATGGCTAAAGATACTGAGGAACAAAATGATATTATTGCCTCTGCTGACGACTCAATTTTTTTAAATAGAAATGACAGTGATTTGTTAATTGATCCGTCGGCTAACGTTAAAAGGGACAACGTTGACCGTGCTGACATACCCCCAGTGGCAAAGGGTACAGATATAGCTTTAGATTCATGTCAAAACGAGGTTGAAGTAGTTGGTGTATCCCAGGAAGTCCAATGTAAAGAAGAAAGGGGACGACAATTTAATAAGGTAGAAGTCATTGGAAATGACCTTAGGTGGACGTATGTAGGGGATTGTCCCAGCGTCACAGTATGTAATAAACTGGTGGTTATGGAAACGGACTGTATTGAAAGCAAAGAGAACCCTGTTCTAATGTCTGAGGACATGATTTTTGTTGTATCTCATGGTGAGCCATCAGATAATGTAAGTCCTGAAGTTGAAGTGTCTGATTTTTTGTGTGAAGTTGATGAGGTGAGTGTAATCCCTGAGGTGGGGGAAGGAGAGAAAATTGTTGTTGATAATTATTGTGATGTAAATGAGTCACTGTGTAATGTGAGCAAAGGTTGCTCAAATGTTGATATTTTTACAGAGATATGTACTGGTAATGAATATGAATTAGTTGATAATGTGAGCCAGGTGTGCTCAGGTTTTGATGTTACTGCAGAGATCTGCAATGAAAATGTATCACAAGTTGTTATGAGCAAGGGTTGCTCAAAATTTTATAGTATTACAGAGAGCTGTATTGATGATGAATCAATAGGTAATGTGAGCCAGGGCTGCTCAGATTTTCATATTGTTGCGGATAGCTGTAATGATAATGAATCACCTGTAAATGTGAGCCAGGGCTGCTCAGATTTTCATATTGTTGCGGATAGCTGTAATGATAATGAATCACCTGTAAATGTGAGCCAGGGCTGCTCAAATTCACATATTGTTACAGATAGCTGTAACGAAAATAAATTCCCAAGTAATGTGAGTGAAGGTTGTCCAGATTTTGAGAGCCAGGAGTGCTCTAACATTAAGTTTGAAACCAATGTTGAAAGTGTTAAAGAGAGCGCTGCCAGCTCTAAAGGTGCACTTGTTTATGATTTTCAAGAGGAGGTGAGTTGTCAGGTCCATGAGTTGGGAGGTGAGGCTTTTGTTTGTATTGTTAAACAAAATGTATCTGTTAAAAGTAACTATTGCCATGATTGCCCTGAATCTGTTAAAAGTAACTATTGCCATGATTGCCCTGAATCTGTTAAAAGTAACTATTGCCATGATTGCCCTGAAGTTCCTGATTTGTTTGAGTTTCTTTTTTATGAGACTCGTTTTTCATTTTGTAACAATTTAAAAATATGTATTGTAAAACTGAGATTTCACATGAGTTATGACCACGGGTCAAAAGAACAGGGAGAGATAATTTTAATTATAATAAACATGTTGAAGCATAAAGTTGTGAAATCCACGGACAAAAGATATGTCCCGCCATCTGTAGCTGTGTTATTTAAGAGCAAATAAAGGCTGCTCAAATTGTGGTGAGGCATCTCTCACCTGTAATAATGTTAGATAGTTTTGTGTTTCTATAGTGATGACCATTGGTTTTATTTAAAAATACACCTTTTTGATGATATGATTTGGATTAACTTAGTTATAGTTTCAACTTCAGTAAGGATATTGATGTATTTGCCCGGATTTTTGAGATACAAATATAATTATTTTTATTGGTATGAAAAATGAAAATTAATGTTGACATTCAATTTTAATGGTCTGATTTTTATTGTGGTACATGAATTTTTAACTCTTGAATTGCATTTAAAATTATGTACGATGGATTGTTTATTTTATTGCAGTATATCATAAATCTGTTTGATTTTCAGTGATACCTAAATAATGTTTTTTGATAAGGACCATTCATATGGCTGAAGGGTTCTTCTTGATGTAATTGATGTAAATTTTGTATGTCTGGTGACGATTTCACTCCCTGAGTAAAATCTGAAATGAAAGAGGGGGGATATGTCGAGTATGAGCGTTCATTAGGAATTGTTGCGACTCAATATTATGTTCATTAGTTGTTGAACGCTTTTCCCGCGCTTGACTATTATAGTTAGTGAACGCTCTTCCCGCCATTGTCTTTATGACGTATTTTTGTGCTGATTCGTGACGTGGTGTTTATGCAGTGTTGTGACGTATGTTTTAGCCGTGCGACAGTCTTGAGTGGAACCTTGGAGTGATAGGATGTTTAATATATTTACTTAGATACTAAAGTGATAGTTATTATGAAAAGGAGTTGAGTTTGTTAATTGATAGTGAGAATAGTACGACGCTTCAACGTATGAAAGAACTGACGAATGTAATCAATCCAAGAAGACGTGTAGGAGTTGACAGTTGTGGGTATCTATAGAAAGGTAAGGTATCTATAGAAATGTCACCAAGTGTCTATAAATGTATCTCTTCTTATATAAGATTTCTCCATACTTCTGTTGTCCATTGGGTGCCAGGGTCGTCTAACCTGAGTCAATCCCAAGCCTGTCTTCTTGTGTTTGAAACCGATAAAACACAAAGTCAAGCACAGAAAAAAAAAACAAACAAAAAAAAACACGAGTACCCCAGATGGATGGGACCCGTTAACCTTTGATGGAAACTTATCTAAGGGAAGGAATCTCCGAATCAAAACCCGCAGAAGGAGTCCCGTGGGCGGAGGCATTAATACAATGAAAATTCCGACAACTCCTGCAACGCTATTAGTGCCAAGCTGTATCATACATATATGGTGTTTCCTTGAGTTATCTAGGTGCGTGCCGAGAGCCAATTTTCTGTCCATGAAACCAGATTATAGTTCTAAAGAAAAATCACAGACCTTGTGATTTCGTTCTGCGAAGAATACACTATCGTCACATTGCAAGGGACGGGTGCCATTAAAAGAAAGAAAAAAAAAACAATCTTTGTCCAAAACTGCAGAGTAGATGTGTCTCTCGGAGTCTCCTCTCCCATGTATTAAACGTGTACTCCGCTGTGGTGGGGATAGGCTGAGGCCCTGGTTACCGGAAGTTTGTTTGAAAGAGAAAATACGTCGATGGAAATTTGATCGAACGGAAGTTTGGTCGAAAGGTAATTTTATCAATTTTTGTTTCCTTCAGTTTACACGATCACATTTTCGTCAAATTTCTCAAAAATAAATTTAACGCAAAATTAGATCTTGTGAACTGAAAATAAAATTCGATCAAACGTCCGTTCGACCAACCTTCCGTTGATCAATTTAGGGTTTACGAAATGTTTTTCAAATAAATTTCCGGATACGCCGAGGCTAATATGCCTTGTTTATTTTTAGTTGTTATGAACCATCCCTGAATTGCGAGGAGTCGGTCATTTCAGGGTAAATGCTGAAAGAGGCACGTAATTTAAAATAACTTCATCTTGGATAGGTCCGGTTTGATATTACAATAACAGAGTATTTGCGTGGGGGGGGGGGAAATGATAAAATGGGTCAGGAGTTCATGCCTTCATTAACGTGCTCAATGTTGTTGAGTAAAAAAAAAATGAACAAAATGTGATAAAATATCTTTCCAAGATGATTGTTCAATTAAAAATGTTAATGGTTAGACTGTTAATAGCTAGACTGTTAATAGCTAGACTGTTATACTTTGAGCTATTAACTTTCTATCTATTAATAGTCTAACTATTGTTTTGCTTTTCGTGACCCCCCACAAATAGCCTGTGGTCAACTTGTGGCCATATGTCCCAAGACGAAAACTGGTTTATCATGCTCTCTTTATTTGCCGCCTCGAGAGACACACATGAATCATTCCTCTCCCAATGAGTATTTAAAGTCAAATAATAAAACTATTAACAATATAATATAACCACGGCCTCATCTCGAGACACTACCACTGAACCCAGATGAACAATATCAACTAATCGGACATTACAAAATATTTAAATAAACAGCATCAACTAATAGAACATATCCAGATGACAATATTAAACAATGGAACAATGCAACATATCTTTTTTTTAAAAAGAAAATCAACTAATCATAAGCGCTGTATTTTAAAGAATTTATTTGTAATTTCACGCTAAATCATTTGAACACAATCACCTAACAATGCCATTGTTAATCATTTATGAACCTTACATTTCAGGACAGACAACAAAAACCTGTCTTGTTAAGTCCTTTCCTTTTGGAGGCCTCAATTCACCGATACTTTAATAAGCTGCAAAAGAAATACGAGACATTAAAGTACGAGTGTAAATATCACATTTAAGGTAGAGGCTAAGCTAGAGCGTTATAAAGAGCCCCCCCCCTTTCTTTGTTTTCAACCCTCAATTCTATTATTTTCTTTTAAAAAAATAATATCAACGCTAATTTTGGCGCCCATAACTAGTCTAGCGCCCAGGGAAATCTGCCCTTTCTGCCCCCCCCCGGCCTAGCTACACCTCTGATATAAGTCAAGGGTCATTCATCCTTATGAGGTCTGCCTACGTTTTGTGTGAAAAGAGTTAAACACCAACCGGGTGGAGAAATGTTGAGCTTGTCGTCATAATGCAGCGACGATGACATTATCTATGATGTGCAGTGTGTGTCTGGTTCATATTTATCTGTGCCTGTTTTGCGTTTGTCTATATGTGTTTAGTGTTAATAAAATGTTAGGCTTAGCGATAAAGTGGGGGCAAAGAAGACTATTAACTTAACTAGTTAAAATGGAAGGTAACTAGAAAAGCATTTGTAGAAGTGACCCAGCAGACGGTGAGCACGTTTCACAGTTATCGCTGATTGAACTCTAGCCATCAATAACGTCTCATCTATTCAACGTAAACGTTTTGACGTGATTCGACGTGAATCTTCAAATTTCAGCTAGTACTGTGCGTGGGTGCGCAGATGGCTCATGAAGCCGATTCTGGCAGGGCATTTTCTTGTGCATTAATTTATTAAAATGGATATCAATGAAAAAATACTTTTTTTGTTTGCATTCCTTAAAGTAGGGCTTGTTACGACTTGGCTAAAATTACAATGTGATTCCAAATTTGTTCTTTCTTACCAGAGGCATAACGGTTGTATCCCTTGTTGTAGCCACCATTGTTGTAACCACCATTGTTGTAGGCACCATTGTTGTAGGCACCATTGTTGTAACCACCATTGTTGTAGGCACCATTGTTGTAGGCACCATTGTTGTAGCCTCCATTGTTGTAGCCCCCATTGTTGTAGCCTCCATTATTGTAGGCACCATTTTTGTAGCCACTCTTTCCATTGTAGCCACTGTTGTAGCCACCGTTATAGCTTGCAGCGGCCATAGCCAAGACGGCGAAGCAGACGATTAACTGAAGGGCGGCCATTTTGCTTTTAAGGATGCTGGAGAAGCTGTATGAAGATAATAAAATTGTGCTATCATTTGATATAGTATAGTAGTTACTATCCTAGTGTCTCATTTTTATTTACTTAGTTTACATGTTTTAATAATTGTAAAGCGCTTAGAGCTTTATAATAAGCGCTGTATAAAAAATGCCTAAATAAATAAATAAATAATTGTAAAAGTCATAAAGGTTATTAAATGTAACTTCAAACAACAACAACAAAAAAAAACACAAAAAAAACAAACAAACAAAAATTGATAATTTTAAAATGTAAGGAAATCAACAAAATGTAATTATGAAGCTAAAATTAAAATTAAAAAAATATAAATATAAATATTTTCTCCAATAACTCCGGCTATGCAGAGCTGACTCACCTAGATTTACGGCTGAAGAATCGGTGAAGAGTGAACACTAGAGTTGACTTCATGAATTTATAGCACAACCTTGCTTTGATTTTAATCCACGTTCGTCTGGGGGGGGGGGGGGGGATGGTTTTCGGGTTTTTTGGGGGAATCGTATTCGAGTATTTTCGTTCGTTTTGGAAATCGCTCAGCATGATTATACACCAAATGTGATCCGTCAATGTCAGAATTACTAGCCAATATCAGCGATACTAAGCATCGTGATTTCTTTTTTTTTTAAAGTAATACGTGAAACCGTACTAAAAACTTGCTGTCGAAAACGTAGATATTTTTAAAGTAAAAAGTTGCAATCGTCCGCTAGCAATGTGGTATCGGTACACCCAACCAAAAAAAAAATGACTTAAAGCAAAATTTGAAATTAATTACTTTTGAAAAAAAAAACTGACAGTTATGAATAATTTTCTGAAAGATATCATCTACAGTCCGCGTCACTGTGTTCAACTGTCAAGGTTGCATCTAGAGTTAATAATTATTTAAGCAAAGACACATGAAAATAATTTTTTTTTTTTTGGTTTGTTTTTGTTCCTGAAGGGTTTTATGGTTAAGCTGGGAAAGAGAATAGGGTCGTAAATAAACTCTACAATTATGTTTGTACCATGCTGTATTATTTCAAGCATGTAAGCTATTAGACTCCTATATCACTTTAATTACTTTATTGTTTAATATCTTCATCAATGTCAATATTTATTTATCTTTCGGTTGGAAGGAGGAGGGAGGTGGTTATATTGGATGCTATCTTCTTAATTTAACAAATCTATGTAGACCTCATTTTATTGAATAGATCATTATGGAATTAATGTAATGATTTCTTAAACTTGGATTTTATAATTTAACGTTTATTTTGTGTCGAAATACAAAATGTCAAAAATTGTAAGCAGTGACGTAGCTGGTTTTAATGCCAACCGGGGCGGGCCGAGAATTTTGCCACCCCTTCGACGCAAAAAGTCTGACTTTAGCAGAAAATGCAGCCACACCATATAAGCAAATAAAGGATCGCCCGATGCATACCTATCAGCGCCGCCCCCCTCCCCCGGACCGAAAACAATTCCTACACCACTAATTTTAAGTAAGTTTTTAAGCCCCCTTTCTTTTCATCTACATCATAAGCCAAACTGATTCCGTTAAATGTCCGATTTCAGTTTAGAAATACAAGATTTTGGTTCAACTGCGATGCTATAGTTTTTACTTACACATAAACCTGAGCGGCATCTTAGTCTCTACGCAGCAGACGGGAACGTTCGACACAGGATTTTAAAAAAAAAATCTACGATTAGAATTCCTGTAATGAAAACTTATTTACAATATTACTTCTATCATAAACTATTTGCAGCTATTAATCTTGTTATAAAAACGTATTTATCGTTATAATGATAACTATTGAAACCGCTTTATTATTTTACTACCTGTCATGAAATCTTACTATCGATCGTAATACATCCACTTTTCTCACTTAGACAATCAAAGACTTTGAAGTAGTCAATTAATGAAGATAAATAAATATTGATCATATTTTAATTTGCCTTAACCGGGATATCTTCCTTTCGGTTCATCAAACACCAGCTGGGAGGGCCCGGGGGTGGGGGGGGGGATCTGCTGATCGGAAACAAGCTTATTCTCCCAAACAAAGCCCCAGACCTTGTAATTTTGTCCAGTGAATATCATAACATTATTAATGGCAGTTTATTGATTAAATAAAATGCATCGCAAGTAGAGACCGACGGAAAGTGATTTTGCTGATTTCGACCGAAGCCGAAAAAAGGCCGAAAGCTTAAAATGATTTTCGGTCGAAACCAAAAATAGGCCGAAAGTTTTAAAATGACTTTCAGCCGAAGCCGAAACCGAAAATGAAAGATTTAGATATTTTGATATGCGTTCCCGCATACATTCTGCATACATCAAAAATGATCGGGGAAAGTATAAATATTTACATTCTTTTTATAAAAAATGGGATAATCGTGAATATTAATAACTAAACATCTAATATAATATCTTGTTGTTAAAGATCGTTTAGGTTGTTTTTAAAGATCGCTTAGTTTGTTGTTAAAGATCGTTCAGTTTTTTCTTAATGGTCGCTTTATTTGTTCTTAAAGATCGGTTAGTTTGTCCATAAAGATCGCTTAGTTTGTTCTTAAAGATCGCTTAGTTTTTGTTTAAAGATCTTTTAGGTTGTTATTAAAAATCATTTAGTTTGTTCAAAAAAGATCGCTACTTTTTTTCTTAAAGATCGCTTAGTTTGTTGTTAAAGATCGTTCAGTTTTTTTTTATGATCACTTTATTTGTTTTTAAAGATCGGTTAGTTTGTCCATAAAGATCGCTTAGTTTGTTGTTAAAATTCATATATTTTGTTTTTAAGATCGCTTTGCTTGTTCTTAAAGATCGCTTAGTTTTTGTTTAAAGATCTTTTGTTTGTTATTAAAGATCATTTAGTTTGTTCAAAAAAGATCGCTACGTTTTTTCTTAAAGATCGCCTAGTTTGTGTTATTAAAAGATCGCTTAGTTTGTTCTTAAAGATCTTTGATTTTTTTCTTAAATATCGCTTAGTCGTTCTTAAAGAACATTAAGTTTGTTCTTAAAGATCATTTAGTTTGTTTTTATAGATCTTTTAGTTTTTTATTGAAAATCGTTTAGTTTGTTCTTAAAGACCTCTTATTTTTTTGTTGAAGATCGCTTAGTTTTTTCATAAAGATCGGATCGCTTAGTTTGTTCTTATAGATAATTGATTTTTGTTCCTTAACATCAATAAGTTTGTTATTAAAGATATTTTATTTTGTTCCTAAAGAACATTTAGTTTTCTGTTAAAGATCCCTTAGTTTATTCTTATAAATCATTTAGTTTACCATTAAAGATCATTTTTTCTTAAAGATCATTTAGTTCATTCTTAAAAATCGCTTAGTTTTTTCTTTAAGATCGTTTAGATTTTTATTAAAGATCGCTTAGATTGTTTTAAATATCGTTTTGTTTGTTCTCAAAGATCCCTTAATTTGTTCTTAAAGATCACTTTATTTGTTTTATAAGATCACTTTATTTGTTTTTAACGATCGTTTAGTTTGCTCTTAACGATCGCTTAATTTGTTCTTAAAGATCGTTTAGTTTGTTCTTAAATGTCGCTTTGTTTGTTGTTAAATATCGCTTTCGCCGAGTATTAGATGACCGAAAACCTCAGTGACTTTCGGCCGGATGGCCAAAAGTCAACGTCAATTTCGGTCGAAACTGAAAACAAACCGAAAGTTAACTTTTCTCTTTCGGTCGAAACCGAAATTAAGCCGAAAGTTAACTTTCAGTTTCGGCCAAAACCGAAACCGTTCGGAAAGTGATAAGATGGCCACTTTTGGTGCCGAAACCGAAGCCTAAGCTGAAATTCGGTCTGTCTCTGATCGCGAGATAATCCAAGAGAAGTCACCGAGGGAAACTACACTGCTTGGCAGTGAAAGTCACATGAGGTATAGTGTAAGAAACAGATGCCTTGCAGTGTTTTAGCGAGAACAAAAGGAATTAATGAAATGATAATTCACGGAATAAGAAACACGTGTAATTAGCTCTGATCAGCATAATGCTGTGAATCAAGGATTAAAATTTGGTGCTTCACAACATATCGTAAGCCTAGGATCACTGCATTTGGTAACCCTAGGTTCACACAATTTGGACCGGGAGAGGTATCAACACTCAAACTAAAATGAAAGTCCAGAAGACGGATGTTCTCCATACGAATAGTTATGCCTGTGAAACATGGACGCTAAAAAAACACCATGCGAGCAAGTTGAACTACTTTTACATGACAAGCTTCAGGAAAATCCTCAACATCAAATGATTTGACAGTATCCCTGAACCTCGTCTTTGTAATTCAGTTCAATCTTCGCTGCGTGGTACCCATCGCGTTAATGTTCGAAGACCGCTTGCCCAAAGCAATGCTTTACATCAAGCTCATTCATGGAAGGCCGTATCTTGGTGGGGATAAATAAATGCTTAAAAGAAGCTAAAAGCCTCAGTCAAAACGTACGACATAACCCCAAGCACGTGGCAGTATTTTACAAAGGTTGTTCTTCTTTAAATGCACCATACAACAGTAAGAAAAAAGAGTATATGCTGAAGAGCACAGAAGACGAGATGGAAATGTTTGGGTTAACTCTGAAACTGGAGATGTCCCACCCATTCTTTGCGCCTACTGCACGAGAACATTTTGTACCAGCGTAACACTTATCAGCAATCTGCGCACCCACAGAACCAACTCGATCTGGGTGATTGATCGAGTTTGACGGACGAACTAACATGGTAAGTTCAACTCTAGCTCACAATTTATACATTACTCTAGAAGTGTCTATATAATGTGGTTTCCTAAGTCCCAAAAAGTATGATCCCCCATATTTTCAAAGCACTAGTCACGTTCCATTATGAGCTCTATATTTCTAATCTTAATTTGTATCTCCTCAGTCACTACTGAATACTATATATATTTTTTTTCTGGGGTCCGTCCATCACAATGTTAGATGAATTGCAAAGTTGACGATCCCTCTCCATCCGGGGTGCTGATGATTCTATTGCGTGACTAGTCTTTGGTGGGGATTGAACTGCAGACCATCAACTTGATATTTGCTCAGTTAAGACCATTCGGCCATCCAGCATACACATATTTATTAAATGATATACTGCTAGACAACTTTTGACCAATCAGCTTACCGATATTTAAGTCATAGTCCATCGCCAACACAGATAATTCTAAAGAGCTAAATCATTTTGACATAATTATAATACTTCAGGGGATAACAATAAAAATGTGACTCTACATGTCTCTGAATATTAAATACAAAATTTGAAATCCAACAACACAGACCAATAAGACTGATAAGACTCACCGAAGTCCAACAACTGATAAGACTCGCTGAAGCTCACATATTTAAAAAAAAAAAAAAAAAAAAAAAAAAAATGCTTTCTTAGTTCGGATATCGTTTAAAAATCCTTGGCTGGCCCGTACTTGGCCAAACATCGTCTTATAGAATGAGTATAAAATCTTTCCTAGATAGGAAAAGTACTTTTTTTTACTACCGTCTTTGAAAAGGCAACTTGCAAACGACATCTAAAATTATTCTGATTATGCATAGTCCAACAAAATCAGACAACACTATAATGGAAAGAACATTACATCTTTAGAAGTAAAACGTGTACTGGCCATGTAGCCATTAATATTTCCAGGAGATAAAAAAAAAAAAAAAATAATTACTGAATCGTTTAACCGGATCTGGGTACTTTTATTTAGCCTTAACCTCTTAATAAGGCTAAGACTGCACGTTCATTGCGTGAGAGTGTATGTGTGCATGTTGGTGTATTTTTCTATATTATTTGGGTCTTGGTGGGTATGTGGCTGGGTGGTTAACAGCACCAAGACCCAAGTTTGAAGTTCAAACTCGTTCACCAAACGAAAGTGCAGTAAATACCGTTAAATAATGATCAGATTGTTGGACTGAAAGGCAGCTTTTAATCATCAAATCCTTTGACACGTTCACGCATTGCTGCATCGACCAAGATGAAGACGGGCTGTCTGGGAACCTATTGACTCTCCATAAAAAAAAAGAGAAATCCCACCAAAATGAGACTTTGTTCCCTATGACCTGAGTTCTCCTTCATCTTAGACAAGCCTTATCCCACGTTTGACGAATCCCATCCACCAGTTGTGCTTGAGACCGGAACAGAGGCGTAGCGTGATGGGGGCAGGGGGGGACAGATGTCCCCGGGCGCCAGCTATTTAGGGGCGCCAAAATGTGCTTTGATAATATTTTATTGATGAAAATAATGGGTTTGAGAGTTGAAAAAAAAAGAAAAAGGGGCGCTAAAAATGGATCTTGTCCCCGGGCGCCAAACACCCTCGCTACGCCACTGGACCGGAAGACAAAGAAAGAAAAAAAACACCTCTAAATGGGAAGAAGAATGTCTGCTTTTCGATTAAATAAATGTTGCCGTATAAACTATCGAACTCTTTAACTGAGATGTGTTTCTAATAGAAACCGTGTAATTTTGCACGATCCATGTGTCTCATCGGACGCTTTAATGTCAAAATATTGCAGGGATATCGGCGTGGCCTATTTTCGCGAGGCACACCTACTCTACACTTTAGAATGCTCTGAATTAACAACTGACACTCAACAAAGAAAAAACAAAAAAAAACCCACACACTTGTATTATAATATTTCCCTATGATTTGTTGAGCTCTTGTTTTTAAAAATCGCACCAACTACCACATGTATCTCATAACACATATCATAGGAAAATTCTTGCATAAATATAATTTACTAGGCGACCCGCAGCTGGCATATGCCGCGAGTTTGTTTGGGTGTGCGCATGGATGGCAAGTTAGGGTGGATAGAGCCCGCAACACATTAGCGAAAGCAATGCGTGAACCTCCCATCTACTAAGGTTACTTGACAAATACGTGAACTCAAGTTACGAACATTTAAGATGCCAATTTTGCAACACCCCTTCCCCTCCCACCCTTCCACCCCCAGCTTTTCATGACACGTCACTGCACACTTTTTATTTCACGCCGATCCGCGGCTTAGCAAACGTCGTGAGCTGGCTGGCAAGCTAGCATGGTGCGGGATGTGGAGCGGTTGCTCCACCGCAGTGCGCATGTCTCGAGACCAACGGTGGGCAGGCTAGGGAGGGGAGGGTTTGCCTGTGTCTTGCTTGCTCTGGTGTATCTATATATAGCCTACGTGGTCGTCTTGGTCTTGTTGTGCCCTAGTTTCTTGCGAATTATATAGATAATTGAAACCCCTTTAAAAAAATATTTGTCTTCTTATGTTAATGATTTTCTAAAGAATTCCCTTCTCACACACTCAAAGAAATTAAGGCACACATACACACACTTACACACACACACACACGCAGACACACACACACTCACACACATACACAATGTGATTAATCCCTACATATTTTATACATAAATGATTTATTTAACTCTCAACTTTGTTGTCCAGTTGTTTGGGGGACACTTGATTAATAATCTACTTATTCTTATTAGAATTACATTAAAATGTTTCGCGAATGAAGAATTTAAAGCACTTACAACCATTCCATATGAATTCCTTCCGTTAAATTTGAAATTGGATCAAATATGTAAAGTGAAAGAATGACAAAACACGTAAACATGTGTATCGAAGAGAAAAAAAGACATGAGTAACACTGCCTTTTTGCAAATATTTGTATCCCTTATATCTTCCCCTCACCCCATAAAAACATAACACATAACAAAAAAGATTTAAAAAACCATTGCCACTGACCCTTCATTTTTTTTAGAATAAAACGAAAATTAAAAAAAAAAGAAGAAAAAAACACCCAGTAACAGATATAGACAAATAAACGAAAGTCATTGAAACAGATATCTGTCTCTTACCTCCGTCATATTGGTTCTCATTAATTCACCTGAAAAAAAAAAATAAAAAAAAAAGAAATTAGGCTAAAATAATATAAAAATATTTGTATTTACATATTTATAAATGATTCAGGGACTAATTTGAATTGGAACGTTCTTTTTTTCGGAAACTATTACACACTGAAATAGAGAGACAGAGAACTGGTGAGAGAGAAAGAAAGAGAAACAGAGAGGAAGGGAGAGAGAGAGAGAGTGAGAGATGAAGATGAGAGAGATGCACGGCTTCCACAAAGAAATAGTAGATACAATAGTTGCTACATCTCTAGTTGCGATTTGTGTTGCTATCCGTGGTGCCCCGATCATATCCTTTGTTGGGGGGGAAAAGATGATTACTTTCAAAGAAACAAAACACCAACAAACAAACAAAAAAGAGTGAATTTCAATGGCTCTTTATTCAAACCCCGAAATAATGAATTACAATTATTTTAATTTTTTAAATCTTTCAATTTGCTATTCACTAAAGCCCTAATGTCTACGGGTTATAAAATGCAATTTTTTTACCTGAGATTATTATTAAAGCAATTACGTATTTTACAACTATAGAACCCCCCTCTCCCCCCCCCCCCAAAACAAAAAAAAAATCCTTTGTCCAAAAAAAATTGTGCAAATCTTTAAATTTTTTCCCTATAGTACACCATAAAGCCCTAATGTTTACTGGTTATAAAATGCAATTTTTTTACCTGAGATTTTTATTAAAGCAATTACGGTTTTTACAACTATAGAACCCCCCCCCCCCCCCCCCCCCAAAACAAAAAAAAAATCCTTTGTCCAAAAAAAATTGTGCAAATCTTTAAATTTTTTCCCTATAGTACACCGGGAGCAATTTTCTCATATGATAATCAGGATTAAAGGAAGCCATGGCTTTTATGATAGGCTCAATGGGGGTCATACATCAAAAATGATACTAGATGAATTTAAATTAGATGAAGGCTAGATCACTTGGCTGTTAAAGGCCTTTAAAAATAATTTAACCTTAAATTAGAGAGCAAAGCTTCAGCCCAATGTGCCTCCAGTGGTTTTGAAAGAAAGTAAGACAGCCATGAGAAGACGGTATGATCTATTGTGATATGTCACAGGTAAAACCATTTTATTGAGTCCGGATTATGTCAGCCCCCAGCCTCCAAATGTGCATCTCCAATAGTCTTACTACAACAGCCTGACACAAACTATCCTTTCCCCTTGCCTGCCTTCCACATATTCCCTCCAACAGACTCCCTCCCTCATACTCCATACCCCCAGACTGTATCCTACAGAGTCCCTCCCACAGACTCCCTCTTACAGACACCCATCTACAGACTCCCTCACAGAGACTCACTGACACAGACCCCTCCCACAGACTCCCATCCACAGACTCCCTCACACAGACTCCCTCTCACAGACTTTCTCACACAGACTCCCTACCACAGAATCCCTCCCACAGACTTCCTCCAACAGACTCCCTCTTACAGACTCCCTCCCACAGACTCACTCCCACAGACTCCGTTACACAGACTCTCTCCCACAGTCTCCCTTCCACAGACTCCCTCCCACAGACTCACTCCCACAGACTCCCTCCACAGACTCACTCCCACAGACTCCCTCTCACAGACTCCCTCCCACAGACTACCTCTTACAGACTCCCTCCCACAGACTCACTCCCACAGACCCCTCCCACAGACTCACTCCCTCAGACTCCCTCACACAGACTCCCTCCCACAGACCCCCACCGTCTCCCCTTCCCTCATATAAACCTATTTAAGATTTGTTTATAGATATTGTAAAGCGTTTTGCCTAAAGCATGTCTCTTCATATGAAATAATCTGATTGTCAAGTAAGACATTGCTTGGAAGTGCTGCACCAGTTAGGTAGTCACATTGACACAAACATTGCTGATTCCCCAAAATTCTGATATGTTTGAAATATTTAAGATTTGTGCATTACAACATGAACAGTTTAATTGTGTGCATGGTAATATGAACAGTTTAGTTGTGTGCATGGTAATATGAAAAGTTTAGTTTTGTGCATGGTTATGTGCATTTTTTAGTTTTGTGAATGTAATATGGTTAATTTAGTTGTGTACATGATGATACGAAAAGTTAAGTTTTGTTTATAGTAGTGTGAAAAGTTTTGTTTTGTGCATGGTACATTGAAATGGTTAGTTTTTGTTCATGTTTAGTTTTTTAAAGAGTAATTACCACATGACGATCGAGCAACATTTTGGCACACGGTGAGCTTCAATGCCTTGCAATGTATGTCAGTTTTAGATCATTACAATTTTTTTTAATTCTTGAACAAATTTGGTATTCGGGGAAAAAAGTGTGTGTCTTTGTGTGTGTGTTGGGGGGGGGAGGGGGGAGGATCTTAAACTAAATTCATCTATAAATCTGAATGTGTGGATTTTAAAGTACACTTGTTTTTCTGGTATCTGTCCGTCAAAATGTGACGCTGGTGTAGACTCGTCCGTCAAAATGTGTCGATCGTGTGGACTCGTCCGTCAAAATGTGTCGATGGTGTGGACTTGTCCGTCAAAATGTGTCGATGGTGTGGACTCGTCCATAAAATGTGACGATGGAGTGGACTCGTCCATCAAAATGTGACGATGGTGTGGACTCGTCCATCAAAATGTGTCGATGGTGTGGACTCGTCCATCAAAATGTGTCGGTGGTGTGGACTCGTCCATCAAAATGTAACGATGGTGTGGACTCGTCCATCAAAATGTGACGATGGTGTGGACTCGTCCATCAAAATGTGTCGATGGTGTGGACTCGTCCATCAAAATGTGTCGCTGGTGTGGACTCGTCCATCAAAATGTGTCGATGGTGTGGACTCGTCCGTCAAAATGTGTCGATGGTCTGGACTCGTCCGTCAAAATGGGTCGATGGTGTGGACTCGTCCGTCAAAATGTGTCGATGGTCTGGACTCGTCCGTCAAAATGGGTCGATGGTGTGGACTCGTCCGTCAAAATGTGTCGATGGTGTGGACTCGTCCGTCAAAATGTGTCGATGGTGTGGACTCGTCCGTCAAAATGTGTCTATGGTGTGGACTTCGAAGGACGAAATCGACGCGGTTTTTTTCCTCAGTACAACAGCTGGTTTTATATACTGTAAATCGCCTCTCTCCACGCGTCTGGATAGTCCAAAGGAACACCATATATGGAAGATACATTTTTGCACCAGTTGCGTCATAGGAATAGTCGGAACTTTTTCATACCTTCCCCGGTTTTTCATTCAGTTTCGTTCTCTTTGATGAGTTACCATCCAAGATTATCGGGTACCATCCTCCCGGGGTGCTGGTAAATTTTTTTTTTTTTGCATGACATGGTCTTTGGTGAGGATTGACTCGTTAATAATATTTTAAATGTTCACACGAGTGTCGCAACAGATGGCAAGTATTTAATAGCATGTAATAAAACTGCAACAAACCCGCCCCCTCCCGCCCCGCGCCCCGCGCCCCCTCCCCCACACTCACACACTTAGCTGGATTAACATAAAAGCTAACGCTAAAGAAACTTCAGAATTTGCTCCAGTTTATCGGGGCAACACCTTAAAACAAAACCCCAAAATGGATTGTACAATATCGTACGGTAGTCATTCTATCTTACCATTAAGTTTGAACAGACGTATCAGGACGACACGAGCGCCGCGGGTGTCTGCATACAATGTTCGGCCAACTGACCGAGGGCCATGACGTTGGCTCAGTGTAGGGATTAGGAATGTAAAGAGTTGAGTAAAATGAGCAATCGAGATGAGCGCTAAAAATGTAACATTTCCTGTGTGATTCTCTATGGCTTCGGAGGAAATGCGTCTGTGTGAGTAATTTTACAGTGCTTTGTTCACGCAAAAGTATCATGAACAATATCACGCAGCATTGGGACATGTTGAAATTAGATGAACGTGTTGCCCGATTTTAAACTATGATAGAGATTGCTTGTCATTAATGTGAATTAGAAATTCCGATTATTTTACGCCATCAGCGGCACTTTGATTTTCTGTGAAGGATTCTCTCCCTTTTGTTATTTTTGAATCTTTACCAGAATTAACTTTTCTTTTTTAAAATATTAATACACCGATGGAAAGTTTTACATTGTAATTTCATTGGGTAGTTAATTATATCATTAAAAGCTTCCGGCATTGTGGAAAATAGGTAGAGTATTGATTTTTTTTTGGTGAAAAATTTAGAACTTTTCTTTAGGTGGAGCCTACAATAAAATGTGTAGAAGTGTACTTTATGAAACTGTCAGTTGTGTTTTTTCAAAATTTTAAAAATAATTGTCTTGATTTTCTTCATGTTTTGCCCTCTTCTTATTTCGACCTCTTACTGCAACTGTAGCACACGTGTTTCAGTTAAAGGGAAGAAACCGACCGTTGAGAAGTCTCGACGAATTTCTAGATGGGATTTTAAAAAAAAATAAAGTTACTACGTTCGATACAAAATTGATATACCAGCCAAAATATCCCATCAACTTTAAAGCGCTTTTTTTTTCAATTTTCGTTTCTCTTGGTAAGCAGCTAAAACAACAGACGCTCCGTCTTTTTCCTTGCCATTTCTGCAGACGTGTGTTTGAACTGCTTCATCTTCTGTTTAACAGGGCTGACAACTTAACAACTTGGTTGCCGTGACACGTGTATGGTCGTAGTCTACAGGAAATGGTAAACGTATTCAACTACGGAACTGACCGATGAAAGCGAAGAATTCGCGGATGAGACTAAAAGGAAAAGTAAGATATTAGACATAAAAGATTAATTAAGTTAGATGGAAATCGAAGAAAGCTATAAAAAAAAAAGTGGATTTTTCAGGTAATGATTTCAAAGATGTTGGATATGATGTCCCCATTGGTCATCATGTTCTTATTTACTTTATTTAGATCTATTTCTTCAAAATACATGCCACCACTCGTTGAAAAGACAAACATCGTGAAATTCCTAGACAGAGTACACACCTAATTGAGATTTTAAAACCGAAGTAAAATACTTCTTAAAAAACACATGCTTTTCCAAAATAACAAAATTAAAAATTGTTTAAAATGTCACCCAAAACTTCAGAGTGGTTACTAAAAAAAGTGTGGGACGCCCATGAACTCAATGTTCCTTGCATATCGCAAAGACTTTCACTCAGAAGCATCGCTCATTTTCCTGCGTGCGCACAGCAAGAGTTATCTTAGCATTTGAAGGAACACAGGGTGCTTTGTTAAATGTGCGTTTTGAGATGTTTACCCGTGTGTAGTTTGAGATCTTAATTAAAGTGTGTTCTAATAACGTGTGTTGTGTAAGTCCTTCCGGGGATTATGGTGCTACAAAAAACGCCCCAAACAAGGTTTATAAGATAATTTTATGACGCTGTCTAGCGTTTTAGCTCGTTAACTCTAGCATTTAACCCCCCATAGACAGCGACGAGGCCATGACAGGCAATTCAGGCTCATACCAGCAAGAAGCCAGTATAGGAGCTGCTCATTCCTGCCCAAGACAATCAGGGACTGGAACAATCTTTCAAAAGGAACGGTTGAGAGGCACTGGAAATCTGTGAAATTTCCTCATCAACACCAGGAACAGAAACATTGCAAATCCCATCTACATGCATAGGAGCCAAAATGATCAATAAATTGATCGTGGGCCCTTAAGATATAGAAGAAGAAGATTTAACACCAGTATTAACACTGACATTCAATGCCAAACCAGTAAACTTTGAGCATAAGCCTTTTCCCCTTAAGCTTCTAAGTGCCGCTTACGGTGCGTGCACTGTGTCTTGGCACACCGTCGATACGGTGTGCCCTGCCTCACCGTGTGTGCGTGGCATTCATTTGTCCTGCCACACCTTCGATACAGGCTAGTCTTCAAGCGCGTTTTGTCATTTGTCTTTATTTGAGATTTGAAACTACAAAAAATCTAATAAGCATTCCAAAAAAACCAAAACAATCATAGTATTGATATATATATATATAGATAAAGTAAGCCATAAGATAGTAATTGGTATTGCAAAATTGCTTTTATTTCATGCAATATCTTTTTAAAAATTTATTTAATGAAGATTCTGTGGTCTCGTTAGCTACAATTCTTTATTGAACTATATTCCCTCGATCTGGTGGTAGAATCGAACAATTGACTTCTTTAGTATCCAGCTGTAATTTTCAAAAAAAAAAAAAGGTAAGAAGTATGGTTATAAAGCCAGCAAAACGATAAAGTATTTGTTTTAATTTTAAAAAAAAGTTAATATTGTAAGACAAATGTCATAGAAAACTATAAAGTGTTGGTGAAAAAGACCAAGAAGAAGGGCTTGGATCAAAATTGTTAATGGGGGTTAAATGGGCACATTAAAAAAAATGAATAGTGGGAAAGACTTGATACCCCCATCCCCGTGTGTATTTCATATGGAGTATAGAATTTAAAATGTCTATCTAGCAATGAAATTAGTAGTTGATAAAGATTCAACTGATATATTGTAATGATTCTTCCATTAAAATTATTTTTTTTAAAAATGAGAATATAAAAAACGAAACACAACACAACAGACACGTATTTAAAAGATTCTAATGGTAATTTAAATCTCACGGTACATCTATCAATTTTGGTACAACCTTGGTTGGGATTTGTAAATATATAATGTCAGTGTAAAGATATACATTGACAAATGTCATATTAATGAATCTTGTCGGTAGGTATTCGATGAATGACGTAGGTGTACGGCTATGACATTACAACTTAGCTATTGCATCGGGATTTAGCCTAGGCGTTAGTAAGTAGCTAGTACGTCGTGATGTAGCTATAGGACATCTGAATGTTGCTAATAAGTCGTCACTTGGCTATGACGTTAAAATGTCGCCACCGAGTCGTGATACAGATGGGATGTCGGAGAGATAGATGGGAGCAGCTGTGACGTTGTTAGAAATATAGGATAATACTAGGACGCGTTGATATAACCGCGACGTTAATATTGAAAATTATGTATTTGTAGACGGAAAGGCATGAAAACGTAACAATGTATCAGTCAAATGTATTGGACGTGTTGATGTTGAGTGACATGTTTTACCTGCAGCGTAGTTTCCATTACGGTCATTGTTGTTTCCGTACTGACCGTTGTTGTTTCCGTACTGACCGTTGTTGTTTCCGTACTGACCGTTGTTGTTTCCGTACTGACCGTTGTTGTTTCCGTACTGGCCGTTGTTAGAGCCATAAGGGGCACTGCCGGCTACATTTTTGCTTCCGTCGTAAGCATTTTTGTTGGAGCCACCATAAGCACCTTTGTTGGAGCCATCATAAGCATTCTTGTTGGAACCATCATAAGCATTTTTGTTGGAGCCATCATAAGCATTCTTGTTAGAGCCATCATAAGCATTCTTGTTGGACCCATCGTAAGCATTCTTGTTAGAGCCATCATAAGCATTCTTGTTGGAGCCATCATAAGCATTCTTGTTGGATGCATCATAAGCACCTTTGTTGGATCCATCATAAGCACCTTTGTTGGAGCCATCGTAAGCATTTTTGTTGGAGCCATCGTAAGCATTCTTGTTGGAGCCATCGTAAGCATTCTTGTTGGAGCCATCATAAGCATTCTTGTTGGAGCCATCGTAAGCATTCTTGTTGGAGCCATCGTAAGCATTCTTGTTGGAGCCATCGTAAGCATTCTTGTTGGAGCCATCGTAAGCATTTTTGTTGGAGCCATCGTAAGCACCTTTGTTGGAGCCATCGTAAGCACCTTTGTTGGAGCCATCGTAAGCATTCTTGTTGGAGCCATTGTAAGCATTTTTGTTGGAGCCATCGTAAGCACCTTTGTTGGAGCCATCGTAAGCATTCTTGTTGGAGCCATCATAAGCACCCTTGTTGGAACCATCGTAAGCATTCTTGTTGGAGCCATCGTAAGCATTCTTGTTGGAGCCATCATAAGCACCCTTGTTGGAACCATCGTAAGCATTCTTGTTGGAGCCATCATAAGCATTCTTGTTGGATCCATCATAAGCACCTTTGTTGGAGCCATCGTAAGCATTTTCGTTGAAGCCATCGTAAGCACCTTTGTTGGAGCCATCGTAAGCATTCTTGTTGGAGCCATCATAAGCACCTTTGTTGGAACCATCGTAAGCATTCTTGTTGGAGCCATCGTAAGCACCTTTGTTGGAACCATCGTAAGCATTCTTGTTGGAGCCATCGTAAGCACCTTTGTTGGAACCATCGTAAGCATTCTTGTTGGAGCCATCATAAGCACCTTTGTTGGAGCCATCGTAAGCATTCTTGTTAGAGCCATCATAAGCACCTTTGTTGGAACCATCGTAAGCATTCTTGTTGGAGCCATCGTAAGCATTTTTGTTGGATCCGTCGTAAGCACCTTTGTTGGAGCCATCGTAAGCATTCTTGTTGGAGCCATCGTAAGCATTCTTGTTGGAGCCATCATAAACACCTTTTTTGGAGCCATCGTAAGCATTTTTGTTTGAGCCATCATAAGCAACTTTGGTTCCGTCATAAGCAGCCTTGTAAGGGACACTGTATTGCTCACTGGCAACGACCAGCAGAGCTAAGCCGATAAAAACTTGAACGGGAGACATTTTTGAAGAATTGGGAGCTGAAATTTAAAAGAGGGATATTCAATCATTTACAGAACTGTTTGGCAATATCATTGACAGAGCTATTTGGCAATATTTCAAACATTGACCAAGCTGTTTGGCAAAGGGCTATTCTTAAAATGTGTGTTTCTATTTATTTATTCATTGCCTTTGAAGTTGACAACATCCTTAGAGTCGTCAAGCAATATTTTGTTACTGGAACTTCAGTTAAGCCACTTCAAAACTGCATGCGCTATTCGTTGCTAGATATAAAACTGAGCCTCCGCGCTCTATGAACTGAAACTTAAGCCATAATGTCAAAAACCGGCACGTAGTTTGGGAGAGAGCCGCCCGGGGCGTGCAAAAATTTTGGCGCCCCCCCCCCCCCAGAAAAAAAACCTTCCACGAACAACTTTACAGATTTCCAAAAAGTGCTGGCCCCCCAATATAGTGAACGAAAAGTGGCGCCCAGGGCAGACCACACCCTCCAACCTCTATCTACGCCGTTAAAGACAAAATAAAATCAATCTTAGTGGCAAACATTTGTGATATGCCGTCGTGGACAAAATGAAGGCATAGAATATTTACCTTGCTTTTTAACGCTCAGAAATTGTTCTTAATATAAGATACATTAATATCCCACAGCTTCCAAAATGTTTTGAATCGCAAAAAAATTTTAAACAAATAGAAAATATTTTTAGTATTTTGAAAGCGTACATTGTTTATTAAGACAGCAATTAAAAATGAAAAAAAAAATATATTTTAAAATTTAATAAATTAACGGTTGCATCCGGTGACTCCGTTTCGGATTTGCGGCAGATGGGTGGGGAACTAAGGTGTTGACCCATCAGTTTAACTAGACATGTTGCAAAAATAATTATTTGCCAAAAAATTTAAACATCATTTCTTATTCATAGCATATTTACACAAATCTGATTTTGTAATTGACCTCATTCATACAGCATCGTGGGATCAGCAAGTAACAAATACAGACTTACGCATACATGGTACAATCGCTGACAAACAGACAGCTAGACATATATGGTGCATCTGCTAACAAATAGACAATTAGACGTGCATGGTAAAACTGCTGACAAACAGACACTTAGACATACATCGTAAAGCTACAAACAGGGACTTGTACATACGTTTAACAACTGCTAACATACACAGACTAATGCATATGTGGTACGACCGCTAACTAACAGAGACTTATGCATACGGGGTAAAGGAATTAACAGGTGTAGTTCTAGTCTCTCTATTTGGTAATAAACCCATATTTCTATTACACTGGAGCAGCTCCTCGCCTATAAGTCAAGCACAGGGAAATCTTTAATAAACACGTCCGAAACAAAATGATACAAGTATAGCGTAGGTTGCCATCAAGACCTTCACACAATTCTCTTTCAACCACGATTTTTGTCTCAACGTAACTCTATAGAGCATATGCTTGTACTTACCTAAGGAGACAAACCACAGTTGGACTGAAGAGTGCTCAACATCGGATCACGTCCAGACTTTATACTGAAACAACTCCAACGTCATCAGATCAAGAGATAAACCTGCTGTCAGTAAATAACACTTTCTCACAGTGCAGCGTCCCTCCCATCGTCCCAATCTTGACACTCTTCGTTTGTATTACCACAATTAAATTTGACACCTCATCCTTATTGAAACGTTTTCCCGTAGTTTATTCAGTGGTTTGAAATGCTCTTGTGCCCCCAGGGGTGTGCTAAGCCCCATAAACCATCAAGAATAATTGTAACAAAAAAATAAATCAGATTTAAAAAAAAAATTAATAAATACATATTTTAAAAATTTTATAAATACATAATTATGCGTTTTTTTTCAAAAGGCTGCCACTCAATATATACAGAAAAAGAACCGCTCAGAATGGACACCTACTTGCTACCCCCACGCCCAAGCATGTCTAACGCTAGTTTTTCTATTACAACTTAGTATAGTAATATATTATAACTTTAACAATATTATAGAAATAAATATATGGTTAAAGTTGTTGGAAATTGACAAAATGCTGAATGCTAATTGCGCATTGTTTTGCACACCACATTATTTATTGTGTAGTGACGTCATGTTTTTATGCTGTCTTGTCGAGTACTCCATGTTCTTCTTCTTCTTCTATATCTTAAGGGCCCACGATCAATTTATTGATCATTTTGGCTCCTATGCATGTAGATGGGATTTGCAATGTTGGTAGGACTCCTTGTTGTTCTCCTACAATAAAAACGTTGAACTAACCTTGATGGTTGCCTCTGTTGTTTGATTACCTTCCTTGTGAAGTAGCTTAGCAACTTAATATTTTCAACAGGTTATGAGCCCAGGTAGCTTTATCCTGTGCTAAGTTGTTGCTGATTCGATTTGCTTGTGGTTTGTATTCGGAATCGGTGTTCACAGAAATATCGGAATGTTAAACATGAACACAAGCATCATTCCTCTTGTTGGTGCAAATTATTCGACCTGGAAAATTCAATGCTAGATGTCCTTGATGAAGGATGTACTCTGGGGGATTGTTACTGGGTCTGAAATTGCACCTGACGAGACTGAATCGGAGAAGGTTGCTAAATTTACTGTAAGGAGAGATAGGGCTTTGGCTATCATTGTGTTGGCGTTGGATACTTCATTATTGTATTTAATCAGGAATCCAGTTAAACCCAAGATTGTCTGGGAAAAACTGAGGGATCAGTTTCAAAAGAAAACATGGGCTAACAGACGGACGCTGAGAAGAAGATTACTTACAAATAGAATGAATGATTGGGGACTCTGTGCATGAGCACATTAAAACTCTAACAGAGATTTTCAATGACCTTGCTGTGGTAGGAGATGCCGTTGATGAAGAATACAGGGTTATTAACCTACTTGCTAGCCTTCCCAACTCCTACAATATGTTGGTAACAGCTCTTGAGGCTTGCTCAGAAGTTCCAAAGATGGAACTTGTAAATGAACGATTACTTCACGAAGAGCGAAAGATATCACAACGAAGGGAAGAAGTACCAAGTAGAGCACTTGTGTCGAAGGAGAAGACAATTAAGAAAGGACCCCAGTGTTATTATTGTAAGAGAATTGGACACATTAAAAGAGATTGTCCTTAGATAAAAAGGCAAGAATCAGGCAAACATATTTACAGACAAAATAAGGCAAATCACACTGAGATTAAGGCTAAGAGATGCTCAAGTAATGAATGTGTGGGACAGTTAATGAGGCATCGGCATGCCTTAACTACAGGGAATGGTGTCGTGACTTGGATTATTGATTCTGGAGCAACAAGTCATATGTGTTGCAGGAGATCTGAATTTGTCCAGTTGTCAGAATTGGAAGAGCCTCTGAAAATAGGACTCAGAGATGGACGGAATCTGAAGGCACATGCCTGTGGTGTTGTCAAACTAAGGATGAAGATGCCTGGTGATAAGCACCAAGAATGCACGCAGCATGATGTGCTTTATGTGCCTGAACTCAAGTTTAATCTGTTCAGTGTTGACCACGCAAATGAGGCTGGAAAGAAAGTTTATTTCAATTGCAAATGTTGTGAAATAAAAGTAATAACGGTAAACTTCTGGCAAATGGAGCTCGGTCACGTGGTTTGTACCATTTGTGTCATTATGCCAAATGAACATCGATGTAATACAGCAAACGGAGGTAAAGAAACAAGTGAGGAACTGTGCCATAGACGCTACGGACACCTAGGTTTTCAAAATCTCAAGAAGTTGGCTGTAAGAAATCTAGTGGATGGTCTTGAGTATGACGAGCGGTAAAATAGGGAACAGTGTGAACCATGTGCAAAGGCAAACATCACAGGACCAAGTTTCCTTCAAGTGGAAGGGTAAGAAATGGGATACTTGACCTGGTTCACAGTGATGTCTGCGGGAAGGTCAGCACACAATCACTTGCTGGAGCTCATTATTTTCTTACTTTTATTGACGATTTCAGTCGATACACTTGGGTTTATATCCTTAAGCACAAGGATGAGGTCTTCAAGTGTTTCCTTGAATGGAAAGTAATGATTGAGAAGTCAACTGGAAAAAATCTTAAGGCCCTACGCACCAATAACGGCGGAGAGTTTACTTCAAATGAATTTGAAGGTTATTTAAAGAAAGAGGGGATCCGTCATGAACTGACTGTTCCGAAAACACCAGAGCAGAATGGAGTAGCGGAGAGGAAGAACAGGGCTATTGTGGAAGCAGCACGTTACATGCTGGCTGAGGCACAGCTCCCAAGAAAATTCTAGGCAGAAGCAGTGTCAACAGCTGTGTATCTGCAGAATCGAAATCCTGTTAACGTTCTTCAAGGTACTACACCATTCGAGGTGTTTACCGGTACGAAACCCAGTGTCGATCACCTGAAAGTGTTTGGGTGTGTTGCGTATGCACACATTCCTAAAGAGAAAAGACAGAAGTTCGATTCAAAAACACAGAAATGCGTTTTTCTGGGGTACGGAATCGATGTCAAGGGTTATCGCCTATATAATTTGAAAACTAATTGGGTGATTTACAGCAGAGACGTTCTGTTTAATAAAAACAAGTTCGGTCTTGAGAAGGAGGCTGAAATGTCTTAGGAATCAACACCTATATTTCTGGAATCCATTGACGACGATGAAGAAGTAGAGAACACGTTCGGTCTTGAGAAGGTGACTGAAATGTCACCTGTATTTTGGGAATTCATTGATAATGACGTCGATGAAGAAGTGAATCGTGTTGATGATCCTGATGATGAAGGTGTTGATGAACCAGATGAGGAGCTAGATGTCAGACGATCAGCGAGAGTTAAACGCCCACCAAATCGATATGGTGAGTGGTTAAACTTGACTCGGGATCTGGAAGAACCCAGTACGGTGAGACAGGCCATGGCGAGTTCAAGAAAACGAAGTCTGGGATTTAGTAGAACTGCCAGAAGGAAGAAAAGCTGTAGGAAGCAAATGAGTGTTTATGATCAAAGTAAACGGTTAGAGACACAATTGAGAGACATAGTCTAAAGCTCGGTTGCTTGTACAAATGATAGCTGATATTCTTACTAAGGGACTGTATCAGCAAAGATTAAAGATTCTTATAGACATGATTGGTGTGCAACCTATGAATTAGCTTTATTTAGTATTTTGAGAAGGAGTGTTGGAAATTGACAAAATCCTGAATGCTAATTACGCATTGTTTTGCACACCACATTATTTATTGTGTAGTGACGTCATGTTTTTATGCTGTCTTGTCGCGTGCTCCATGTTGGTAGGACTCCATGTTATTCTCCTACAATAAAACGTTTGAACTAACTTTGATGGTTGCCTCTGTTGTTTGATTATCTTCCTAGTGAAGTACCTTAGCACCTTAATATTTTCAACAAAAGTACTATAAAAATTTTCTTTAAAAATTACACCAGTTACTAAACAATGCTTCCTGAGATTATTGTTTTCCTAAGTTTTAATCCTTATTTCAATTAACATTTATGCAATAATTTGACAGCAAAAAAAGTATTTGTATTGCACAGTCACCTATCACTTTTGAAATAATCCCCCCTTCATCCCCCCCCCCCAATAATCTATAACTGTCAAGTTTATCATTTCTATCAGGTATCTGACGTCTGATCACAATGGCCGTCAACTTATTCGGGAAGTTCAATTTTTTTCCTAAGTTTTAATCCTTATTTCAATTAACATTTATGCAATAATTTGACAGCAAAAAAAGTATTTGTATTGCACAGTCACCTATCACTTTTGAAATAATCCCCCCTTCCCCCCCCCCCCCCAATAATCTATAACTGTCAAGTTTATCATTTCTATCAGGTATCTGACGTCTGATCACAATGGCCGTCAACTTATTCGGGAAGTTCACACACTTGAATACGTCTTCAAGGCATGTGTAATGCATGTCGCGTGCATAGACAAGAATCTCAGATTAGCGTGCCTAGACGCTTCACCTATCGTTTGTTTGATCCTTCGAATCATTCAACGGTTTGAACTGGGATGATCCTTTAATTGCCAAATTAATATAATCATGTCTTAAAAAAAGGAGTCGGATTTATTGCTTATGTATTTATATATTGCATTGGGAGCAGTGATTATAAAATATTTATTGTTATATACGGAGACAACTTATGTTACTAACTTTATTATTATTATTTATTTTTGTTTTCAAAGAGCTTCTTGGTTCAAGAAAACCAGTTTTAAACCATCCATCGAGATTTTATAGACTTGATCTTTCTTGTTGCAAATCAATGGGGTTTGTCATTTTGCGCTGTAACACGTGATCGTCTCGTTCGGACGATATAGTCTTTCTCGTGATGACACTTATGAGCAGATTGAGTTGATGACACAGACTAACAGCACCGTTGAGTTGGGTCCATGGAGGGGTGAAGGGGTTGGGTGGTGATCGATGGGGAAATAAGAAAAAAAAGTGATTTAAAAGGCATCAAACATAACCATTTCGCTTGCTATAACCATCGGTGCTAACTAGAAGTCGATAGAATTTCGGTGGCCGGCTTTGGTGGCCGAAAGTTGTCATTTGACCACTTTGGCGTATTTTCGGTTTCGGACGAAACTTAAATTAGCTTTCGACGTAGTTTCGGTTTTGGCCGAAAGAGAAAAGTAAACTTTCGGTTCTATTTCGATTTCAGCCGAAAGTGATTGAGACTTTCAGCCATCTGCTTTCGGCCGTGTATAAGAGTACAGACTAGCTGTCTGTCTTTAGGCCGGGAATCCGGTATTCATCAGTGCTGGACGTTTTGCTCTCATCATTTGGTATATGACAACTATTCACCACAAATAGCTCACAGCTGCATCACGACCTACTTGTTCTATATTTTCAAAAATTAGTTTTCAATTAGGCTTCAATGAAACGTTATGGGTTCGTGGTAAAAGAAATACGGGAATGGTAATATTTATATTTTGTTGTAATTTTTTTGCAAAAATAAATTTTGGGAAGAATACGTTTATTCAATTGATTTGGATTGATCATTGCCATGCTCGTAAATGTTGCCATAGTCAAACAATATTGAATGATCACGGGAAATCTTAATATTTCATTAATTTATTGAAAGACGTCACTATCATACTGATAAACATTGTTATTGACTAAATAATACACGTGTGCATGTATCACTGCTTCTAATGATAATTATGTGGTAAGCTTACTGTTTACTTTTATGATTTTTGCGACCAGTGTTATATTTTGAGATGTCGTTTACGTTTCTGCCCTGAGAAGCGTCAGTACTGCGGTTTTAAGAGACCCGAGTAAAAGTATACCCCCCCCCCTCCCCCCAACAATGAGAGTTGATAAGGTTGGTCACCGTACGAAATAATTATGTCACCAGCACAGAAAGACTGGTGTGTAGTGTGTGTAGTACCAGGCTAAATATAGCTACAGGGATATCTTTCTAGCTGTTTATGAAAATGCATTACTATGACGATAAACGCGAAACACAGTGATGATGTTTTTATATCATTAAAAACAGATTTTTAGGTGACATTTTGCTCTATTAGAGACTGTCAGGATAATTTTTGCAGAATTTTTGGATAGGGGTAGGTAAATGTTGGTACTATCCCCATTTCATTTTTCGACGTATGAAGAACGTATGCTAGAACTGATTTCAAAATGTTTGAACGCTTTTGCTTCGGCTTCGGTTTCGGCCGAAAGTCATTTTTTAACTTTCGGTCTGGTTTCGGCTTTTGCCGAAATCAGGTAAATCACTTTCGGTTGGTCTCTAGTTCTAACTTGGTTTTTAGGATGGGATGAGGTAAGGTGCAGGCGTGGGACATTCAGGATACTCTGATCAACGGACGAGAAGCAGTCGTGTATTTCTACACTTGAGTTTCATGCCTAGGTGAGAACATAGTCCCAATACCCGGGATTTTGTGAGCATGTGTAGTTTAAGAATAATATTCTTTTGGGAATAATTTTCTTTTATAAAAATTAGAAGAGAAAAAAATATCAAACCTTTGCAAACGGACGTTATTTAGAAGTCAATTTTAAAAAGTAGAAACTGATTTTCTTAAAATTTCTAAAAAAAAAATTAATTACCCCCCCCCACCCCAAAAGTATGTGCATAATTTTTTTTTTAAATTATAAAAAAATACATATTTAAATTTTCTTCCATATTTAAATGTAGAAAGTTGTCTTCAAAGAATTTCTTAATACCCTTTTGCACAACTTTCTTTGCGTAATACATTTAAGAAAATTATTGATGAAAATGATCAATTACCTTTTTTTTAAATTACCAAGCGATGATCGGTTTCAAAAGTGACAACGTGAAATCTGGTTAATGTTTAATATCCTGAGACACAGTACTCAATCCTAGGCTCAGACACACTGCACTATCCTAGGCTCAGACACAGTACTCAATCCTAGGCTCAGACACAGTGCTGAATCCCAGGTTCAGACACAGTACTCAATCCTAGGCTCAGACACAGTACTCAATCCTAGGCTCAGACACAGTACTCAATCCTAGGCTCAGGCACACTGCACTATCCCAGGCTCAGACACAGTACTCAATCCTAGGCTCAGATACACTGCACTATCCTAGGGTCAGAAACAATACTCAATGCTTGGCACAGACACACTGCACTATCCTAGGTTCAGACACTGCACTATTCTAGGCTCAGACACACTGCACTATCCTAGGCTCAGACACACTGCACTATCCTAGGCTCAGACACACTGCACTATCCTAGGCTCAGACACAGTACTCAATCCTAGGCTCAGACATACTGCACTATGCTAGGCTCAGACACAGTACTCAATCATAGGCTCAGACACACTGCACTATCCTAGGCTCAGACACAGTACTTAATCCTAGCCTCAGACACAGTACTCAATCCTAGGCTCAGTCACAGTACTCAATCCTAGGCTCAGACATACTGCACTATCCTAGGCTCAGACACAGTACTCAATCCTAGGCTCAGACACACTGCACTATCCTAGGCTCAGACACTGCACTATTCTAGGCTCAGACACACTGCACTATCCTAGGCTCAGACACACTGCACTATCCTAGGCTCAGACACTGCACTATTCTAGGCTCAGACACACTGCACTATCCTAGGCTCAGACACACTGCACTATCCTATGCTCAGACACTCCACTCTTCTATGCTCAGACACACTCCACTATCCTAGGCTCAGACACACTGCACTATCCTAGGCTCAGACACACAAGACACTGCACTATTCCAGGCTCAGACACACTGCACTATCCTAGGCTCAGACACACTGCACTATCCTATGCTCAGACACTGCACTATTCTAGGCTCAGACACACTGCACTATCCTAGGCTCAGACACACTGCACTATCCTAGGCTCAGACACAGTACTCAATTCTAGGCTCAGACACACTGCACTATCCTAGGCTCAGACACTGCACTATTCTAGGCTCAGACACACTGCACTATCCTAGGCTTAGTCACACTACTCAATCCTAGGCCGAGGCACACAACTTTATTCTTGCCTGAGACCTATTACTCAATTATAGGAATTACTCTATCTTATGCCCAGACACATTACTCCATCTTAGGATCTTAGGTACAGACACATTACTCCATTCTTGGACAAGAAACATCACTGCATCGTTGCCCCAGCAACCTACTCCATTTTTACCAAGACTTACAATTCTACCTTTAGCCCAGACGCATTACTCCATCCTATCACCCGACGCATTACTCTCTCCTAGGCCCTGACACATTATTTCATTGCAGGCCCAGACGCACTAACGCTTTCTTGACTGAGGCGAAACTACTCCATTCTAGGCCCTAGATGTTAATACAATTTAAGGTAACGACACACTTTTCCCTCAAAAGCCCAGACACAGACCTCCATTACATAATGAGACACATTAATAATAATAAGCATCATCCCTTCCAATACTTGCACTTCTTTGGTAACGAGTCCAAAACAGCTACTGAACTGAAGTGTGTGACCACCGACAAAGTCGATTCCGGTACTTCTTGTTTACAAGGCAGTCGGCGATTTTGTCATTATTTTTAATATTTTACTAGGGTTTTTTTCCGTTTTGATCTACATATTTTTTTCATGCAATTGAAGTTTCAATGAAAAACCAATTAAGGTGTTTTGTTTGTTTTTTCCCTTATATTTCATCAAATATTACTTCAAAAATCAAAGAAGCACATAGCCATTGCTTAACTGATATTAAAGAAAAGATTAATTAGAAAACTCGTTTAGATCGGATTTAAAAAATCATTAAAGACAAGCCAAACTCATTTGAAAACCTCTTGAAATACGTTGCTAATTTATTGATCTAGCTTGACAGAAATTTAATAACAATCATGAAACAAACTAAGTATGAAATATTTCAATGAAATTTGGAATATTTTTTTCATGTAAGCCAGGTTGAAATTTTGTACAGTTTTATACATGGTAGATATATTTAAACACTTGCAAGCATTTTTAGGATAGAAAAATTAATCATCTCAAAATTATGTAAACATTTAAGATAAACTCTTATAATTTAATCTCACAAAGGTGTGACAACCACCAGACAAGTCGACACGCGTTCTGCCGACTTTGCAGTAACATATGGCGAGCATTTTTCATGATGTATTTTGAGAACATAACACGAGAGTTTCTAACTAACATGAATTTCAATTAAAACTGCAAAGAAGGGCACATCAACAAAGTTAGCGTGAACGTGAAACGTGGTTGTAACGAGGCGTGCATTCCTTCTAGTTCCAAAACCAACACTTGTTTGAAAGCTTCCATCCCTACGATATTTTGTTTGTTAGAAATGTACCCACTTAAGGATAATAATTAATATTTTGGCCATTTTTTTGATTAGAAAATAAAGTTTGCCTAAATTAGGCTAATAAATTTGACGCAGGCCTAATCCTCGCCATAGGGAAATACCATGTGAATGTAGTTTTTCCCAAGAGTTTGCATTCATTGATATACATATACCATGAAAAGTTGTAACTATATTTGTATCATTCTTAAAGTCTCCTAGCAACATTGACTCGTGATGAACACATCACACTAAAGTGTATAGCCTCACATAACGCCGCATGGTTGAGACATTGTGGTCTGACAATAATGTTATTAAAAAAGGCTCATTTATAGAGTAAGATTTTAAACCACTTACATTTTAAACAGTTAACAATTTAAACCACTTACATTTTAGACAATTAAAATTTTAAACTACTTATATTTTAAAAAATTAAATTTTAACCCACTTACATTTAAAACAATAACAATTTTAAACCACTTACGTTTTAAACAAAGTTTAAAAACACTTGCATGTATACATCCTAACCAATGTTCCTTTTAAGCTGCGCGGCTGCGCGACCGCGCAGCTTTCTCACAGACGCCGCGCAGCAGTTTTGAGTACGGCCTAGCAAATTTCCATGTAAGTATGTGTTTGTGTACTGTAAAGTTTTGCACACAAAAAAAAATGATGCTGTGAAACTTTGCAAACAACTGTATGATTTTGCACACGAACCAACAAATCTTAGAGGAACATAGATCCTAACCAGTTTTTTATTTTATTTAAGTCAAGTCAGCTTATGAGAGAAAGAAAATGTACAAATCTGCATGCCAGCCTTGCCATTAGCTTTACTTTTAAACCAGGATACAAGGGCTCTGTTCAACATTATTACCAATTGCAACAGGGGATTCATAGGCGCTGTTCAACATTCTGACCAATTGCAACAGGGGATTCATAGACGCTGTTCAACATTCTGACCAATACCCTACGACACTTGCCTCTGTTGGCCAGGTTTGAGCATTGACCTCCTACACTAGTCGAAAAACTTCGACTGCGGGGACGTATGGTCTATTGGAGTGCATTTAGGCGCAACTTTTATGTTCACCTAAATATAATGACATTAAAACTATCCGCCCGAACCCGTGGCCGCGTCTCTAAAAAGATGGTTTAGTAGATATGATTTACTCATTACCAAACAAATCGCTCACCCGCTCAAAATCTTTAACCCCTGACCTCGGAAGTAGTTGTATTTTTTTAATATATTTTTTCCCTACCGGTATTTGTTTTATCTTTACGCAACAAATCGATCAGAAAAGTAAACTAGATTCTATTTTTACTTTTTAAAGTTTACAAAGCAAAAATCAACGTTATGTAAAGAAATAATAAAATATCGCCAAAAAAATTTTTGACAGCTTTTCTTTACATTGACTCAGTAGGAGATTTAAAAGCTAATGAATCTTTTTATTTTTTTCTTTTTTTTTTTTGGGGGGGGGGGGGGGGGGAAAAAAAAAAAAAAAAAAAATACATAAAAATAGATGGAGTTCAACTGCCAAATAACAGGAATAGTTTTAAATAATGTTTGGAAACCTTGTCAAAGATTTGGATAAGAAAACAATAAGGGATAGTGCTTCTAGACTTGAACATGAATGACATTTATTTTACACAAACATGCTTATAAAACGTTGGTTTTAATAAATTCCTTATGGGGGGGGGGGTGTCTTTAATTTGCATTGAAATTGAAAAGCGCAGGTTGCATGAACATAGTAAAACTTCTAATAAAGGGATCCAGTGGAACCCCTTTGACGACCCCCTTAATATGACTTGCAATTGAAACATAGCAAGATTAACAATGTTAATCTTACTCTTTCAATCCCTGTAAATGTGAACTGTTTCAATGCCTGTAAATGTGAACTGTTTCAGTGCCTGTAAATGTGAACTGTTTCAGTGCCTGTAAATGTGTACTGTTTCGATGCCTGTAAATGTGTACTATTTCAATGCCTGTAAATGTGTACTGTTTCAATGCCTGTAAATGTGTACTCTTTCAATGTCTGTAAATGTGTACTGTTTAAATGCCTGTAAATATGTACTCTTTCAATGTCTTTAAATGTGTACTATTTCAATGCCTGTAAATGTGTACTGTTTCAATGCCTGTAAATGTGTACTATTTCAATGCCTGTAAATGTGTACTATTTCAATGCCTGTAAATGTGTACTCTTTCAATGTCTGTAAATGTGTACTGTTTCAATGCCTGTAAATGTGTACTCTTTCAATGCCTTTAAATGTGTACTATTTCAATGCCTGTAAATGTGTACTATTTCAATGCCTGTAAATGTGTACTGTTTCAATGCCTATAATTGTGTACTATTTCAATGCCTGTAAATGTGTACTGTTTCAATGCCTGTAAATGTGTACTCTTTCAATGCCTGTAAATGTGTACTGTTTCAATGCCTGTAAATGTGTACTGCTTCAATGCCTGTAAATGTGAACTGTTTCAATGCCTGTAAATGTGTACATTTTTATCCGTCCGAATCATCTACAGTAAATTAAAAATCTTATATACATATATATATATATTATTACATTCGCCAGTGTCGCCCTTAGGAGATCCAAACAAAGTCCCAGTGTGTCTTCCGATGTTGTCGCTCAACTGATAGATACGATATTATCTTTTCTCCAGTTGCAAGGCAGTTTTGTGAACAGGATTTGCCGCTTCATAAATCCTTTCATAGATCTAATTTGATTCGTCGATTTGACTAAGTAAACCGCATTTGCCTGTTCACTATCCTGCACAAAATAGTTGTCCCCGAAATCTGCTTGCAATCATAGTCATTTCAACGAAAACGTGCATAGCACATCAACCTTCAATAGCGCGGTCTCTGAGGCATTTTCAGTCAGCAGCGAAGTGAAACAAGGATGCGTACTTTCATTAACTTTCTTCTCAATTCTTCATCAGTTTGACTTCAGAGACTGCGAAAAAGCAGTATGATCCATACCACATTTGAAGGTATGCTGTTTAATATCTCCCGCCTTCGAGTAAACGCCAAGGTACAAACTGTGCTAATTCGAGAACTGCTGTTCGCTGACGATGCCACCATTGTATCGCACACAGAGGAACGTCTTCAACGTTTAGTTAATGGCCTCACCAACACTCGTCAAGAGTTTGGACTGATTATCAGTATATAGAATATAAATGTCATGAAGCAAGAAGCACAATCTCATCCGAACATAACTTTTGAGGATCATAATCATTGGGTAGCTGACAATGTCTAATATATCTGGCTCACTCTCCGCTAAACGAAGAGGTGAACATCAGGTTAGGAAAAAAACAGCGGCAACTGTGGCTAAATTGAATAAGTGGGTGTGGAATAATCCTAAACTAGCTGAAAGCTAAAAAATAAGCGTCTATCAGGCATGTGTGCTCAGTAAGCTCATATAAGGCAGCGAAGCAAGAACCAAAAAATGCCAGTTATAAGGGGAAACTCAACAGCTCCAACCAAAGATGTTTGCTTCGCATTTTGAGAATTCGATTGCAGGACTAATTGCCTAACACGGAGGTTTTGGAACGCGTAAAAATATGTAGCGAGTTCTTCGCTTTTAGCAATAGGCGCAAACCTTGGTTAGGCCATGTAAGGAGAATAGAGGAGGGCCGTATCCAAAAGAATCTGCTGTGTGAGTTGGCAGAGTGCCAATACTTATAGAGCTGCCGCAGATGTGATCTGAGGCCATTTCCAAAAGGAGCATGAGGGAAACCAACATAGAAATCAAGCATGGGGAGATCATCGCTGAGCATCGTTCCAGCTGGCGAACAGCAGAGTATGAAGGAGTCAAACAGGCAGAAGATGCACCAGCGAAAGCCGTGGCATCAAAAAGAGCTTATTAACGAAAAGCCAAAATTAACCAGGATGAAAGGTTCTCCTGCAAGACGTGCAGCCAAGACTCCCATTCCAGGATCGGCGTCTAAGCCATTTGATGAAGTGTCAAAAGCCACACTATCGTCTCGCGAATACGGAATATACATAATATATATAACAAAAGTAAACTGTAAAAAAAAATAATAAACGCTTGATGATATAACCATACTGAACAACGAGATTGAATCTGAACATCTAATTACATTATAAACATCATTTTGAGCTTTTGAGGACCACACAATTCAGGCTCTAAATAATTCTAGAATGCAAAAAAATTAAAAAAAAGAAAGAAAAAAAAAATTCAATGTAAATGTAGTTCACAGATTTTTTGCTTATTAAAAAATTATTGTATGTGTTAAGCAAGATCAATTGCTTTTGTTTTTATTTAGAATCTTGTTTTTATTTAGAATCTTGTTTCTAGAAAAAATTCCTATAATTTTTTTAATATTCTTGTTTACTGTAGACGTATTAGCCTCTGTTTAATACTGCATATTTTTTTAAACTTGTCAATATAAACTTAACTATATTTTTATATCAGGTGTAAGTTACACATTATTGCAGGTAAACATTTAAAATTAAACTTTTTAATTCATCCAATCCAGATGTTTTTGGTTTTGTTTTTACAAATCAATTTAATACATGGTTGTATCTCAATTTTGAAACAGGGCAAGGAGGTAGTCACGGATGAATGATTTTGAAAAGGTGCAAAACACGCAAGGGCTCAGATGCTGTTTGTTGCCAGGTGCGTCATAGTCCTCGACAGGGCCATGGCTGTGAGCGTAAACAATGACAACTGACTTGCCAGTTTGTCCACCAAACTTTTTTTTTGTATCCCTCAAGGTTCGTTCTTTGTTTTTTATTTGATTTACGTAAATGACACACGTCACTTAGGGCAGAAGTATTAAAAATATGCTTTTGGATTCAAAACCTTTTCTTTCCACAATATGTTTTTAAAAAAAATATGTTACGCTAAATCTATAACACTCCGCCTGAAACTTTACTTATCAAAACAGGGAGTAGAGTCCACATCATTGATCTCGAAAGTATGCAGTCAATATGACCGTAATAATGCCAAAAATTGGGTGGGAGCTTCACGTGGAGTCAACCATGGCTAAATATGGGTAAATACATGCCTCATGGTGAATCGGCAATGCATGACACTCTTTTGGTGATTACTATATCGTTCAGGCAAAGTGATACTTTGCAGGTGTAGCTAGTTCAGGGTCTCAGTCGGTATATGCCAATGCATTGTACTTAAGTCAGTGTGTGCATGCATGCTTGAACTACAGTCGGTATGTGCATGCACTGGATTTCAGTCGTTGTGTGCATATACTAAACTTGAGACGCTGTGTGCATACAATGGACTTCGGTCGGTGTTTGAATTCAATGGACTTTAGTCGGTGTGTGTGGATGCATTACAATTCAGTCGGCGTGCGCATACATGACAACCAGTGGCACCTGCGGTTGTAGCGGGCTCAATCTCGCTCTGTCGTTGCCAGACTCGTTAGCCGATCTTACATTCTGGTTATTATTAGCCGAAGTCTGTAGCGTGGTCGGTGCCCGCGACGACCGCTGGTGATTCAAGGGCTCGGATGCTACGTGGAAACTCATGTTCAGATCGTCGTCGTCGGTGATCTTATTGGGGTCAAAGTAACCTGGCATGATTGTCTCAGAATCTTGAGGCATGCTGTCCATCGACCCATAAATTGACCACCCGGCCGTGTCGGCCACGCTGAGATCTATGAACAGGTCGACGAGATTCTCGTCCTCATCCGGTGTCAAGTGACCCGAATCTGGTGACGGGCTATCACCGTTGCCTTTGACATCATCATTCTTTTTAACGGTTTCATTTGGAACGTTTCCGTCCTTGGTTCTTTTATTTTCCCCCTTCTCTCCATCTTTGTTTCTGCCATCATCGTCTTTCTTTGTTGAATTCGAATTCGGCTTTCCCCCTCCGCCGTCCTTATCATCATCGTCTTTATCCTCGTCCACTTCCGCGTTGGGGTCATACTTTTGTACCTGCAGGTCAACGACTGGCCAGTACTGTTTGTACTCTTCGATGATCTCATCGATCTGACCTTTGAAGCTGACCGTCTTCAGGCTAAGCCTCGTGCCTTTGGACGAGAGCACGTTTTTCAACAACATCGGGACGAAACCGCCCGCCAATGTCGCCAAGGTCGTGTTGGTGGACGACATCTGAAAAAACAGATTGAAATAAGTATATTATTTTTTAAATTAATGCATACTTGTAAAATATTTTTTTTTTTTTTTTTTTACTGGGAATACAGTTACTTTTTATTCTCATCATTCGGACCACGCCCTTTATTTAAAAGTATGTGTCTTCATAACATGTTGTCATGAAAAATATTCATAAGTCGTGTTGGTGTACAACATCTGAAAAAATAGATTGAAATAAGTATATTATTTTTTAAATTAATGCATACTTGTAAAATATTTTTTTTTTTTTTTTTACTGGGAATACAGTTACTTTTTATTCTCATCATTCGGACCACGCCCTTTATTTAAAAGTATGTGTCTTCATAACATGTTGTCATGAAAAATATTCATATAATTGCTTAATGGAAGCTTGAGTACAAAGACGGTGCAATAAATGAGGAACGTGTCGGCCTAGAGAACTTCTTCAGCGGACAGGACAAATGAAAAAAAAAAAAACTACATTTTTTATTTGTCCTGTCTGCTGAGGAAGGCTCTTGGCCGAGAAGTTCTTCATTCAATGTCCTGTCTTGCTATTTCAATCTTCCACATATCTGATTCTGCTACTTCTTACACACAGATTGAACGCAGCCCTTCATTTATTTTCCTTTGTTTTATGGATACGTTTTCTAAAATAGATTTTCCATCACAATCTGGTTCTATTTAAAGCTATTTATGACTGTAAACCGTATAGAAGCTGCTCAATAAAACTATGTATCCACAGAACGCAGTCTCAACTTACGGCATAGACATTCCCGAAAGCCATCACAACAATCATGACGAACATTAGAAATACAACAATGATCATAAATTTTCCTGTGGCGGCTAATAGATTGATATAGACTGGACCAGGTGCTCCGTGAACTCGCACCTGTCATTTGATGAAAGGTACAAACAAATGTCAAGTTTGGTATATTATATAAGAATGCTAAACTTTGATTTAATTTTTTTTTTGTTTTTTTTTTTATGAAACCTAACATATTCCAAACAATAGATAAATTCTTCATTGTGATTTATTGGAATTTTTTTATCCTAGAAGTAAGACTACTCCCTAATGTACTCGACGGTTAGGAAAAAAATATATTTAATCTGAAGAGGTCTGTAAAGGCAAATTGAAAACAACATGGAAATCAACACATGTTAAAGCGCCATTGTCAATCAGTTAATCATTTTCCATATTTTACCATTATTGGTTAGATTATTTTAATACGAGAATAATAACGTTCAACTTGTTGTTACATAATTTGTAAGTGTTCGATTCACTGGGATGAAGGTCTGTCAATGACATTTTTTGAGGTTTGCACATTTTTTAATGTCTTTCTTAGCATCCAATATTATGCAAAGTGTTTGATGAAATTAAGAAATATACAACCTGAGCAGAAATGATATCATGACAAAATCATTAAAAAATATTTCTTTTATTTGTATTTTCGGTTAGTTCTGACATTGTGAACGTCACGCACAGGACCGCTTACCTGACACAGTTTCTGGAACAACCTAAGCGGTATCCTTGGTGTGTCGTAGCAGTCCAAAAAGAGCAACAGCTGGCCAATCTTCCACCGGATCTCCTTCTTCTGGAAGTTGAGCGATGGCGGCTTTTCTTTGGCCTCGTCAACACATCGGACCTGATACAAAAAGAGTTGTGGCTTCGGTCATAACAATGTCAGCAGTATCGTCAAATGCGTCAAGTGCTAAGTTGGGTCGAAGCAAAAGAAGAACGTTTCTGCTAAGAGCATTCCTCAGCAAGCAGGATGAATGAAAAAAAAAAAAACGACAAGAAATAGAAAGGTGTTTAAAAAACTTAAAGTGTACGCCATCGTTATTGCCGGAAGTCGAACTTCTCTTCTCTTTTTGTTCTGTCTTTCGATTCAAGCCTCCACATACCGTGTTCAAATATTTCCTTCACACAGTTTGAATGCAGTCCTTCATTGTATGATCCATTTTGGTTTTAGGGTTGGTGGTAGGTACAAATTAAACGTTTGGGAGTTGTTTGAATAAAAAGAGACTTCGGCCCAACATTTCGTCATTGTTCTGATAACATCCAGTAAGTCTCCGAATGTTATTTGGATCATTTACCTTAGGTCCTGAATCGAAAATGTATTCAGAATCTGATACCAGTAATAAATACCTGGAAGGCCGTGTTGGCTTGTTCGCTGGACGGCATGCTGGCGATCTTCCTAAGGTCGGTCGTCGTCCTCTCTATAATCTCGTCGATGATGGTCTTGTTGAAGGTCAGGTAGTTCTCGTAGACGTTGCTGTAGCAGTCGTTCATGTACACGAACACGAGCAACACCATCGAGACGTACTTGAGGACGGAGCCGGCATTGACGATGATCCCCATCATGGTGAACGCCATCACCTGCCATCAGAAGGACTGAGGTGTTAACTGATCAGAAACTAGATGGAGTGAGATGTTAGATGATAAGAAACAATAAGGATTGAGATGTTAGAAGGTCAGAAACTAGAAGAATTGAAATGTTAGTTGATCAGAAACTAGATGGAGTGAGATGTTAGATGATACGAAACAAGAAGGATTGAGATGTTAGATGGTCAGAAACTAGGAGGATTGAAATGTTAGCTGATCAGAAACTAGATGGAGTGAGATGTTAGATGATACGAAACGAGAAGGATTGAGATGTTAGATGGTCAGAAACTAGGAGGATTGAAATGTTAGCTGATCAGAAACTAGATGGAGTGAGATGTTAGATGATACGAAACAAGAAGGATTGAGATGTTAGATGGTCAGAAACTAGGAGGATTGAAATGTTAGCTGATCAGAAACTAGATGGAGTGAGATGTTAGATGATACGAAACAAGAAGGATTGAGATGTTAGATGGTCAGAAACTAGGAGGATTGAAATGTTAGCTGATCAGAAACTAGATGGAGTGAGATGTTAGATGATACGAAACAAGAAGCATTGAGATGTTAGATGGTCAGAAACTAGGAGGATTGAAATGTTAGCTGATCAGAAACTAGATGGAGTCAGATGTTAGATGATACGAAACTAGAAATTCTGAGATGTTAGATGGCAAGTAACATTAAAGACTGATATATAGATTATTAGAAACTTGAAGGACTGCGATGCTTAGTTTATCAGAATCGTAACGTCTTTAAGTGAGATTGAAATGTAGAGATATTTGTCTCTGTCACTGCTCATACCAAACAGTTTTTGTAATAAAAATATTTCATCACTTTGATGCAAGATTATGGGATACAATTTTTAATTTATTATATGTTATATGTTGAGTAATACACTTCAAATCACCTACTTAAACGCTATCAAGTCATTATTAAAATAATTTTTTTTAACTATAAAATAAATTGATGGTCAATATTTTAGCATTTTCTGGCAGCATACATTTCTATATAAATGCCTGGGACATAAGATAACGGAAATTTAGGACTACACAACTGGTGAAGGGATTTACGAATACTAGAATGAGATTGACTGAGAAGGATACACTGCAAAAGAAAGTGGTAGACAAGATTTATTGCTGACCTAAACTTTTCGGGAATAAACTATTTTCAAGAAGAATACTTATTAACATAGATCTTAAAAGATCTGCTTTGCAAACAATGAAATACTCTTTATTGCTAACTAAAACACCATGCTGACAAGATCATGCTGGTTTTCGGAATGAGTTTCAACTTTCTATTGACCGGGAATGCGAGGTGCGACTGAGCTCTTCAATGTTCTGGAACAATTTACCCCATTTCAAACAAAGCAAAAATCATAGAAAGAAGGGCATTAGTTCATTTTTTGTGTGTGGTTAAGAACATGACTTTGATTTTGATTTGAATTTGACTTGGACTTTGACTGATAACAGAAATTAGTGGTCACAAGCGATCCTATGAACCAGCAACATATTATTTTTCACCACATTTAAAACAATGGTTATTTCGCTCTAGCTTAACGCTTGGACTTTTTTTAACAAGGCGCCCTTATCAAAACGAATACTACTCACAATGAAATACCACTAAATGTGAAATGCCACTATCACTATGATATGTCCCTCACTGTCAAATGCCACTATCACTATTTTATGCCACTCACTGTCGATTGCCACTACCACTGACATGCCCCTCACGGTCAAATGCAACTATCACTATGACATGTCCCTCACTGTCAAATGCCATTATAACTTTGACATGCCCCTTATGGCCAAATGCGCCTATCACTGTGACATGCCACTCACTGTCAAATACCACTATCACTATGACATGCCCCTCACTATAAAATGAAATTTTCACTATGAAATGTCCCTCACTGTCAAATGCAAATATAACTTTGACATGCCCCTCATGGCCAAATGCACCTATAACTGTGACATGCCACTCACTATCAAATGCCACTATAAACATGCCACTCACCTCAACGAACAATCCAATCGACTCTGAGAACACCAACGCCACGGAGTAGAGGATACACAAGCAGAACACCGCGGTGACAACCTGCAGCAGCACGCTCTTGACAGTGACGCACCCGCGGAAACCCCACTCGTCAGGGCAGCAGTAGTTGTCGGCCGTCTGGGTCATCTCCCCGAGATGGGCCGACTTGTCGATCTTGGACAACTTCTTGCCGATTTTCTGCAACCGAACGATCCTCTTCTTCTTCTCCTCATCGGAAACCGCCGCCGATTGGTTGGCGAGTTTTTTGGCGTGGTACGGAAGTCTGAACGACAGATACACCGTCGGGACGCAGTAGACCACAAACACTAACGCGCACGCCGGCATGACAATCACAAAATACACCGGGCCGATTAGAAACCCCAGAAGTCCGCAGCGTTTGAAGGGAAACAGAAGAACCCGGATGATGATCCCCAAGACGCCCGTCTCCGACACGGCGTTCATGTCCTGAAGCGAGCAGCGACATATTCCTTTGAGCTTTTCCCTGAACGTCTGATCGGTGAAGCCGATGACGAGTCCGATGAGGAAGTAAAAGACGTAGGTCGCGATGAAGACCCCGTGGGAGGGAGTGAAGTACTGGATGACGTTGGTCCTGTACAGGTTGAAGGACTCGGTGAGGTCGTTCCTCTCCATGGCCGCACGCCTCATCGTGATCTCCTCCTCCTCGAACACGAAGTAGATGATGAGTCGAATGTAGTACGGGATGGGGATGAGGATGAGCATCAATGTCTTGATGAACATCTGCAGGGTCATCAATAGAACAATGATAAATGCATTCAGTCAAGAGGTATATGATATAACCAGTTAAAAGTAATTTTATATTACCAGTTCAAAACATATTATTATAAGAATGAAACCGTCCAATACAAATTATATGAAGGAAATAAATGTTTTGTCTGTATGAATGATGTAGCGTAGATTCACTAAGCACAAAATCCAGCACAGTATATCCCACAAGACCATCACAGGACCACCCACAAGGCGGGCAAAGACCAACAACAAGCCGGGCAAAGACCAACCACAAGCCGGGCAAAGTACCACCCAAAAGAACAGAATATTTAAAGCACATAAATCACCCACCCCCTCCCACACACACACATAATCAGAACCACCCACGGAGAAGGGACATGTAGAGCAGAGAACCATCTACAAGGTAAGGACATTTAGAGCACAGGACCCCCAACAGGGTAAGCACACATGGAGCACAGTTACACACAGGGGTATCACAGTGACAACACAGGAGGTAGTGTGCAATTAATTATATTATATCATTTAGGGTCTTATCAAATTGTAATAGATGGCTAGCTTTAAAAAATATAGGGCATCAACTCAAGCTGTTGCAAGCATTAATCTGAATAATGAAGATAGTTTTAGGTTTGATTTAACTTGCTCACAACCAGTAAGTAGGCTGACGTAGACAAGCTCATAACTAAAACCAAGTTAACTACGTCATTTGGTCATTGCATAAACAAAAGCTTTAGTTTAAATGCCAAATACAATTTATTAATGTAATTTTTTAAAGGGGGGTAATTGCAATGCTTTGATCAATAAACAGATTTAAGTCCCTTTTTAAGTCTCAATTTTAAAATATATACATGCGTATGTTATTTCATTACATAGTTAATTCACCTCTTCATTCCTTTCCTTATTTATTTTTTAAAATAGATGATGTTTTTTTCGAAACAGAATTAATAAAAAAAATGCCCAGTCAATTCAATATATGTTAGCTACATTGTTGAATAGCAAGGTTTACAAAAGGAAACATTAAGCCTTAGCCAACAAAGAAATTCCCGAAGTGTAGTTGCCAAAATAAGAAAAGTAAAAATATCACATTAAATGTAGCTAAGCTAATTTAGTTATGAATATATTAGGTGTATTTTGATAAAATCCTCATGTGGGAAAAAAAAGAAACATGATTCAGAACTCAGCCCGTGGTATGTTACTGCAGTGACCTACCTGTACAAATTTATGCCAGGTAATTTTGTGCCTAAACTTAGGCTCCATGCTGGCGAAGATGCTGGTTTCACAGCAGTCCTGGAATGGGTCAAGATTTTTTATCTTGCATCGGATGAGGTTGTCGTAGATGGTCCTCATGAGCCCAGTGGGTGGGTCATTTTCAGGAATAATTCGTTTGCCTTGCACCTGTAGATAAACGTGTATTTTGTTTCTCAGGTCAAGTTCCGTACGGCATTTATTTATAGACCAAAAATCAACGCGTGAACGCCTATCAGCCAGTGGCGTAGCAAGGGGGGGTGCGGGGGCGGGGTGCGGACCACACTTGGTGACATCAACCCTAGCCACGCCACTGCTAGCAACCACTTTAGTTCAGGTTTCAACCATTTTTAAAATCCTGAGACACCTGTGTAAATTATTATTTATTATATATATAAATATAAATATTTATAAAAATTTGCTTAAAGATTCAAAAATAAAACAGATGACTGGAAAAGGGGTGGTATAAAAAAAAAAGTCAATTGAGTTAAAAATGAATTTTCCACTGATTCAAACAAAACTTTACAAACACAATTTGACAAAAGATATCTTTTTTTTTTTTTTTGTAATAATGATATGCACAGCTCATCACAGGAACGGATCAGTTCTCAAGCTATAAAAAAAAAAGTCAATTGAGATAAAAATGAATTTTCCACTGATTCAAACAAAACTTTACAAACACAATTTGACAAAAGATATCTTTTTTTTTTTTTTGTAATAATGATATGCACAGCTCATCACAGGAACGGATCAGTTCTCAAGCTATCATACTTTGACTCTAAGCTCATCGATCTTCACGGGGATGATTTCATCAAATGGAAGTGTTTCTAGCGAGTCTCGTAGCCTCGGCCAGTTTGAGATCTGCTCCAGTGTTAGTCTCTTCTTGAACCGCACGTTGGAGTCATTCTGAAAGAAACAAGGAGGTGGTAAAACATGCTCGGACATTATTTTAATGAAAATAGCCATCACTTTGCAGAAGCACTTTTTAAGAGTTTTTTTTTTTTAGTTTGAAAATCAGTTTTAAATCTGACTGATGGAGATTATTATTGTTCGTCCTACGCGCGTAGTTGACCAGGACTATTTTTGACTTGAGCTGTATTTTGTTTTGAGTGAGGGAGAGTTGTTCAATTCATCAGCCTCACTCTCGCGTCCTTGCCCACCCGATCCAATGGCAAGACTAAGTCAAATTGACTGGATATTGACCAGGATGCAATAAATGACCAGAAGTGTGTCTTGTTTGTTACACTGTGCTCTTTGTGCGATTTAAGTCTCACTGGTTGTCGAAATTTTCATCATGTCAATGTCTAAGCATCTCAATGTCATGGAAAGCAACCCAGGGTTAACGAGTCCCATCCACCCGGGCTGCTGGTGAAGTTTTGTGTTTATTTTGTGAATTGAACTCGAGTCTGCTAGCTTTGGATTGACTCAGTATAGATCACTCTCTCACCAGGCACCCAGTGAGGGAGATGGATGCCAGATGATTGTGGAATAGTGTATCGATCGGTTATGGGCAACAACAACACAAAAAAAACTTAATTTTTTGGCACTTGGAAATTCAAATTTTAAAGATAAATTAAGAAAAATATCGAAGTTTAAATCAGGTCATAGCAAAATAAACTAATTTTATGATTTGTAAGATACCACAAATATTCTAACACTGTCATAACAAAACTAAATTACGTCTTAAATTCGTTAAAGAGGAAATAACAGACGTTTAAAACTGGTGTCAGCAGTGAGGACAAGGACAGCGCCCGTCACAGAGCACCCTTGATTTAAGACAAACTGCAGAGGTCAAACTACAGATGTCAACAAATGTGCACTTACCTGCTCAGAAATGAACAGCTTCATCTTGATGGCTTTCTTTAAACTGATGACGTATTCGGACGCCACATAGGCGGCACTATAGACGTTGTTGGGTAAGAATTTGGGGCAGAAGAGAAACATGAGGATCTGAAAAAGAAATCCCCACTAAATTTAGTTTTACCAAAACTTGTGTGTTATGGCGAGAAAGTTAACGATATTCAAAAATGGAAGGAAATATAGTTTGATCAAATAACAAAAATCGCCTACAATAAAATTAATGAAAAGAAATGAAAATTAATAAGAAAAAATGCAACCAGCTTTGTCGTTGCTCTGTCAATAGGAATGTAATATGAGAAATAGATAATGTTACCTGTATTTGAAGTATAGTGAATTAGGATGCTGTATCTGAGGCAGATAATAATAAAGAGCACACAGTGCAAGAGGATGTTTGGCTTTAGTTAAAACTTTGGGAATGTTAGGCCAATGAGAGAAAAAAAAAGAAGTTAAATGTTTATTTTGTTCCGTTTTGTGGTTCAGATGGCATCTGGTCAACAAAAAAAAAGATAGTAAAAAATGAGTTCAAGCCTACGTGAACAGACGACAGCACAGAGTACTTATTATCAAATACTTTGACAGAGTCCAAAAGAAAGCAGTGAGGGTGATGATAGCCCACATTTAAGAGGAGGGATACATTCTGCAAACGAGGTAGCGATGGTTAAGGAAACCGATAAAAAACTATAAAGAGGCAAGCCCTGGTATGGAACCCTCAACGGTCAAGAGACGGGGAAGATCGGAAAGTGGACATGGATATACTTTAAGATCAGAAAGTAGACAAGGATGTACTTTAAGATCGGAAAGTAGACAAGGATCTACTTTAAGATCGGAAAGTAGACAAGGATCTACTTTAAGATCGGAAAGTAGACAAGGATCTACTTTAAGATCGGAAAGTAGACAATGATGTACTTTAAGATCGGAAAGAGCCGTAGAGTGTTAGAGCAGATAGCAAGAGGCCGTATAGCGTGGACATATATTGTTAATGGTCTATGCTCCACTTGGAGATGGGGCATAGCGAGTGGTTGTAGAGAGGCGGTCCACTATCTGGAGCTGCGGCATTTTTCGGCAACTGCATAGTTTTTTTTCGATGAGAAGGGGCGTTAAAATTATCGACCCGCCCCGGGCGTCTCTTAACCTACTACACCGCTGACTGGCAGTTAAAAAAAAAAGCAAAGAATTAGAAGAAAACGATAGCATCAACAACCCAATATCTTCGGGTGTAAGTCGTCTAGACTGACTAGAAATTAATTTTAAACATATTAATACAAGTATTTATCTTTCACCTTAACTGACGTAATGGCCAGATATAGAATGTTGATCCAGAAGTCATCCCCTTTCGTGGAACACACCAAATTGCCCGTGGCATCTTTGTAGCAGCAGTTGTACACGAAGTCTGCATTGCCGGCCTTGTTGAGAATCTCCTGGTTACACGCAAACTCCTCCCTGTACAGATTATGTTAAAATTGTTTTAGCCTTGAACTTTCTAAATTATTCACGTTCTTTAGCATACAATTAATTTACAAATCAATGAAGAAATATCGAAAAACAGGAGCTCGGAGGGGACATTTGTTCTGGTCTCTACTGATGCTGCATACAATCTGAAGAGTATTGTGTTGATAATGAAATCTGAATAGTAGTGTTTTAATATATATAAATCTGAATAGTAGTGTGTTTAAAGTAAAAGCTCATTTGAAAAGCCGCTGGGTTAGTGGCACAGCATTGTTTTGAGCAACGTAGCTGTCAGGTTGGGCTGAGAGTTCAATAGACGCCAAACCTAGTCAATAGTCATTCAAAGAAACATTATTTGGCCCCATCACCAATGTTCCGGGATAATTTATTGGTTTTATTTTTACTTATTATTTCAATTTTTTACCTCCACCCCGTTCTAAATCAACAGGAAATCAACCTTAAATCGGCTGCTAACGTTAAGAGACATACTTAATGTCTATGTCTTCATGGTCAAATCTTACATGTATATGTATATATTTTTAAATTGTAAACTCTTTTAACTGAAACCTTAGGCTGTTTGAAGTTACATGAATGGTAACTACGTTAAAGAGGTTATATTTGATATATACACATCTCTATGTTTTTTTTTAATTAAACGTGTTTTCTTTATTTAAAATAAAGATTAATGTTCAAAGTTTCAAAATGATAATCTCATAATTAAAAGAAATGTTATTCCTTTTTAAGCAAAAAAAAGTATTTATATATTAGAGTCGTTTTGATATAATATTTTTAAAAAAATGACTTGTTATTTAATGTTAATTAAAATGAAAGCAAAGTAGCAGGTATCCCACAAGGCACAAATCACATGGTTGAATGTGTTGTAACACTGGACTTGCCAACATCAACATATAAAAGATATACAAGATAAAAACCATTCCATTTACGTATACACATGTGTAATACTTTAATAAATCATTACTTTAAAAAAAAAGTGAAGGTAAAAAACCATACAATTTAAAGATGTGTGGTCATCTCAATAGAGGCGCCCACAGTTGTTAGGATACCTGCTTACTCTTTGTGTGTTTAACACTCACGATACTCCAGCGTCACCAAGTATTAGTAGTAGGCTACATTGATACAGAACACTCAAACAGTAAAAAAAAATAACATTTGACGTGAGGCATTGCTGTCACACCGGCCAAGGAATTAACGTAGATCTATTGGGAGGAGAGCTTTTTTGGCAAAACTGTACCTTAGTTTTTGCCTTGTATGTTGTGCTAAAAGTGAGTTCTACTCAAACTGGACTGTAATGTTATCTTAGTATCATGTGCGAACCATCGTAGTTAGAGTTAACTAACTTAAATCCGTGGTTGTGTAATCAGAAAGGATTTTATTTTGAAGTTGGTAATGACGGTGACATCAACATTAGTTTCCATTATTCGGGGACAATAAAGTGAAATAGAATCCCTCAAAATCTAATTTTATCTTTTCTTGTCTGGATGTCACAGAAAGATTCTGATGTCATCTACACACACTCCACCAATAGACTGACAAAAAGAGTCTGATGTCGTTTACTTTCACTCCACCAATAGAATGACTCAGATTTCCAAGATAAGGGTTAACTTTAAAAAAAAAAAATGTTAGTAAAGTAAATCATTTTAAAAAAATTATTAATGTGTTAAATCAAAGAAGAAATCCATGACCCATCGACCCATTGCCCGTCATACAAAAAGTCTTCGCGCAGGCCAACAAAATCTACTTTGGTTTATACTATATTTTGTATCTAACACTTTAAACATTTTATTTAGATATCAATCAATAATCTACCTTGATTTCCCATAATTGCTCAAGTTTATGTTATAATTCGACGAACTTCAGAGGCAGTAAACCTATATAACACTCCAGCTGATCAATTTTTAAGGCGCCTTGAATGAAATAGCCACCAAGGCCCTTATCTATTTGGCTTTTAAAGATGAAACCAAAATTTTAATTCTAGAAATTGTAAAATAAAAGAAGCTCTGAATAAATATGACGTCATGAAGTTAAGAGTTGAGTTAGGGATAAAACAAGCAAAGAAAAGATTTCAAGAACTGTGTGTCAATAATAGAATATATATTTCTTGTTTTCAGAGCCGTCTCATGACTTTTGTAGGCCCCCTGACCTTTGGAGTCCCCCCGACTTTTCGAGGCCCCCAGGTAAATAATTATTTCATTTTTTAACCATTGCTACTGTGTGTCCTTAACATATCCGATATGTAGGCCCCCTGACCTTTGGAGTCCCCCCGACTTTTCGAGGCCCCCAGGTAAATAATTATTTTATTTTTTAACCATTGCTACTGTGTGTCCTTAACATATCCGATGGCCACCCCCCCCCCAAATCGCATGGGACATGGGAGGGAACAAATCGGTCCCCCCCACACCATCGCAGAGGTTTCTTGGAGAAAATATCCGATGCCCTTTGCCACCGCAGGGGTTTAGGGGCCCAAAGCGACGGCTCTGCAATTTATGAATGTTATATTCTTGTTACATCATTTCATTATTTTGTTTCTAAAAGATTTTTAGATTCAAATTTGAAAAAAAAAAGAAAATTAATAATTTGATTAGATATCGATACAGGAATGGGTTACAAATATCATCATTGTTGTTTGAGATCAATAAAAACCGTAAGTGTAAAACCCCATTGTTACTGAAAATACATCATTATTCTTTATTTGTGTTATTTAAAAGTTATAATAATGACGGACTGTTTTCAATAAACAATACTATGCTATAGGTATAGGTAGATATGATATAGGTTGTTTTTTTTTTATAGATACGAAAAAGAAATTGTATTGACCTTGAATATTTCGTCTTGTGATTTTTGGCTCCGAATACAAAATACATATTAAGCACATTCTACTAAAAAGCAAAAATAATTTGATATTGATGTAAAATACTGTAAAATAACCGTATTTCATTGATCTATTGAAACATGATTTTTAGCTGAAATATTTTTTTTTAATTTTGGCCCCCCAACAGAGGATATCTCGTGCTCAAACTCCAATATACGAGATCCCTCACATGGGCAACAAATTTCGCAAATCATTTAACACTGAAATGTCGATAACCAATCATTCAACATTTGAGTTTTGGAAGTTAAATGGAAGCCCTAAAATATTGTCAATGAATCATTTCCCCCTGATACATTGGCAATCAACCATTCAAACGTAAAATATTGGCAATCAATCATTCAACCCTTCAGAACATTAAAATATTTTTCTAATTTTTCATAAACCACACGTCATATATATTGTATGTACACATAGATGGTGACAACAGTTGTACATCCTGGAGTAGAAGGGTAGGGGGTGGAGAAGAATAGTTTTATCTTTAGAGAATTATCTGCGTATTAATACATCTTTAAACTTTATTACAGTTGCATTGGCAAGTTTAATACATTTTATTGGGTGGTAGAATTCCAAATTTAAAAAAAAAATAATAATAATAACTTTTTTTTAAAATTGTTTTTAAATACATATATAAAATAATTTATTAAAATGTATATATAGATTTGAAGTCATTATTTAAATATTGGGATTTCTTAAATATGCGTCATAGTTTTGTTTGAGTATTTGAGAATTTTGAAATTAGACACAAGCCCTCCAATCTCAGGGCTTAACGTTCGCCTCAAACTCCAGTCGACTGGTGTCACAATCTAAGGTACACGGCTCCTCTCTAGCCTCCCTTGACCCCGTTAGCTTGCCTGTCAGATGCCAGCACCCACCTGGACGAGCTCTTGTCTTTGATCACTCGGCTCAACAGCATCATACGGATCGAGTTGACCTGCCGGGCAGTTGTTAAGTTGCCTGGACGTTTTCAGGGTTGGTTTGAGAGGAAATGTCATTATGGACGTTATGATAAAACGACGCAGGGATGTTATGATAAAATTTCAGCAGGAATGCTACGATAAAATGGCATTATGGATGTTATGATTTAATGCCATTATGGATAAAATCAAATGATGTATTTTGTGACAGAATTTATTTTTGGATGTTATCATAGATATGTCTTTTCAGAAGAAAAAAACTTGTAATAAAAATTACTTTAAAAAAAAAAATTGTCTTTAAAATCAGGTGGAAGTTGAACACGGCGCGAATGGTAAATGAGAACATTTGAAAAATATGTATGGTCAAAGGATTGGTCAGAGAAACTGTCAGAGAATGGCTCAGAGAACTGACAAGAGATTGGTCAGATAATTGGACCAAGAATTTGTCAGGTAATGGATCTGAGAACTGGTCAGAGATTGGTCAGAGATTAGTCAGAGAATTCGTCAGAGAAACTGTCAGAGAATGGGTTAGAGAATTGGTCAGAAATTGGTCAGATTATTGGTCAGATTATGCAATCGGTCAGAGAATGTGTCAAACGATTGGTCAGATAAAGTGTCAGAAAATCGATCAGAGAATTGGTAAGAGAATTGGTCAGAGAAAGTGACCGAGAATCGGTCAGAGAAATATTTGGTCAGAGACTTTGTCAGAGTTTTTGCTGGATTACAAGACCACTGAAAAAAAAGCCATTGAAACATTATGATAAGATGGGAAACATACGTTTTAATGTTTTTAGCCTTTCATTTTTTTAAGGTCACAAACTCAAACCATTTTTAAAAAAAATTAGCATATACTTTCAAAAAGAGGTGCTTTTTTGAGAAATTTGTTTGTTTTTCCTTTTAACTCTAAAAACAACTATATGTAGATTCTGGGATTTTATCACTCTTAAGAAATATATCATTAAGGATGCTGTTCATGAAAAGTCCCATAAAGCTGTTTTTTAAAGCTTTTAATTATTAAATAATTAAATAAGTATCCAGTTGATCTATAAAATTATTTAAACGTGAGAGAAATTTAAAAAAAAACAAAACAACTTTGATGAGTAGCCGTTGAATTAGGACCAAGAGGTCATCGATGAATCTCCTCCCTGTCATTATACTTTACATGTCATTATGATGACAAGCGTATTCCCTACATCTCGTTCTGTCATTGTCACTACCCACCCAAGATAAGCGCCGCCTTCACCACAAGACCAACTCACCAAAACAACCCAGCGGCGTGTCCACCACCAGAATGTCCATCTTCTTAACGCCAATGGTCAGTATGTTCATGGACAGCACGTCGTAATGAAAGGACAGCATCAGCAGTGTGCGACCATGTTGGCTTTTGGTCGTGTACCAGAGCCACGGCTGGACAACGTAAAAAAAAAAAGTTTTTGATTTTATTATAATATTAATATTTACAAATTGCTACAAATAGAAGTACAAAAATATTTTTTTTAAATTATATTTATTTAAATTTTAGGTGTTGTTCCGAGCGACGTAGAGAAGGGTCTGGTGGGCAGATGTGGCAGTACATCCCGGGTGGCACCTATTTTCTTTATATTGAATGGAGGCATTTCTGGTCAAGAGAAGATATGTTTTTTTTATTTTTTTTTATTTATTTTTGGTTTTTTTTTTTGTTTTTTTTTTAGGAGACGGGGTGAAAAATTTCTTACATCATCCCCGACGGCACCAACCCTAGACATGCCACTCTTTGTTATTTTATTCTAGTAAATTATGTACATACATGTTCAAAGCAGTCTATTTGCGTAATCAGGCCAATCAGGTTTACTAAAGCTTTAATTAAATTTCAAATGAGAAAATTCTGCTTTGCTAGCTAGGGATGGTTGTTAAAGGTGTGTATGAGCGACTTAATGGAAAATATATATATTTTTTTTTTACAAATGGAATGTTTATCAAAATAAATCTATATTCAAAAATACACAAAAATGCTTCTTTGCGTACACTAAAAAAATGTTCAATTTACCTTAAAATACAAGCCTGTCACATTATGGAAAGGATCAATGCTGTAATCTTTGAGCTGGATTTTGAACTCAAAGAGGTTGACATCCTCTCTCTTCTCGGCCTGGAAAGGTCAAGGACGAACGATAATATGAGGTCAACTTTGACCATTTATTTACAATGTACATACAATTACTCTAACCCATGAACACTAATGAAGTGTTTGAATTATAAAAAAAAGCTTGGAAATAAATTTAGGTAAGCTATGTAGTAATAAAATTATCAATGTTTGAAAGAAAGTGATGTGTAATGGTGAGTTCAAAAGCTCGGAAAATAATATTCGGGATCACTACGCTAAATGAGACTCTTAAAAACCGCCAGTGCGTTTGGTACGTAGTATTTTGTTTTGTTTACAGAAATAGTCTCAATTGAAACGTGATTTAATAACTATGCCGTGTAAAAGGGGGTGTGAAATTAGAATAAAATTCAAGGCTGGAGATTGGCTGGTCGGTCTCCGTACCAGCTAATCAGATTGCTTTTTACAAATTCCTGCACAGCCTGGAATTATTTTAAATGCGGGCTTCATTTATTTTTTACCAGCCTTTATTGTATTAAGGAATAGGTTTGTGTGTTGCTAGTAATATCGTAAAATTTCAAAATGTCTGACAGTGACACTGGACAAATTAATCCTTAGTGGTTTTGATATTCTAGCAGTGAATCTGACCATAATGAAAACTACTAGGAGAGTAACGAAGGCGCTCAAAATGGTGATGTGGATAATAATGTTGTGAACCCTCGGCCTAGTACTAGGGGTCCTCAACTGGATAGAGATGACCCCTGTGACATTTTTTAGAAAATATACGACCTATAAATATGCCTCAAGGCATAAGCACACAAGTTGGGTACTTAATGCTACTATTTTACACAAAATATTAATCACATTTTTATGAGAGAGATCAATAGGTATGCAGACAACCTTCTCAGTAACATCCGGCTTAAGAGAAGGTCCATAGGTCATAAATGGGGACATGTTACAATGAGGGGTTTGTAGCAATCGAAAAGTAGTCGAGGTCAGGAAAAGGAGTAGAACCATGTGCAAGATGTGTCTGAAGGGCCTCCATGGGCCAAATGTGTCTGAAGGGCCTCCATGGGCCAATTTGTCTGAAGGGCCTCCATGGGCCAAATTCTCTGAAGGGCCTCCATGGGCCAAATTCTCTGAAGGGCCTCCATGGGCCAAATTCTCTGAAGGGCCTCCATGGGCCAAATTTGTCTGAAGGGCCTCCATGGGCCAAATTTGTCTGAAGGGCCTCCATGGGCCAATTTGTCTGAAGGGCCTCCATGGGCCAAATTTGTCTGAAGGGCCTCCATGGGCCAATTTGTCTGAAGGGCCTCCATGGGCCAAATTTGTCTGAAGGGCCTCCATGGGCCAAATGTGTCTGAAGGGCCTCCATGGGCCTTGTTTCCCCCCCCCCAAAAATACACGTGTTAGAACGTATCCAGGCTTCATCCATCAAAAATCCAAACAAATGATACAAGAAAGACAGGAAAAATCTTAGTGTAAGAAAAACTATGCACATCAGTATAACTCATTTGCATAAATCTTGCGATATTTAGGTTTAATTCATAAAGATAGAATTACTCAAGCCTCCATGGGCCAAATTTGTCTGAAGGGCCTCCATGGGCCAAATGTGTCTGAAGGGCCTCCATGGGCCTTGTTTCCCCCCCCCCCAAAAATACACGTGTTAGAACGTATCCAGGCTTCATCCATCAAAAATCCAAACAAATGATACAAGAAAGACAGGTAAAATCTTAGTGTAAGAAAAACTATGCACATCAGTATAACTCATTTGCATAAATCTTGCGATATTTAGGTTTAATTCATAAAGATAGATTTACTCAAGTGTATGATTCAATTTCCTACAAGAATATTTAAACAGATTTATACATGTAAAGGACAACGTTTATTTTGATTATCATTAACTTGTTTTTTCAATATGAGTGCCGAGCTTGTAATAAAAAAATGCTCCGTCTTGGCACTAACACTCCAAAGGCTCCTTCTCAAATGTGCTAGCTATCTTACATTTATGATATGCATGCATTTCCGTGTGTCGCGAGTTGCTTTTTAACGGCCTAGAAAGGTGAGCTTTTGACATTAAAATTGATAAACTATAAACGTGTCCACTTTTTTTTTTTAAGAAGAGGCCTTTGTCGATTTTTTTTCTTCATGAGTTTCTCCTACTCTTTATTAGGTTCAATTTGCTTTTAAATTTACTTTGTGCGATTTTTATATCAGCTGTTGATAGCCTGTAAGGCTTAAGTTTTAGTCTAAACTCAACCACCAAAATACTATAAAAATAACGACCACGTTGATACAATCATTCAGACTCGACTCCAATAACTGAAGAAAAAATTTGACCTTCTCAACGCCACACAGATTTACCGATCCCAGCTCTGCACGGATCTTGCAAACGGAACCCACCTACTCAGCCAATCTACAAACGTACAACTCCAACACAAACAGAAACGACTCCAACACAAACACTACCGACTCCAACACAAACACAACCGACTCCAACAGCAACACGGATGACGTATTTTGGACTTTTAATTTCAACACTTGTTTATTTATGGCCGCGTGATCAGCTCGATATCCCGACACTTGTGATCTATTGATTGAACAACCTCGGCGCCGCGTAAATAAAAGTGTAATGGAATGATCAGATGATGTGTATCTGGTCTTAACTTTGTACCTACGACTTTCTACAGTTTAAGGTCGGGATTTTTTTAATATAGAACTTACTACCACTGTTCCCTCTACCTTTTTTAAAATTTATTATTTCAATATTAATGTACAAATGATTCAATTATAAACACAAACAGCAATAGATGAGGTGAGCATATCAGTCCGACAAGTCTTTAATTTGCCAGATGTAACAACAATGAACTTCCACTGTATTCAATTTGCGTTTTGTTTTTTGTGACGATACTTGCTTGTGCGGTCTGCTTAAACCTATTTTGGTTTGCCATTTTAAAAATGTCCATTCACACAAGTGATCTCAAATCATACCTTAAAAAAAGAAATTGTATGAAAGACAACTAGGTCACGGGGTAACTATATTTCCAGGAGCCCATCAGTCACATCGTCTGTTGCTCTCCCAAATAATTTATAATGATTCAAAACTAAATTCAGATGTAAGGCGAAGGGCTTCTCAGCATTTTGACCCTTCCCCTCACTTTCATTCGGGAACCACCAGTGCTTGTTTTAGATGTCCAATCCCCCCCCAAACCATCCTGGCGATCAAAGTGACAGGCCCGTACCTTTCTGTCTACTGTAGATATATTACAGAGTTAGTTCTAATTCAAAATGTATACAATTCTGTAGTTGTGATGGAGCGTTCAGAAGTAGGATCATTTTAGAACTGAGTGCGTTAAACATTAATGTGCAAATAATTGTGTCCCTCGTTTGTTGGTGTTTAATTTGACAGATGTAATGGCACGCGATTCGCTGAGATGTGACACGCGATCAAATGGCCGTGACGCCGTGCTGTAGTCTCATTGGCTGTATCAATACACTATGGTTAACTATGGTTAAATTTTAAAATTGCGCAAAACAAATTCTAGGCGCGAAACATGTCCACAAACTAGAAGGAACATTGGCTACTACCGCCCAAGCAAGGAATCTGTGCTATAGAGATTTAAAGAAACCCTGTCTCAGTTTGGTATGTGGAATTTGTAATATTATTCTGTTTTCTTTAAGTAATGTGAGACCATAACAAGTTTTTGTATCGTGTAATATAGCTGCCTTAAGTCGTTCCAGATTTCATTTAAAAGACTGTAGATGGGGCTGACAAAAGTGCCTGGGTGTTCGGATACACGCCGGAGGCTAGCTTGCCGGACATTTTCGGGTACTCGGGCACACGTCCAAGGCCAACTTCCGAGGGTTGACTACGGGTAGCAGGGTGCTCAGGTAAAGGCCCTAGGCTAACTTCCCAGGGTTGACTACGGGTAGCAGGATGCTCAGATTAATGCCCTAGGTTAACTTCTGAGGGTTGACTACGGGTAGCAGAATGCTCAGATTAAGGCACTAGGCTAACTTCTGAGGGTTGACTACGGGTAGCAGGATGCTCAGGTAAAGGCCCTAGGCTAACTTCCCAGGGTTGACTACGGGTAGCAGGATGCTCAGGTAAATGCCCTAGGCTAACCTGCTAGGGTTGACTACGGGTAGCAGGATGCTCAGGTAAAGGCCCTAGGCCAACTTCCGAGGGTTGACTACGGGTAGCAGGATGCTCAGGTAAAGGCCCTAGGCCAACTTCCGAGGGTTGACTACGGGTAGCAGGATGCTCAGGTAAAGGCCCTAGGCCAACTTCCGAGGGTTGACTACGGGTAGCAGGATGCTCAGGTAAAGGCCCTAGGCCAACTTCCCAGGGTTGACTACGTGTAACAGGATGCTCAGGTACACGCCAATTCCCAGAATTTTGGTTACCCGATTTTAATAGTTTAAAAAAATCACATAAATAATATTCCATAAGAATTATGTTATATTGATCCCCTCCTTCTTTTAGCGTACTTTTTCTTCTCCCAAATTCCTACCAGTGCTGTCTGCTACGTCGAGTGGTGTCATGTCATGCGGATTGCCACCTATGATGCTAATTCTGAGGCTAAAATGCTAAACTAACGTACTTTCGTAGGCTATCATTTACTGTTGTTCTGGAGAGGATAATATTTCGTTTTTGAAAAAAAAAATTCCATTTTGGTTTTATCATTTTTTTTTTTAAATTTCGTCTTTTCAAAAGTCAGCTTATCTTTCAAAGCTTTCAGCATACACCATAGCACGTTAAATCATTTGTTAAGGTGAACTAAGTCTAATTTCATTTAGTTTATGATTGATCAATGTGTCTACATTTTTAAGTACAAATAACAAATTTTAAGACAATATAAAATATGAACTTTTTTTATAAGACATGAACCAGAAGTTTGTTTAACCTGATAGAACGCTTGTATGAATCTATATCACAATGCAATTGTACTGACCACATCTATATCACAATACTATCTTATTAAATACATCCATATCAAAATACAATTGTATTGACCACATCTATATCACAAAACGATTGTACTGACCACATCTATAAACTCGTGCAGGTTCTCCTGTGTTGATATCTTACAGTTTTGTACGTTTCCGTTCCCAGCGTCCACCAACTCCACCCACGCAGTCTCCTGGGAAGCTTTCGTAGGTTTTGGCGACTCATTGCCCACATTGGGCCTGAAACATAGTAACATATGAGACAACAAAATGAAACATAATTACATATCAGTCAACAAAATGAAACATTCCCCCATCAATGCAGATCTCTTTTGATCTTTTATCACTTTTTTTAGAGCTTAACCACGACGCATTGTACATTTGTTATTTAGATCAGAGGAGAAAGTAGTTCACGGTTTGAGAGATGCCAAGCAAGATTGTAGATAATGGAGGTTCTGATCTGAGCAGGGTAGATTTGAAGAAAAACATAAAGTTCATAAACTTAAATAGTAAGAAACATATCTAAACATATTTATATAGGCATTGTTGGACAGAACGTGTATGTCATAATAACGTTAAAATATACAAGGCATTTTACGTAGTCATAAACATCTTCAAGTGAATAGCAGTAAATGGAGTTACAGGTAGGCTGTTAAATGTGTTCAATAAGATTATGTTTTGTAGTGGAGATTAAATGTTAAGTTGTTACCGTGTGCTTAATATTTGTGACGTATTTTGGGCATAAAAGATGACGGCATAAGTACTTCAATAGCTTCGTTTATTCTAGGGGTAATTACTAGCAATTCAAAGATCAAAAATTGTTACGGTTTTTTTATTCAACAATGAAGCACAAAGCGTGACTTTTTCCTTCCACAATCCCTCTGCAACTCCTTAACTACCAAAACAATAACAACCAACAACGTCAACCACCGTACCCAAATAGATCACAACTACAAAGCACACAGTGACAACTGCCCAAGTCATCTCAGCACCAAAACGCCCTCACTGAACAAGTGATTAACAAAGGCAAGTTTTATATTTAAAAAAACTCCATGTTAGTTACATCATGGTAAACTTTAAATCAGTAGCACCCCAGCAAGGTGACATCAAGCCCTTTTTTTTTTTTTGAAGCGACCAGATCAGTAACGTCCAAACATGACAAGCGACCAGTTGGTTGTATTCACTTTGCAACTTGCTTCGGTTCCTTTCACCCAAATAGCAATAGGTGCGGTACGTGAAGTAACTGGAGTTTGTGGACTGGATCAAAATGATCCTAAAACTAAGTGCCACTTTGGGCAGAACACCCTCCCTGCTCCACCCCCTCCTCTAAGGCTTGTGTTTGCAATAGCGCGAGGAGCTATTTAGAGTTAACCGTGTGCAAGATTGGATCAGCACCCTGTTGTTGTGAGGTTGTGGGGGCGTTCTGTTGGAGGTTGGATGTCTCTTGGTTCCGTTAAGTACATTCCTTAGAAACATTCTTTCGGTTCAAGAAAAAAAAAAAAAGTTCTTTTATTTCGAGTCTTATTATGTAAGTCTAATGTACCGGTATTCCTGGTGTACTTCTAACGTACTCCTAGTCTACGTCTAGTATACCTTACACCTTACAACTAAAGGGTGGTTTCATGGGTGTAATTGGCCCACCGGCATAAACGAAGGTTATTTTACGTGACTTCTGTCACAAGTTCAAGCTTAAGTCAGGCATGAAATCAAAATAATCCATGCATTGAATCAGTGGATTAAGCCGCCCAGGTCTTAAGCTGTTGTTCAAGATCTCGGCAGAAGATTGTCAGAGGAAGTTAAGGAAACGATGAAATGTTTACCTAAGAAATATATCATGCAGTGGATGGGAAGTAGTATTGTAGCCCTTGTACATAAAACATTATGAGGCTAGAATCTCACGATTATGAAACTTGACCCCAAAGATTAGGAGGCGGAACGCTCATGATTATGACATTAAAGTGCCATGAAAATGAAACTAGACTCCCATCATTATGACACTAAACTTCCATGATTATAACACTGGACTTCCATGATTATGATACTCGACTCTCATGATTATAATACTAAACGCTAATGATTATGACACTAAACTGCCATGATTATGACACTAGACTCTAATGTTATGACACTAAACTCTCATGTTATGACACTAAACTCTCATGTTATGACACTAAACTCTCATGTTTATGACACTAAACCATCATGATTATGAATCTAAACTCCCATGATTGTGACACTAAACTCCAATGATTATGACAAAATACTCCCATGCTTATGACAAAATACTCCCATGCTTATGACAAAATGCTCCCATGCCTATGACACTAAACACCCATGATTATGACACTAGACTCTCATGATTATGACACTAGCCTCCCATGATTATGAGACTGATCTCCCGATGTAATGAGACTAGACTCCCATAAAACTATGAGAGCATTTATTACTCTCAGCTCTTATCTTTCATTATTGTTCCCAGTATCCCTTATTTTTTTTATAATCTCCTCTTATCTTTCTATATTCTTATCTTATCATTCTCTTTTCTTCTGGTATTAAATTTGTTTTTTACTCTTTCCCTACTCTTAACCAATCCACATTTTGCCTTATAAAAACCCTTTACTCTTTACAATAAATATATAAATTGCCCATTCCCACCCCTTGAAAACCCCGCTCCTCATTACGTAAGATCTTTATACATTTTCCTTTATTATTTAAACTAAAAAGAACAACTATCCTACGCTCTTTCAATAATTTACAGTTGGACTTAAATTATTGCTTTTCCTCTTGATGTCTTTATTCTTCACTTCACACTTACTTTGTCCATTGGGTCTGCTTGGTGTTATTCTTCATTCCCCTTGTGAGATTACATGCTCATGTCATTTTTAAATTGATGTACACGAAAAACTGGCGTTGAAAATGTGTTACCGGGGGGAGGGGGGTGGGGGGAAGGGGGTGTTTAGGCGGCCCGGCACGACCATTTTTCTGTTCATTAAAAGGATTTTTTTTTTGGTGTGGGGGGGGGAGGGGGGAGATTCGAGCCACTGCAAAGATTTTTCATGGGTGTAGGGAGGTGGCTAGAATCATAAAGCTGTCCTGGTAGCTCTAATCCTTGCGACGCCTTTAAATACAACCTTGTTGTGTTTTTTAAATTTTATTTTATTTTAATTAATTTATTTTTTTTACTTTCACTAAATCGTCAATTATTTCCCTGGGAAAATGAAAACGCTCACATTAAAATCCATCAATTAAAAGAAAAAAAAATTATTTTCGCAATCATAACCCTATTCTTCCGATCATCATTTGCTGTATACACTTATTTCATTACTCTTTATTTTCTTAAATCATCCAGCGTTTCTATAGGATCTAATTATACTGACCCATGTGAACCTACCCGTTGCTGCCGGCCGATGGTTCAGCCTTTTCAGGCGCGTCCACTACCGGAAGTGCTGCTGATGTGGTCAAGCACACGATCAAGGTCACGACCGCCACGGACAATGTAATCCTACCGTCGAGCGCCATCTTCATCCGGTTGATACGTGACGCGTTCATCAAACAGCGTCAGCTCGTCATGTTGAGGGTGTTCCGGCCATCACGTGATCTAAGCAAGACAAAGTGAAACACGGAACACTGTAAATATTTGCTACAAGAAAACGAAAAATTCTGGTAGCGCACTGGAGTTCTTAAAATGTGGAAATGAAATAGTGGTACATGGGGTCGGTTGTGTAAAAATAGTTTGAAAATCAGGATTAGAGGTAACAAAAATGAATAAGACATGTGTAATAAAAAGGTAATGCTGGACGTCTGAAATACAAATTTAATGATTGACGTTTTTGATAAAAAGTTAATGATTGACGATTGTAATAACAAGGTAATGATTGACATTTGTAAAAAAAATAAAGGTAATGATTGACAGTTGTCATAAAAAGGTAAAAAGTGACATCAATCCCGAACTTTTGTACAGGGTCTAAGCTGGCATTGCTAATTAGTCGTCATGGCAGTTATATGTTGACAGTGGAGCTGTAACTATAAAGATGAACCATAACAAGATTAGATGGGCAAAGCTACGACAGGATTGGACTTTTCATATATCTTAAAACTGAATGAGCTTATCCGTGAAACTAATCCCATAATAATTGTTATGGTGGACAATACCACACGGATAGACAGCCGTGGTAGACCTTTGTGTGTGCCCGGCTTTTGAACTGAGTGAACTGCGTCCCACCAAGTAGGGTGTACTGTGCGCCACCAAGAAGTGTATACTGTGCGCCACTAATTAGTGTATACTGTCTGTCACTTAGAAGTATGTACTGTGTGTCACCAAGAAGTGTAATACTGTTTGCCACCATAAAGTGTGAACTGTGTGCCACCGGAATTATGCACTGTGTGTCACTAAGAAGTGCCGCTCAAAAAAAAAATCGACTTGCTTATTGTATTATTATTAACTTATTGTTTTAAATAAAACCATAAGACATAGCACTAATGTTGCCAGGACCAGGAAACACTAAGACATAGCACTAATGTTGCCCTGGACCAGGAAACACTAAGACATAGCACTAATGTTGCCCTGGACCAGGAAACACTAAGACATAGCACGAATGTTGCCGTGGACCAGGATCACCAAGATCTTTTGGCCCCGATAATGTCCAAATTTTTGGCACCCACATATTTCAATATAACCTTACCAAACGTAATTGTGTTTTTAAATAAGTGTAGTTGCAACGCTTCGGGTCTCCCATGCGAACAGAAACCTGACGGATCTAAGCCGGTTTTCTGCACGGTCCCAAGGTGGACTAATCAATTTCCCGCCACCCAATTGGCGTTGTCAAGACTTGACACAGAAGTTGTTTTATTTTAAGCTGAAACTCGTTAAATTAAAGATTTCCGTTTATTTCGCACCTCGCATTTATTTTGAAACAAAAAAAAATTATAAAAATCTAGGACAGGTAAGAGAGATAAGCCCTTGAAAGATTTATGGCGCCTGAGAAATGATTCTCGCTCGATTTGACTTGTTTAAAACAGTTTAAAAACCTGGGCCTAAAACACAGAATCAAGTTGTGTTACAAATATGTAACATGGAGAGACCAACATGGCCCTAAAACACCATATCAAGTTACGGTGCAGTTAGGTGACTTTGAGAGGACATGGATTTTGTGCACATGTAGTTGAATGAAGATGTGTGTTCACACAGCGATGAGTCATATAGGGGGTATTAGCAGAATGAAGAAACATAACAGATAGAAACAAGGAGAAATAAATTAGCTGTAGGGACACTGATATTTAGATTAAGGTGGGATTGACATAATGAAAGAGAGATGGAATGACATGGTAGGACATGGCAAGAGGGAGGGGGGGGGGGCAAAGAAAAGCTGAGAGAAAGACGGAAATGGAATTGAGCAGAGTCATTGAGAAAGGTGCCCGGGAAACCGCTGTAAACGAATAATCTTACAATAATCTACAATAATCTATCACAATTTTCATAATTCAACGGGAAATTATGAAACATCAAGTTGGCCTGGTGGACACCAGTGACTCACTTAGTAACAAATCTCTTCAGGATCCTCTGCAAACGGCTGTTAACTGGGGGTCTACGATAAATAAGTTGATCGACTCCAGAATGACAATTTCGATAAATCTGCATGGATTTGAGATCGAGTAATTGCAATTCTTCCATCTGGTTTTTACTTCCGTATAGAAGATGAGAATCTTGTTGATTTGTCTTGAGAAACAAAATCTAGCAGCAGATAAATCGTTGAATTTTGGGATGTAAGTAAAAGATGATTATGGCGATTCTGTCCGTAAAGCTCAGAGCTTTGTACTTCCATTTTCGACTTTACGTATTTCCCGGCTTGGTTTTCGGTCATCGCTGTGATAAAGACAAAATATTGCGCTGAAATGTGAAGCAAAAAATTAAGGTAGCTGTTGAATTAAATCTGTCCGTGATATTCGCCTAATCTTTTACTTTTTAAATAATTCGCTATGGTTCTTGTCAGTTATTGTATCAGGGCGCCTTTGGAAAAACCTGGTGTAAGCAAGGGCAACGAGAGTCGGAAATGTTTGGGAACCTTCGATCTGATGGATAAGCTACGAGAGCTGGTTTTGGAAAGGCATGCCATCTGTTTGTGGATCGGAAATACAGGGATTGCATATGAATAGTCTTAACGTGCAAAGGAATGTCTCAGATAAGTCAGCTAGATTACTGGACCTTAATCCTGGTGCAAGGGGGGGGGTATGGTTTCTGTGTATGAATTTCTCCATACATTATCATAAGTGTTTGCCATGAGCCCGGCCAAGTCATGGCGACAATATATTTTATATTAATCACAGGAAGTGCTCAGCATTAAAATGTTATTGTAGAGTCAAGTCGCTGAAAGTTAACAGCAAGAAATAAATAATTTGAATAGAATAATCATGATGTAATATATGCTTTTTCAACACTGTGGCTCTTGATTTCACTTGGCATAGCTAATACTAAGTGCATATGGGCTTCAATTTTATTAAATTAATAATTTTGATAAAATCCATCATGTTTGTGTGGGGTTTTTTTTAGGGGGGGGGGAGGGGGGTTTGTGTGTGCGTTTTATTTTGTTTAGGACGTCGAATATTAGATGACATTTTAAAATATGTTAGTTTTTCTTTGTTTTTTTTTGGTGGGGGGGGGGGGAATTTTTCTCTACCGCCAAANTAAACAATAACCTGTACTGAACAATAACCTGTATAAACAATAATCTGTAATAAACAATAACCTGTACTGAACAATAACCTGTATAAACAATAATCTGTAATAAACAATAACCTGTACTGAACAATAACCTGTATAAACAATAATCTGTAATAAACAATAACCTGTACTGAACAATAACCTGTATAAACAATAATCTGTAATAAACAATAACCTGTACTGAACAATAACCTGTATAAACAATAATCTGTAATAAACAATAACCTGTACTGAACAATAACCTGTATAAACAATAATCTGTAATAAACAATAACCTGTACTGAACAATAACCTGTATAAACAATAATCTGTAATAAACAATAACCTGTACTGAACAATAACCTGTATAAACAATAATCTGTAATAAACAATAACCTGTACTGAACAATAACCTGTATAAACAATAATCTGTAATAAACAATAACCTGTACTGAACAATAACCTGTATAAACAATAATCTGTAATAAACAATAACCTGTACTGAACAATAACCTGTATAAACAATAATCTGTAATAAACAATAACCTGTACTGAACAATAACCTGTATAAACAATAATCTGTAATAAACAATAACCTGTACTGAACAATAACCTGTATAAACAATAATCTGTAATAAACAATAACCTGTACTGAACAATAACCTGTATAAACAATAATCTGTAATAAACAATAACCTGTACTGAAATATAACCTGTATAAACAATAATCTGTAATAAACAAGAATCTGTAATAAACAATAACCTGTACTAAACAATAACCTGTATAAACAATAACCTGTACTGAAATATAACCTGTATAAACAATAATCTGTAATAAACAAGAATCTGTAATAAACAATAACCTGTACTAAACAATAACCTGTACTGAACTAAAACCTGTATAAACAATAAGCTGTACTGAACAATAACCTGTATAAACAATAACCTGTGTAAACAATAACCTGTACTTAACAATAACCTGTACTAAACAATAAGTTGTACTGAACAATGACCTGTATAAACAATAACCTGTACTAAACAATAACCTGTACTCAACAATAACCTGTATAAACAATAACATGTACTAAACGACACTGTGTTCATCTTTCTAAAAAATTGATGTATGGCCATGTTATTGATGTATGGCGATGTTATTGATGTATGGCCATGTTTTTGGTATGTGGCCGTGTTATAGATGTATGGCCATGTTATTGGTATATGGCTATGTTATTGATGTATGGCCATGTTATTGTTATACGCCCATGTTATTGATATATGGCAATGTTATTGGTATATGGCCATGTTTTTTATGTATGGCCATGTCATTGATGTATAGCTATGTCATTGATGTATGGCTACGTTATTGATGTATGGCTTATTATTGATGTATGGCCATGTTATTGATGTATGGCTATGTTATTGATGCATGGCCATGTTATTGATGTATGGCCATGTCATTGATGTATGACCATGTTATTGATGTATGGCTATGTCATTGATGTATGGCTAAGACATTGATGTATGGCAATGTTATTGATGTATGGCCATGTCATTGATGTATGGCCATGTTATCGATGTATGGCTATGTTATTGATGTATGGCTAAGACATTGATGTATGGCAATGTTATTGATGTATGGCAATGTTATTGATGTATGGCAATGTTATTGATGTATGGCCATTTTCTTGATGTATGGCTATGTCATTGATGTATGGCTAAGACATTGATATATGGCCATGTTATTGATGTATGGCCATGTTATTGATGTATGGCTATGTTATTGATGCATGGTTATGTCATTGATGTATGGCAAAGACATTGATGTATGGCCATGTTATTGATGTATGGCCATGTTATTGATGTAAGGCTATGTTATTGATGTATGACCATGTTATTGATGTATGTCTATGTCATTGATTTATGGCTAAGCCATTGATGTATGGCCATGTTATTGATGTATGGCTATGTTATTGATGTATGGCTATGTTATTGATGTATGGCTATGTTATTGGTTTATGGCTATATTATTGATATATGGCCATGTTATTGGTACATGGCCATGTTTTTGATGTATGGCAATGTTATTGATGTATGGCTATGTCATTGATGTATGGCTATATTATTGATGTATGGCTATGTTATTGATGTATGGCCATGTTATTGATGTATGGCTATGTTATTGATGCATGGCCATGTTATTGATGTATGGCTATGTCATTGATGAATGGCCATGTTATTGATGTAAGGCTATTTCATTGATGTATGGCTAAGACATTGATGTATGGCAATGTTATTGATGTATGGCAAAGTTATTGATATATGGCTATGACATTGATCTATGGCCATGTTATTGATGTATGGGCATTTTATTGATGTATGGCTATGTTATTGATGTATGGCTAAGACATTGATGAATGGCAATGTTATTGATGTATGGCTATGTCATTGATGTATGGCTAAGACATTGGTTTATGGCCATGTTATTGATGTATAGCTATGTCATTGATGTATGGCTAAGACATTGATGTATGGCTATGTTATTGATGTATGGCTATGTTGTTGATGTATTACCATGTTATTGATGTAAGGCTATGTCAGTGATGTATGGCTTTGTTATAGATGTATGGCTATGTTATTGATGTATGGCCATGTTATTGATGTATGGCTATGTCAGTGATGTATGGCTAAGGCATTGATGTATGGCTAATACATTGATGTATGGCTATGTTATTGATGCATGGCTATGTCCTTGATGTATGGCTAAGACATTGATGTATTGCTAAGACATTGATGTATGGCTATGTTATTGATGTATGGCTAAGACATTGATATATGGCTATGTTAATGATGTATTGCTAAGACATTGATGTATTGCTGTGTTATTGATGTATTGAAAAGAAATTGATGTATGGCTATGTTATGGATGTATGGCCATGTTATTGATGTATGGCTATGTAATTGATGTATGGCTATGTTATTGATGTATGGCTTTGTTAATGATTTATTTGCTATGTCAGTGATGTATGGCTTAGACATTGATGTATGGCCATGTTATTGATGTATGGCCATGTTATTGATGTATGGCTATGTCATTGATGTATGGCTAAGACATTGATGCATTGCTATGTTATTGATGTATGGCTAAGACAATGATGTATGGCTACGTTATTGGTGTATGGCTAAGACATTGATGTATGGCTATGTTATTGATGTATGGCTAAGACATTGATGTATGGCTATGTTATTGAGGTATGGCAAAGACATTGATGTATGTCTATTTCATTGATGTATGGCTATGCAATTGATGTATGGCTATGTCATTGATGTATGGCTTTGTTATTGATGTATGGCTATGTCAGTGATGTATGGCTAAGACCATTATGTATGGCTATGTTATTGATGTATGGCTAAGACATTGATGTATGGCTATGTTATTGATGTATGGCCATGTTATTGATGTATGGCGATGTTATTGATGTATGGCTATGTCATTGATGTATGGCTAAGATATTGATGTATGGCTATGTTATTGATGTATGGCTAAGACATTAATGTATGGCTATGTTATTGATGTATGGCTATGTTATTGATGTATGACTTTTTATTTATGTATGACCATGTTATTGATGTAAGGCCATGTTATTGATGTATGGCCATGTTATTGGTTTATGGCCATGTTATTGATGTATGGCCATGTTATTGATGTATGGCCGTTTTATTGATGTATGGCCATGTTATTGATGTATGGCTATGTCATTGATGTATGGCTAAGACATTGATGTATGACTATGTCATTGATGTATGGCCATGTTATTGATGTATGGCCATGTCATTGATGTATGGCTAAGACATTGGTTTATGGCCATGTTATTGATGTATAGCTATGTCATTGATGTATGGCTAAGACATTGATGTATGGCTATGTCATTGATGTTTGGCTAAGAGAATCATGTATGGCCATGTTATTGATGTATGGCTATGTCAGTGATGTATGGCTATGTCATTGCTGTATGACTAAGACATTGATTTATGGCCATGTTATTGATGTATGGCTAAGACATTGATGTTTGGCCATGTTATTTATGTATGGCTAAGACATTGATGTATGGCCATGTTATTGATGTACGGCTAAGACATTGATGTATGGCTATGTCATTGATGTATGGCTAAGACATTGATGTATGGCTATGTCATTGATGTATGGCCATGTTATTGATGTATGGCTAAGACATTGATGTATGGACATTTTATTGATGTATGGCTAATACATTGATGCATGACCATGTTATTGATGTATGGCTATGTCATTGATATATGGCTATGTTTTTGATGTATGGCTATGTCATTGATGTATGGCTATGTTATTGATGCATGGCTATCTCATTGGTGTATGGCTATCTCATTGATGTGTGACTATCTCATTGATGTATGGCTATGTCATTGATGTATGGCTATGTCATTGATGTGTGGCTATGTCATTGATGTGTGGCTATGTTATTGATGTATGGCTATGTCATTGAGGTATGGCAATGCCTTTGATGTATGGTTATTTGATTAATACATGGCTTTGTCAAAGATGTATGGCTTTGTCATTAATGTACGGTTATGTCATTGATGTTTGTCTATATTAATTAATGTATGGGGTCAGTCTAATAGAAAATTTCGTTAATATATAATTGTTTTGATTCAATCGATGGCTGTTGATACAAATACTTCAAGTTTCGTCCATATAGGGCCTGGCCCTGTCCCATAAAATGCTTCAAGTTTCGTCCATCTAGGGCCGTGCCCTGTCCCATAAAATACTTAAAGTTTCGGCCATCTAGGGCCGTGCCCTGTCCCATAAAATACTTCAAGTTTCGTCCATCTAGGGCCGTGCCCTGTCCCATAAAATACTTCAAGTTTCGTCCAACTTGGGCCGTGCCCTGTCGCATAAAATACTTCAAGTTTGGTCCATCTAGGGCCGTGCCCTGTCCCATAAAATACTTCAAGTTTCGTCCATCTAGGGCCGTCCCCTGTCCCATAAAATACTTCAAGTTTCGTCCATCTAGGGCCGTCCCCTGTCCCATAAAATACTTCAAGTTCGTCCATCTATGGCCGTGCCCTGTCCCATAAAATACTTCAAGTTTCGTCCATCTAGGGCCGTTCCCTGTCCCATAAAATACTTCAAGTTTCGTCCATCTAGGGCCTGGCCCTGTCCCATAAAATACTTCAACCCAAGGCTTTTCGCCACCATGCGTGAACACCCTTCTCCCCCAGCTGATGTAAATACATGTCTACATCATCATACAACCCCAGTCTTGGCCTATTTGTGACTCGTCTATGCTATAATGTTTTTTTCCTGTTAGGCCACTTTGGACGCTCTATAATATACCACCCCCTTGATGTATGCACTCCATCGCCGTATGTCTTTTTAAATGGACTTCTCTTCGAAAAATTGATGTATCACTTGTTTTTTACGACTTCTTCATCACTCATTATCCAACAATGGACACTTATATTTTGTTCCTTTTTTTTTCTCCAGAAATCCGAAGCTTAACTTTTTTGCACAAACTTTATTAACCATATCTTAAAATCCACTCGCTGATGAAACTACTGAAATTAATTCAGAAAGAAATATATCATCTTCATTTGAGACTCCACACACAAATACACATAAACACACACCAACACCGTAAGGGCCCGAGGCTATCAAATGCGATATCCCATAGAACATTTCTTATGAGCTCTGCTTGATTTAATGTGGAAAATGCAGCAAAATTGTTTAACATATATTGATTTCTTGCGTTTAAAAGTACAGCATTTATAGTATTGTTTTGTCTTATGGTTCATAAAAAAAAAATGTCAGCACTAAAATACTAACTTTTTATCCTAAGTATAAAGTATTTTATATTTAAAAATATTTTAAAAAATCGGTAGGTAATTGTTTATTTGTGAAGGCTGAGTGAATCAGATTTAAACGCTATCAACATTATCAGAACATCTTCCTCTGTTAACTCCAAGGGGAAAACTCTAAAGAGGTATCACACACCTTCTGGAAATAAAACTCCAAAAACCCTTCCTTGATAACCCCACAGGCATCATTATTCGAACACTTTGCTATATTTTAGACACTTGGATATATACGATTCTCTTTCAAAACCTTAAAATCAGACGTTTGAAACCAACAAACTCGTAAGATTACAGAGATTGTCTGCCCTTTGGGTACCTTTTTTGGTGAACGGCACACGTGTTGAGCAACGAGAGTCCTTAAAATCAGGGCAGTCTCGATGGACCAAGTCCAAAATGGCGCCGGCAGTTGACATAAATTTGGGTATTAATCCACCTACGAGAGTTGCATATTAAACAGCTTTCATGTCTTTGAACTGTGCACAGCAAGATATGGCACGGGACCAGAGATATACACTTTATTTTTTATCAGATTGAACAAATAGTGCGAAGACTGGCCGAGTGACAGCGTTTTTAGTGAGTGGGTGAGATGGATGGCGTGGGCTGAAAGATTTCATGAGTCGAAGGCGGGGACTTTAAACGTCTAATGTTTTATGTCTATGCGGAAGTGTCAGACATGTTGTTATATTTCACTCCTAAAAAAATACAAAATTCCATATATTAATTTTATAAAGGGAAAAAAATGGGAACTTATCGCAGCATAAAATAGCATTAGAATGAGTGGGTGGTTTAGGCAGCACAAGATACGCCTCAGAATGGGTGGGTGACCCAGGCAGCTAAAGATTCGCCTCAGAATGTCGGTGTTCTAGACAGCACAAGATACGCCTCAGAATGGGTGGGTGACCCAGGCAGCTAAAGATTCGCCTCAGAATGTCGGTGTTCTAGGCAGCACAAGATACGCCTCAGAATGGGTGGTTGACCCAGGCAGCTAAAGGTTCTCCTCAGAATGAGTCGGTGTTCTAGGCAGTACAAGATACGCCTCTGAATGGGTGGGTGACCCAGGCAGCTAAAGATTCACATCAGAATGAGTCGATGCCCTAAGCAGTACAAGATATGCGTCGGAAAGGGCGGATCCCTTTGGCAGCACAAGATACGCCTCTGAATGAGTGGGTGCATTGATATATTATTTAACCTCCTTCGGTAAACACATTTCGTGGTGATGACATTATGTGTGTTCATTTGTATGTTGATGAAATTGTGTGTGTTCATTTGTATGTTGATTTATGACATTATGTGTGTACATTTGTATGTTGATGACAAAATCTTTAAATCGGATGATATTGCATTTGGGAAAAATAAATTTTAAAAAAAATTAAATGTTTTACACCGCTCTCTGAAATCAAAGTTCAAGGGCGTTGACAAACTGTGGGCAATAATGGGGACGAATCACACACGTTGAAACTCAGTTACGATGGAAAGCGTTTGACTAACCCTGACACGTGGGAGGAAAAGGCAAAGGATCGAAAATCATGGCGTTCCACTTGACACAGGGGCTCCATTCAACATGAAGTTGGCAGAACAGCGGCTAGTCGAGCGCAAGAGACATGCCAGGAAGGCATGCGCCCGGAGACGCCCAATCATTCCTCTGCACCTGCTGCACAAGAAAATTTCGGGCCAGAATCGGTTTCATTAGACATCTGCGCACCCACAGACAGAACTAACACAAATCTGATGATTAAAGTGGGCATGGTCCACTCCCGACTGACAAACAACCTAGATGGAAAGGGGAAATGTTGGATAAGATTTTCTGGGAAACTAAGGACATGGTATATTTCCATTTTTCCTAATATTCAGTTCAGGGGCGTCGCTAATGTGTAGGTACACACATGGGCGCCCGCAGAAAACTTTCTAGGGGTGGGGGGGAGGCAAAAAATTGATTAACTTTCCCGGGGGGGGGGGGGGGCAAAACTTTTTAAGTAATGTTTTATGTAGTTTTAATTTACTGTAGCGCATTTTGTATGGTGAATGAACGGACAGGACATCAGCTTAGTTACTCTTTATTTTCTCTTTACTTTAATAAATTTTTGTCTATTTTTGTCNGGGGGGGCAAGTGCCCCACCTTGCCCCTACCTGCGGGCGCCCATGGGTACACATTTGTAAGTATAACAATATGTTTATAATAAAAACTTTCTGGTTCACATTTCATGACATTTATGCGGATAAAAAATCTAAAAAACTATAACTTCACAGACGTGAAAAATCGAATGTTTTTAAAATAAGAGACATCTTTCGTTTCATTTTACGAAAATAAAGTTCAGGGGCTGAACAAATAGGGCTTATCAATTCTAAAAATATATGGATAATGTTTTTATCCGTTTTGCACAAAATAGAATGTAAGTCCATTGATACATTTTATAATAATAAAAAAAAAAAAATTCTGAAAGCCAAACGACTGTTGCAGACGAAAAATTGGTGAATAGATTATTCTTTAGATAGAAGAATTCAATGTTTTACTTATTTTCCGATAATATAGTTCAGGATTAAACAATGGTTGGGCTAATTTGTAACAAAGATGCCAATATATCCAAATCCGTTAATTGTAAGGATATTGAAAATGATACACACGTGTATATATATTTAAAGTTAATGACATACTTTTACAGTTTTTAGACATGTGTTTTCTTTGTAGTTCAGGGGCGTGAAAAAAATTTCGGTCGGCCAATAAATAAAGAAGGCAAAAATTATCAATATTCAATGATGTGGGCAACGTAAATAATTATACATGGATACTTCTTTAAAAATAAATAAAGACTGATTTAGTATTTCCTATATATAGATTTCAAAGGTCTTTAAAATTGTCTTTTTGTTTTTATAATTTTTTTTTTTTTGAAGATAAAATACTTTAAAACCTGATTTAGTTAAATACGCAAAAATTGGATTTGTATATGTTTAGGCTTCACAATAGCAGGTCGAATGTAGCGCACTATGCCTTCCACTAAAACCCTGAAAAAAACGGGTTAAACATTCTAGTTAACAAATAATTGATTACCGTGCAGAGCATGAGTGTTTTTTCGGAATCTCTAAAACAAGCCTGCACAACTCCAAGTTTAAGGTGGTCCATAAAACTTAATGAAAAACTTGTGCGGGTCGTAATACTTTATGAAAAGCTTGTGCAGGGGCGAAAGCTATTAGGAAAATAATAATAATAAAAAACATTTCGTTACTTCGCGGGCCGCAAAGTGGTTGCTGGCGGGCCATATGCGTCCCGCGGGCCGTTTGTTGTGCAGGCCTGCTCTAAAAATGTTGTGTCCCCTCTGTATTATTTTACTTACTGTATTGCTACCGCTGATTGGTTCTTTTTCTGCCATGAATAATCTAAGGCTCCTCTTAGGGTTACGAAAACACAATACATTTTTAAAATCCATGACGCTAAACTAAATCAATTAAAACATGATGGATAGGCTATTTGGAGCTCGTGCAAAACAGTCGTGCGTATCCTAATATTGATATAACCATTATCATTTGCATATTCGAATTGGCATAGCTCCGTTTAGAAAATGACTCTTTTTATTAATGTATTTTTTAAAAAGAAATTTTAAAAAATCAAACATAAAAAGCACGTTTTGAAATAATGGAAATTAATTCAGAAAGTGATGTATCCTCTTTATTTGAGACTCCTAAAACCTACACATACCCACACACACCCAAACCCCCCACACACACACAAACACACACCCCCCACACACACACACCCACACCCACACACACACGAACACCGTAAGGGCCCGTTGCTATCAAATGCGACATCCCATTTACATTTCTTGTGAGCTCTGCATAGCTTAATGGGAAATAGCAGCTAACTTGCTTAACATTTATTGATTTGTTGCGTTTAAAGGTAAAACATCAATTTGTTTTTGGCTAGCAGTTCATTAACAAAAAATAGTTAACACTAATATATCATCCTTTATACTACGACTTTAAAGGGAAGGGGGGGGGCAAAGTATTTTATATACACATAATAAGAAACTAGCTAGTCAGTTGATTATATGTGAAGGCTGAGTGACTCAGATATAAAGAAAATAATCGTTATCAGAACGACTTCCTCAAGCATAAAAAAAAGCGTTTTTTAACACAGAGAAAACTGTGAACATGATTATCATTCATCGCCCGTGGGGTATTCGGTGATGACGCCTTAATCCCGTGCTCACTGACGCGTTAAGTTCAGCCTTGCTTTCAAAGTCCTCAATGCACAGTCACTCATGCGTACCACCAGAGGTCCCCCAGTGTTTAGCGTTAAAAATTGTTTATTAAAAAAAGCACTAAGCTCACGAAGTCGATAGAATGTTCACTTATTAACATTAGGTAGAATTTGTTTTGGGCTTTCTGTATTATAAATTAAACATGTAACATGATTAAATAAGTGGTTTGTAGGTATCATATCGCTTGACGATATCATGATGTAAATATCTGGGCCTTAAAATGGTTCGAGATTTGCTTGAAAGTACATCCTTGGAGCCTATTGCTGAAGAAATCGTAAGAAAAAAAAAATGGAAGTGGATAGGGCACACTCTCCGTAAACCCCTAGATAGCATCACCAGACAATCCCTAAAAGGGAATCCACGGGGAAAAAGAAAGAGGGGAATGCGTAAGAATACACGGAGATAAAAGCTAGAGGCAGACAACAAGGTATGGTTTACACCTGGGAGCAACTCTGGGAAGGAAAGCTCGAAACCGAAAAGATGGACAAATTCTTGTAGACGACGTATGCCCCGGACGAGTTAAAAGGCATAAGTAGGTATAGAAGTCAACATCGCTCTACTTGTATCTCTTAACAACGACGTGTCAAGGGGATTACAGAGGCAAATGCCTAATTAAATGACGCAAGGGTTTTTGTTTTTGATTTTACTGTTCCTAAGCTAATAATAATAAAGTTTATTTCAAAAACACGCTTCATCCCTAAAGGCTCGAAGCGCGGTACAAAAAATTTACCACATTTAAAACAAACGCAACACTACAAAAACTAATTACAAGCAAACCAAAAGAAAGTCTTTCTAGCCATTTCAACCCTAAGCAACACAGCCCATATGCATTAAATGGAAAATATGGTAGACAATCATCCCAAAAGATGTTTGCGAAGTAAATGTGTCTTTAAATCGGTTTTTAAGGATGCCAGTGTCTGATTGTTTCTGAGATTGACAGGAAGGGCGTTCCAAATTGTTGGACCAGCAAATGCGAAAGTACGCTTTCCATAAGTCTCAAGGCGAACACGTGGTGTGGAGAGTTTGCCACTGTCGGATGAGCGGAGCTCTCTAGTGGGTACATAAGGCGTCAGCAGCTCTTTCAGATAGGACGGCGCCAGGTCATGTAAGCAGCGGTAGCACAACTTTGCGATTTTGTACTCTATGCGAGCACGCACCGGCAGCCAATGCAACTCTCTCAGAAGTGTTTTTGCATTGTCGAACTTACGTTTGCGGAGAACAATGCGAGCCGCATTATTCTGTGCTATTTGAATTTTATCTAGGAGCGTAGCTGGAAGACCAACCATGAGAGCATTGCAATAGTCCATGCGTGATAGCACAAATGCAGACATCAACCTCTTTGTTGCATCAATTGTTAGGAAGGGCCTGATGTGACTAATCCTGCGCAGCTCCAGAAAAATCGCCTTGCATAGCATGTTAATGTGACTTTCCAAGGTTAGTCTTCTGTCTAGGTAGACACCCAGGTACCACACTGTTTGAGCTAACTCAATACTGACACCTTAGAGAGTAATTGATGTCGTGTTATTTGCAGATTTTTTGCTTCTGAGCGGTCGCAATGGGGAGCAGCTCAGTCTTATCATCGTTCAATTTGAGCTTGTTTATGGTCATCCAGAACTTAACTGATTCCACTGTCTTTTGTGTCATACTGAGCAGCTTAGGGAGCTGAGAGGGGATCACGGATTGATGAAGTTGGATGTCGTCTGCTAACATGTGGTATTGCATGTCAAACTGCTTGATCTCTGCACCCAGGGGCTGAATGTACATCGTGAAAAGCACCGGGCCTAGGACCGAGCCCTGGGGTACTCCGAATTCGATATTAGATTTCTTTGAGGTCAGGCCGTTTGAAATAACTTACTGGACCCGATTAGTTAGATATGATCGGAACCAACTCAGGATGGTATCAGTGAGACCGAACGTTTTTTGCAGACGCTGGAGCAGTATGCATTGATCAAGCGTATCGAAAGCTGCCGATAGATCGAGTAAAGACAAAATCGACACCTGGCCCTCATCACAAGACGACAGAAGGTCGTTTACGATTCGCAACAGGGCTGTATCAGTAGAGTGATGCGCCCTGTATGCTGACTGGAAAGGTTCAAACAAGTCATATTGAATGAGGTGATCCAGGAGTTGGCGGAGAACGACTTTATCAAATATTTTGGATATAAATGGTAGATTTGAGATGGGGCGATAATTTTCCATCACATTTGGGTCAAGATTTGATTTCTTTAATAGCGGAGTGACGATCGCCTCTTTAAAAGATGATCGGACAATACCAGTAGCTAAGGACTGATTTATGATACAAATGATGATGGGGGACTATTTCATTCAGACATTCATACAAGAGCGCTGCTGGAAGAGGGTCAAGCGAACATGACTTTCTTGGTGTATCAGCAAGGATTTTCCTCACATTCGATTCACTGACCTCAACAAATTCAACCATAGAAGAGCCGTTGAAGGTTGAGAATTCTGGAGCAGTATCGGTGCAACTGTCAAGTTTCGCTCTGATCCTCTGCTGTAATAAAGTAGTCATTTAGAGAGTCTGGCAGCTCTTCTACAGCAATGTTATTTGGCAGAGATGTAGACTTGTTTTTACCGGTCAGCTGACCCCACAATGCGAAATAGATCCTTGCTTGAGCTGCTGTCTATAATCTGATGACTAACATGCTCTGTCCTAGCTGCACGGACCAACTTTTTGGTTCGTTCCCTTTGGTCGAAAAAGATTTGTCGGTGCACGGTCAAGCCCGACTTCCACCATTGGCGTTCTGCACGTCGCTGCTTCTGCTTCGCTTCCTTAATTTCGGGCGTGAGCCATGGGGTGGAAGGGCGGTCCGTAACGCGCCGTGTGGTCATTGGTGCATTTGTCTAAAATGACTCTGAGGCCACTGTTGTAGTATGTAGCGGGGTCTTTTTCACTGCACCTGAGGGCGGTGACGTCGCATATGAAGGCCACTAGATCAATTTTGTTGCTGGTTACGAGATGTGACTGTGCGCAGAGGGCGCCCTGACTTCTTCAAGTCTAGGTCAAAGAATATGGCAAAGTTATCAGATATCATTTTATCTTCAATAAGGAGGTTGCGGATGAATGCTGCGTGGTCCTCTCTGACAACAAGCCAATCCAGGATGTGACCCCTCTTCTGTGTCGGGACACTGACAAGCTGGATCATATTGTATGTGTCAAGAGCTGATTTCAGAGTCTTCACATAGCTGTCAGTGGTGGAATCAAAGTGGCAATTGGTGTCACCTATTATGATGACGTTGTTATTTGTAGAGGCGTACGTGTCTAGGAGCTTTATAAATTCAGCAGTAAACTGGGAGGCCTTCAACTTATTTCGCTTATTGGGAGGTGGCCTGTATATGCATAGAAGAGTAATCGCTTGGTCACAATAATTAAGTTGCATCTTGCATATCTCAAATGAAACAAACTGGTCTGATTTTGAGAACGCCACAATATTCTTGAGGGAGCTCCTGTAAGAACAGCAATACCTCCTCCACCTCGAGACAGTTTTGGGCAGGAATGAAGGAGATAGTCCGGAGGTGAAATTTCAATGCGATGTCACAATTCAATCGGGGTACGAGAGACCCACCCGCGAAGACCCCTTATCGCTCACCCCAATGCCCCCTCTTATCTCCCTCTCTAGGTTGATTCAAGGGCAGATAAATTGTTACGATCCCAGCCCATGGTATTTTGTATATAGTTGCACATAATGACTCACAAAATTCATTTAAATATCGCGTTTATACCCAGCAATTCATTGATAACACCATGATAGCACCATGATAGCACCATGATAGCACCATGATAGAACCCTGATAGCACCATGGGATTTCAACAAATCACTCGTATCTTAAATAAAACTGTGCACATTATCTAAAAAATGTCATGCATTAACGCGACCTCTTAGTACGTTATCTCAAAATTATCCGTATAAACTATATCCGCTTAATTGGTGGTTCTCAGATTTGAAGGATTCTCAGCGTCATGTCTGAAAAAAATGGTGTTGTTTGTTCCAGCTACGACAATTTCTAACAAGGTCACTGCGCAAACCGTTTTAAAAATTAAGAGTGAGGTCAAAACAAATAGTTCACGTATTAAAGATTCCAAAATTGTAATTAACAAATATAATTTATTTTATTTTTTGGGAATGTGGTACGCAAAATCTAAGCCTAGGGTAAAGCTTGATTTAGGCGCCCTCTTCTAAAGTAATTGTGTAATGCCCATATTTTGCATTAAAATAACGACTGTGGGGTCCTCTTAAGAAGACACGTGGGGAGTGAGCTCCGTCACAACCCCCTCCCCCCTCTCAATGTAATGTGTTAATTAGTAGGATAAATGAGCTTGTTACCGCCTAATTTCTCAAAGCTGTACCCAACAAGCGTCATTGACATCTCAAAGATGTACACAGCAAGCGTCATTGACATCTCAAAGCTGTACACAGCAAGCGGCATTGACATCTCAAAGCTTTACACAGCAAGCGGCATTGACATCTCAAAGCTGTACCCAACAAGCGTCATTGACATCTCAAAGCTGTACACAGCAAGCGTCATTGACATCTCAAAGCTGTACACAGCAAGCGGCATTGACATCTCAAAGCTGTACACAGCAAGCGGCATTGACATCTCAAAGCTGTACCCAACAAGCGTCATTGACATCTCAAAGCTGTACACAGCAAGCGGCATTGACATCTCAAAGCTGTACCCAACAAGCGTCATTGACATCTCAAAGCTGTACCCATCAAGCGTCATTGACATCTCAAAGCTGTACACAGCAAGCGTCATTGACATCTCAAAGCTGTACACAGCAAGCGGCATTGACATCTCAAAGCTGTACACAGCAAGCGGCATTGACATCTCAAAGCTGTACCCAACAAGCGTCATTGACATCTCAAAGCTGTACACAGCAAGCGGCATTGACATCTCAAAGCTGTACCCAACAAGCGTCATTGACATCTCAAAGCTGTACCCATCAAGCGTCATTGACATCTCAAAGCTGTACACAGCAAGCGTCATTGACATCTCAAAGCTGTACACAGCAAGCGGCATTGACATCTCAAAGCTGTACACAGCAAGCGGCATTGACATCTCAAAGCTGTACACAGCAAGCGTCATTGACATCTCAAAGCTGTACACAGCAAGCGGCATTGACATCTCAAAGCTGTACACAGCAAGCGGCATTGACATCTCAAAGCTGTACACAGCAAGCGGCATTGACATCTCAAAGATGTACACAGCAAGCGTCATTGACATCTCAAAGATGTACACAGCAAGCGGCATTGACATCTCAAAGCTGTACACAGCAAGCGGCATTGACATCTCAAAGCTGTACACAGCAAGCGTCATTGACATCTCAAAGATGTACACAGCAAGCGGCATTGACATCTCAAAGCTGTACACAGCAAGCGGCATTGACATCTCAAAGCTGTACACAGCAAGCGGCATTGACATCTCAAAGATGTACACAGCAAGCGTCATTGACATCTGAAAGCTCTACACAGCTAGCGTCAATACACCTCAAAGCTGTACACACCAAGCATCATTGATATCTCAAATCTATACACAACAAGCATCATTGACATCTTAAAGCTATACACAACAAGCGTCATTGACATCCTAAAGCTGTACACAGCAAGCGTCATTGACATTTCAAAGCTGTACCCAGCAAGCGTCACTGACATCTCAAAGCTCTTCACAGCAAGCATCACTGACATCTCAAAGCTCTACACAGCAAGCGTCACTGACATCTCAAAGCTCTTCACAGCAAGCGTCACTGACATCTCAAAGCTCTACACAGCAAGCGTCATTGACATCTCAAAGCTCTTCACAGCAAGCGTCATTGACATCTCAAAGCTTTACACACCAAGCGTCAGTGATATATCAAAGCTCTTCACAGCAAGCGGCATTGACATCTCAAAGCTGTACACAGCAAGCGTCATTGACATATCAATGCTCTACACAGCAAGCGTCATTGAAATCTCAAAGCTCTTCACAGCAAGCTTCATTGACATCTTAAAGCTGCACACAGCAAGCGTCATTGACATCTCAATGCTCTACACAGCAAGCGGCATTGACATATCAAAGCTGTACACAGCAAGCGTCATTGACATCTCCATGCTCTACACAGCAAGCGGCATTGACATATCAAAGCTGTACACAGCAAGCGTCATTGACATCTCAATGCTCTACACAGCAAGCGTCATTGACATCTCAAAGCTGTACACAGCAAGCGTCATTGACATCTCAATGCTATACACAGCAAACGGCATTGACATATCAAGGCTGTATACAGCAAGTGTCATTGACATCTGAAATCTGCACACAACAAGCGTCATCGACATCTCAAAGATATACACAGCAAACGTCATGGCCTTCCTAGCATCGCTTTACGCTTGGTACTTAATTGTATCAAAGTTCTTTTTAATAATTACATGTTATATTGATATTAGTTTACATGCTAATTAAATCGTTTATACATTATGAGGCTCATTCTTTAATCATCTTACAGAAGTGGACAGAAAATGACACCTTAAAATAAATAACACCCCTCCTCCCGCTTTTCCTTCACCCCCCTCCCCTTAATTTATAGTCACAACTCCCCACCCCCTAAAAAAAACACTTTAAAAGTCGTACCCAATTTTAGTTTGGCTCCAACATCTGCACAACATTCAAAGTTAGAACATCTACACATCAGTCAGATTTAGAACATCTACACAACATTAGAGTCAGAACATCTACACAGTCAGCGAAGGAACATCTACACAACAGTCAGAGTTAGAACATCTACATAACAGTCAGAGTTAGAACACCTACACAGTCAGAGTTAGAAAACCTACACAGTCAGAGTTAGAACACCTACACAGTCAGAGTTAGAACACCTACACAGTCAGAGTTAGAACACCTACACAGTCAGAGTTAGAACACCTACACAGTCAGAGTTAGAACACCTACACAGTCAGAGATAGAAAATCTACACATCAGTCAGAGTTAGAAAATCGTTGTACAATCAAAGAAACGTAATGTATGGTGCACAGGTCCACCAGAAAACTTACCTGTCAAGGGACACAACCTTAATTGAAACACCTCTCTAACTCCCCGTGCAGGCACAGTTCCTGTAACTGTTATCCCTATCGAATTCACTCTGCTAACGTTTCCGTGCAGTCGGGGCACAACTTTTTTTTTAAAACACAAGTCGAACCCTACACATACCACCTAGTAGTGCTTATTTTCACCTTTACACATTGAAACTCCGACGAAAAGTCCCCCTTCCCCTTAGGAGTAGACGAAAACGCTATTGCGACCAGGTTTAGCACCACAGGTCGGTGTTAGGAGGGGGCGGACCACGGGATTAAGGGGGGGGGGGCTGCGGGGGGCATGGGTACTGTTCAAACAAGGACTTATAGAATGTCTTTTTACGGTTAATTTTTTTCCCCTCCTGACCTAGATTTGTATATGCGTGACGGTTATTTTCATAGGGGTCGTAAAAGATTCTATATGGAGGGGAGAAAAAGGGGGTTTCAGTGTGAAGGGGAATACTTTATTTTTATGAGACCAAGACTGTAGGAGAAGTGTAGAGGAGTCTTCAGACCAAGACTGTAGGAGTAGTGTAGAGGAGTCTTCAGACCAAGACTGTAGGAGTAGTGTAGAGGAGTCTTCAGACCAAGACTGTAGGAGTAGTGTAGAGGAGTCTTCAGACCAAGACTGTAGGAGTAGTGTAGAGGAGTCTTCAGACCAAGACTGTAGGAGTAGTGTAGAGGAGTCTTCAGACCAAGACTGTAGGAGTAGTGTAGAGGAGTCTTCAGACCAAGACTGTAGGAGTAGTGTAGAGGAGTCTTCAGACCAAGACTGTAGGAGTAGTGTAGAGGAGTCTTCAGACCAAGACTGTAGGAGTAGTGTAGAGGAGCCTTCGAGCAATGAAGGAATTGGCAATGAGGACACTTTCTTCTGTGTCACCGTGGAATTTGGGTCCAAGGCACCACCAGATGGAGGTGGTTGGGGGTGGTGGTTTGTTTTTCAAAAATTATAACCATACATTTGAGTACAAAATGTAATGTACGATGAAACGAGCCCGTCCCATAACGCGTAACGCTGTCACGCGAATTCGTGGTCTTGGCGTGTCTCACAAAGTTCTATTAATTCTTTCCCCATGTGATTTTTCGGACAGAATATTGTGAACCCTCGCATTAACGCCACCCCACTATTATGGCGGGTTGCTACTGACCTACTTCTAAATTGATGACCTGGGCTCAGATTTCCTGGAAACTTAACTTAATTCAGACTTACATTGCCAGCTGAACTAATTGCTCTTGCCACACAGAGAAAGGTAGAAACGGGGTGGGCCAAAGATATAAAACGGACCCGTTGAACAATCGCAACATCCTGCACACCAATCCATGCAAGCAGACGATGACCACTTATCCTAAATTCCGATGACACAGGGGACATACCGGTTTTATCTGGTCATAACTTCGTAAACTTATATAAAATTTTTTATGTGTGTCAATAATTTATTTATATTTGTTTGCAATGAAGCCTTCGTCGAAACGACCCGGTGGTGAAATGACGTTAGTGAGACGGTGACGACAAAATGGCGTCGGTGAAGTGGCGGTGGCCTAACGTCCCATTTGTATATATAAATTGTGACATTTAGAGTTCTGAAGGAGAGTATCCATATGGTGTTGTAGAAAATCCCGCGTTATTAAAGTTATAGCTCTTCTGTTGTTTTTTTTATCTGTTCACTTCTACCTGGAAGGCGTTTCAGGAAGGTATAGTTTGAGATGTTCCGCAAGGTGTGAAGTCTGGTGAAGATCAACATTTGTGTACTTTGAAAGTGTTCTGAACACGCCTGTGTGGTCTTCATCAGACATGGAAACTTACTGTCTTGTCATCTTGGGGGCTTAAAATGCAATTTGATTGACTGGAATCCTGGCCACATCCTAACAAATGGTTTTCAATATAACAAGGCTTATCATAATTCTAAGGCTTGAAACTAAGACTCCCAAAAGAATATCATTTACCGGTGCGGGAGTTGAAATAATTGCTGGTGGTTTACTTGAACATTAATGGCTCTACTATTGGAACACATACGGAGGCAATTTTGTTAAATTATTGTTAACAGCCTTTTTAATTGATGTCTTTAAGAAGGGCCTGCACAATTGAGGGATTTCGCTGTCTTATATTAATGACAGGCTAAAAGTATAAAGTTAGGTCTTAAATGTCACAAACAGAAATTTGGGTGTTTGGGGCTAGAAGATCGACTATTCGTACTTTCATAATTATCACTTGCATCACCTCTCTAATGTATTTCTTTATCCTTTTGTCCCAAATTTCTCCGAACAGCTTAGTTAAGCACCATGTACATATTATTCGTGTGTCCGCCAAAAACTTAAGCTTGACACCACCTGTACTTGTTGAGCCCTTACGCTTTAAGCACTTGTGGACCACCACCCACAACCCGGCAAATAAAAATATTCATCAACAAATTATGACTCACAGTAAACCATGTAAAAATGTTACAGTGTTTTCATAGCTGTTGGAAGTAACCCAGTGGTTCCCGAAATGTGCGTCGCTTCCTCCTGGGGAGACCCCAGATTCCTCACATGGCACCGTGAGACATAACACAATTTTCATAATTTGATCTCCACTTTGAATCCGATGCGACAGGACACGTCATGGGGCAGGCATTGTTCAAACACGTTTCTCACTTAAGAAATTGCTGTTAGCTGAAGTTGCTAAAATATTTACAGAGTACCGCTTAGAGACTCTTGATAAGTATTTCGTTGACTTTTTACAAAAATCTTTATTTTTAAAAGAACAAAATATTATTATTATTATTCTATATCTTAAGGGCCCACGATCAATTTATTGATTATTTTTGGCTCCTATGCATGTAGATGGGATTTGCAATGTTTCTGTTACTGGTGGTGATGAGGAAATTTCACTGATTTTCAGTGCCACTTTGTGAGGAAATCATGTATGTTGGATGTATCTCAGTTTGTGACAATACATAACAAAAGGCGCATGGGGAAACCGAAACTCTAGCAAGGGGGCCGAAGATCTTAAATTTTTAGGAACCACTGAAGAAACCTAACAAAATACTTAGGCTACGTCACCTTTTCAGAACATACAAAGGTGGGCTAAATGTTACTGTTGATAAAGAGCAGGGACGTCTACACAGGGGCTGGGGGGATGGAAGAAGCAGCTGCCAAAACTGAGTTAGCAAGTGGATAGAATTTCCTTTCTCATTTGAATTTCTCCAGTGATCAAAATTAATTTGGGGAATAAAGAAAATACAAATACTAAAAAAAAGAAGAAAATAATTTTTTTTAATTATTTCTTTGATTGTTTTATTATATCGTTATTTTTATTTTTATTTTCTTTCTCTCTTTTTTTAAAATATCTTTTTGAGGGATGTCGATTGTTTTGACAGCACAGTCATCCAACCGCCCGACCGAACTTTCAATTATATTAAGAATCAAACCAAAACATTTAAAACAACCAAACTCGTGCTAAAACAAAATTGGCAAATTCATGACTCGATTTGATGATGATGTGGTGATTAGATTTGCTGAAAATGCGAAAAATGATAGATCTTCAGCAAAATTGTAATGTTTTTGTTATCAATATTATTCTTGAATAGACAACAAAATAAAAAAAATAAAAAAAAAATAAAATAAAAATAAGAGTGTAATTTCTTATAACTACAATTCATTTGGCGCTCATGAATGACACGCAGAAATCCATGTCTGGTAAGACAAGACCCATAGACAAAATTGACCAATTCCAATGTTTAAAGTAGGGGAGGGGTGTTAGGAGGAGTTGCTTCATCCACCCGAAATGGGGGTGGTGGACGCCACTGCTTGGGAGATCACAAGTACAAAAATAAGCAATGGCGTGATGATGGTTACGAAACATTTTAGTTCTGATTTTGAGAACCTTCAAACATCACTAGAAATCATGTATTTCGGGCGAAATTGATGGCCTTATTAGAAAGATAGATTTTCTAATAGGAAGGGGTTTGGTCAAGAGCATAACTGGGTTTTTAACGCCCTTGGCTAATTTATTTTTGGCACCCTTTTGTTTCAATAAAAATTTAAAAATTAGAGATTTAGCGGCGCACTTTTGAACTGGCGCAGGCCGGCGCCCTTGGCAACTGCCCCAATGCCAAGCCGTTGTTACGCCACTAAGGGGGGGGGTATAGGATGCAGTGGTAATAATTAGCCAGAGTCTCCATTTAAAATAGTCCTCGAACTCTTCTTGTCACTTTTGAGATAGTATTAATACATGAAGGACTTTGTGCCAGCTGTGTGACGGAAATGGTGGCAAAAGTTAGGAGGAAGCTTGAATTAGAAATACAGGACAATAAAAGAAGAACGTCTCGGCCAAGCGCCTTCCCCAGCAGACGGGACAAAATGAAGAAAAAACTACAAATAGAACTTATTTAAAAAATAAAAAAAACTGAAGTGTTGGCTATAAATGTCATTGACGCAAGTTATGTTTTCCAAAAACCAAGATTACAATAAGTAAAGGAATACATGTTTCATTTGTTTGAATAAAACAACCCGTAAAAAAACACACTCTTTCGGATAAATCCTTCATCAAGGTAATATCGAGCAATGGGGATTGGGGCTCAATATTTCACAGAACAAAAAAATTATGTTCAGAAATCCCCGAAAAGCGCACTGAATATCCCTGAATATTGTGGCGAGTTCGGACCACGACGGCGCCTGACCAGGGATTACGGCCGTCTGACCACCCAGACACGACCGAAGGATCAAGCGCTGGGGCGCCTGACCAGGGATTACGGCCGTCTGACCACCCAGACACGACCGAAGGATCAAGCGCTGGGGGCGGTACCGGCCATCCATCTGACCAGGGCATTTCCCTGGGGTCTGTTTGTAACCTGGCGCCAATTGACAAAAAGGGGCGGGGGATAATGCGCCAGTCCAGACCTGGGAGGGGAACTATGGGACAGGGAGGTATAAATAGGGATCTCTGGACGGGACCAAGAGAGCGCGGCCGGATGGTATGAGTAGAGGGCAGTCAGAGTTGCGAGAGGAGAGAGAGTATAAGCGAAGTATCAGCCCAATAAAGAACAAGACTATAATCATCAATTGTTATCGCCTGAGTTGTTTCTTTAGTGGATGTCAGATATAGATGAAGATAGCAGAGAGTAAGCAAGGTTTCCTTACAATATAGTCGATGTATTTTTATTTTTAAAAAGGCGCCATATCCCCCCCCACCCCACTAACTATTATTTTGGCCAATTATATTTCATCACATACTGTCTTCCAATAAACGTAGCAATTAGTGTTCATCTCGACGCTTGAATGAGGAGCATGTCAAGTAGTGGTATGGATATATATTTCCCCCACAGATATTGATATTCTGTCTGGGTGTTCATTTTGCTCGAACTGCTTAAGCTAATAAATTATTATTTCTGTACGTTATTGTGGTTTCGAAGAAATGACAGATCAAGGTCTCCCAACCTGGGGGTGCTCGCACCCCAAGTTGGATGTGAAGTGTTATTGCGATAGCTGTAAGTGAAAGATTATAGGAAAGAAGATAACTGAATTTTAAGTTATGAGACAAATATTTATATTTTATTAATGTTTTCACAGGTCTGTTACGGGATCATTTCCTACAATTCTTGTTGTTATAAAATTTTAAAAATAAATAATGTAGTGTCCATTTTTTGCCATTTTTATAAGCATTTTAACTTGTATTACAGGTGCAAGGGCTTATCAAAGAATGCTTAGTGGGTGCAGAGTAGAAGCAAATGTTGGAAAACACTGTGTTAGATGTATCATTTATGGCTATAATATAAAAAAAAAATTATACCATTAAATTTGCGATCAACTTTTCCGAAGTCTTTTCCCACCCTAATCCACCCCATAATCCACCTTGACTCCATCACCACACTCCTCGTGGCTAGCAGGTACTTTCTCTGGAAAGATACTCATGGTGATACAAGTCAATAAAGGTTTATTGAGCCTTCGATCAAGCTGTAGCCCATATAGGACGATCGCCCTCCTTACCACTTCCTTCGGTAAATGATCCCGTCCACTCAACACTGCAGTGGCTTCTGTAGAACAGATTTAGCTATTAGTGTCATCCTTTAAAAATCCTTTAAATAACGCTTGAATCTTCTAAATGATAATAAATAATTATTGTTTCATGCATGGTTCAATTTTTCAACATTTACCAACACAAAAATCATTACCATGCAATAACGCTACCGAAGAATGAGCTCACTAATCTCGTGAAAAATCTGAAGTTCATGAAAAATGTTCATAGCTCCTCTTAAAAGTGTATGATTACAAGACTCACAGCAAAAGGGAGTGAGAGGGGGGGGGGGCTGACAAACGTTCTTGTAATAGTGTATCAAAGTAGGATTTCTCATTTCTTTCGCGTGCCAATAACGGATAGAATTACCATATGAAAAGTATTCTAGTTTTTGTTTGTTTGTTGATCTTCCGTGCTCCATTGAAAGTTGCCATGCGTGCCGAGCCTGTCACGCACGACGTACGTTTCTGTCACCTGGCTTATCCGAGTATCTGCTTTAGCTGGTTCAAAACAAAATCTAGCTGAGTTTAATTAGTAGGAGGTTCTTAATATGTGAATAGGCGTTAGTTCCGTAAACTGCATTTCCATGCCGATTTTATTATATGAAAGTACAAACTTTATTCTAAGAAGGGCAACGTAGTCTTCTTTTAACGGGAAAATGCCCCCTTGGCCTTCTCCTAAGGGGACAATGTGCCCGTGGAGTTCTTCTAACGGACAAATGGAACTGTGGCCTTCTTCTAACGGCCCCATGGGCCCGTAAGCTTCTTCTAACTGTAAATGCACCCGTGGCCTTCTTCTGACTGGCAAAGGGATCCCTGTACTTATAAAGGGGCCGTGAACTAAAAAAAAACACTTTCTCTTCCAGTGACATCGCTTCGAAGCCAGCACCAGTAAAGTGGTGAATACTTTGTTATAATATGTAAAAAAATAATGTTAATCCACAAGGAGCCCAACACAATGGTGAATCTAAACATCCGGCACAATGGCGAGTCTAAGCATCCAGCACAATGGTGAATCTAAACATCGGGCACAATGGTGAATCTAAACATCTTGCACAATGGTGAATCTAAACATCTGGCACAATGGTGAGTCTAAACATCCGGCACAATGGTGAATCTTAACATCCGGTACAATGGTGAATCTAAACATCCGGCACAATGGTGAATCTAAACATCCGGCACAATGGTGAATCTAAACATCTGGCAAAATGGTGAATCTAAACATCTGGCACAATGGTGAATCTAAACATCTGGCACAATGGTGAATCTAAACATCCGGCACAATGGTGAGTCTAAACATCTGGCACAATGGTGAATCTAAACATATGGCACAATGGTGAATCTAAACATTTGGCACAATGGTGAGTCTAAACATCCGGCACAATGGTGAATCTAAACATCCGGCACAATGGTGAGTCTAAACATCTGGCACAATGGTGAATCTAAACATCTGGCACAATGGTGAGTCTAAACATCCGACACAATGGTGAGTCTAAATGCCTGGAAAAACGGTGAGTCTAAACATATGACACAATGGTGAAAGTAAACATGCAACGCAATTTTGCGCTACACAAATTTACAATAGATTAATCGGCTTATTAATCACGATGATAAAGTACGTTAAGACCAAATACAATGGTGATTTGTTTGTTGACTGTGGCTTAGTTAACATACACGGTGCCATTGTGTGCGTGGGAGCCTTATCTATATTTCCACATCTACGTGGACCACAAAAACGGATTTATTGTTCAGAAGATTTATCGGCATTGTAAAGTGATTCCCTTTTGTCACTGTAAGTTTTTAATTTAAAAAAAAAAAAAAAAATTTCTTTCTTTTTTCTGTAGTTTTATTTCTTGTTAAAAGGCCGCGTAATTATATTTATTTAGAATTATTTTGTTTTAAGTGAGTCTAAACATCTGGCACAATGGTGAATCTAAACATATGGCACAATGGTGAATCTAAACATTTGGCACAATGGTGAGTCTAAACATCCGGCACAATGGTGAATCTAAACATCCGGCACAATGGTAAGTCTAAACATCTAGCACAATGGTGAATCTAAACATCTGGCACAATGGTTAGTCTAAACATCTGACACAATGGTGAGTCTAAATGCCTGGAAAAACGGTGAGTCTAAACATATGACACAATGGTGAATCTAAACATCCGGCACAATGGTGAGTCTAAACATCTGGCACAATGGTGAATCTAAACATATGGCACAATGGTGAATCTAAACATCCGGCACAATGGTGAGTCTAAACATCTGGCACAATGGTGAATCTAAATTTCTGGCACAATGGTGAATCTAAACATATGGCACAATGGTGAATCTAAACATATGGCACAATGGTGAATCTAAACATCCGGCAGAATGGTGAGTCTAAACATCTGGCACAATGGTGAATCTAAACACATGGCACAATGGTGAATCTAAACATCTGGCACAATGGTGAATCTAAACATCCGGCACAATGGTGAATCTAAACATCTGGCACAATGGTGAATCTAAACATATGGCACAATGGCGAATCTAAACATCCGGCACAATGGTGAGTCTAAACATCTGGCACAATGGTGAATCTAAACATATGGCACAATGGTGAATCTAAACATTTGGCACAATGGTGAGTCTAAACATCCGGCACAATGGTGAATCTAAACATCCGGCACAATGGTGAGTCTAAACATCTGGCACAATGGTGAATCTAAACATCTGGCACAATGGTGAGTCTAAACATCCGACACAATGGTGAGTCTAAATGCCTGGAAAAACGGTGAGTCTAAACATATGACACAATGGTGAAAGTAAACATGCAACGCAATTTTGCGCTACACAAATTTACAATAGATTAATCGGCTTATTAATCACGATGATAAAGTACGTTAAGACCAAATACAATGGTGATTTGTTTGTTGACTGTGGCTTAGTTAACATACACGGTGCCATTGTGTGCGTGGGAGCCTTATCTATATTTCCACATCTACGTGGACCACAAAAACGGATTTATTTTTCAGAAGATTTATCGGCATTTTAAAGTGATTCCCTTTTGTCACTGTAAGTTTTTAATTTAAAAAAAAAAAAAAAAAAATTTCTTTCTTTTTTCTGTAGTTTTATTTCTTGTTAAAAGGCCGCGTAAATATATTTATTTAGAACTATTTTGTTTTAAAAAATGTGTTTGTTATACAATGTTTCCTGTAGTTGTCGCCATGTTTGCCCTTTTATCGGCATCAAATTCAAACAGATTGAATGAGATTTTAGGAGGGGATGGTGTTGGGTTGGGGGGAGGGGGGTCAGTTTACTTGTTTACTTAGGTCCTGGTGTCTACTCCTGGAGCTGTGTTTTAATGTTTAGAAGGCCCTACATTACTTCTACTTTTACACAATTATTTCATATTATACATAGTTAATTATCAAATATATAAATATATATAAACAGTTGAGTTATATCAAGTCCACAAATCAAAAAAGACTCAATTTATTTGCCAAGACAAAATAATAAGAAAGAAAAAAAATAACTTTTAAACAAATCATTCAAATAATATTTGTTTCATTCCTTATAACAAAATATATATCGACTTTTTGCCCAAGTTGTTTTTTTTTTAAATTTTAATTTTCAGTTTAACCTTTGAACCACTAACATCACCAAAAATCCTTTTGGTTTGGGTTTTTTTTCCCCAAGGTATTTGTCCAGAAAAAAAAGGAAGGAAAATTTACGTTTTTAATACAGAGTTTGTGATGATTTTCTAGAAACAAAAGACTTTTAAATATAATTTTTGCACAGCCTCTTTGGATCACATAAAATTATTTTTATATTCGACGTTCTGGGCCAAATACAAAACTAAATAGATGTGACTCCAATGAGGTGTCGTTTTCAATAGCATCTTACGGAGTTTTACTAAACAAAGCTATAATAGAAAAGGTGTTAAAATATTTTTTTAAAATTCCATTGGCCCATAATATAAATCAATGTGTGTGACGGAAAATTCAAAATTGTAACATTGTTTTAATAATATTAGCTGCGTGAGCCTATGACAGCTAAGTATTATAAAGTTCAGACCAAAAAATGAGACAGTTCAAGGTTTGACAAATTTGTTTGTGACAGCTGAATGTTTGACAGCGAAGTATGTGACAGTTTAAGCTGTGACAGATAAAACGACCACTTCATCTTCTTTAAGCAAAACTTTTATATTTTAAAAAAATCGGGTACTTTGTAATTCTAGCCATACTAAATATGAAAAAGTCTCGTAGTTAATAGTAATCATGTATTCTAAGTAGCAAACTAATTTCCGAGAAGCACATCTCACAAACGCAATTTTGTTAAATAAAATATTTAAAATTCACTCGAAAAGACACAAAGTGGCAGGAAAAAACACATGCAATTGTATGAATACATCAACTTTAAACAGAAATCTACTTCAAAAAGGTTTAATGGAATTTCAGTATTAAAATTTCATTTATTTAAAGGTTTACCCTTAGGCAATTGAGAATAGTCCAAACACCATCTAGGCAACCTCCAAGAATGAAAAAATTATAATCAGTCGATTTAAACGCCCACTAACACAAAGACCATCTAGGGAACATCCAAGAATGAACAAATTCCAACAGTTGGTATCGACGTGGACTAGCCGAGAATTGATTTCACCCGTGCACTTAAATCTACCTCTAGTGTATAATAAATCCTGGAGGTTAGTCAACAGAACAGAAGACCTAAAAATAAGCTACCATGGCCTACACACGTCCTTAGATTCTAAGCTTCCATAGCTTCTAATGACAACCTTTCAGACACCATGGCATTCAAGGGTTCCACGAATGTTTAGTGACATCCCCTACATGCGTTATGATGTTCAAGGATTCCATAACTGTTAGTGACAACCTTATACACCACATAGGATTCAAGGGTTCGCCAAATGTTTAAATTGTCAATGACAACCTTATTCGCAACTTGGGATTCAAGGGTTCCCCAAATGCTTAATGACATCCCAAACATGTGTTATGAAATTGAAGGATTCCATAACTGTTAATGACAGGAATACATGCATAGTTTTATTGTGTGTGTGTGTGAACTATCAACAGTAATATATCTGATCCTTTTTTTCAATCATTGGTTATCAATGTATAATTAGTGTTCCTTTTGTTATTTAGAAAGTTTATTATCGTCAGGAAGTTAAGAGATCGTCGTCTAGGACAGACCTTTGGTTTAGACTTAAACACGGATGAGGGGTGACCTTTCCATTTCAAAAGCCGGGGGAACACTCTCGCGACGATGATTACCACGTGATCAGTAGACAAACAAGATGTCCTCTCCCTCCTGCTTACGCCTCTACGTTGATAACGATAATTAGAGCAATTAAATCATTTTTTTTTATTTTTCACCGCATCTTTCCCTTGGCTGTGCGTTTATTTTAGGACGACCTCACTGACGTGTTCAAACACGATCTCTAAAAGGATTTGAGAAAGTTCTGGAGCTGAAAGTCAAGGAAACCTCATTTATTCCAGAGAAATCCAGTTGCATTTTAATTTGTATTTGGTATTTTAGTTTCTGTCTCGCAATATTGCGTGCCCTGCGCTATTTTATAGGCTCAGCGAGGAAGACGAAAGGTCTGACAGAAATACACTTTTTAAAACCTGTACAATATTAATAAATATAATTAGCTTTCTATGACTTCCAAAAGCCTCTTAAGATTAGAAATTGCCGTCACAAAAGACTTACATTTAGAAAGGGCCTTTAAACAAGACTCTAACATTTAGAAAGGGCCTTCACAAAAGACTCGTGCATCTAGAAACGGCCTTAACCAAAGACTCTTACATTTAGAAAGGGCCTTTACAAATGACTTACATTTAGAATGGACCTTCACTGGAGACTTACATTTAGAAAGGACCTTCACTAGAGACTTACATTTAGAAAGGGCTTTCACAAAATACTATTAATTAGAAAAGGCCTTCACAAACGAGTTACATTTAAAAAGGGCCTTTAAACAAGAATCTTATATTTAGAAAGGGCCTTCACAAAAGACTTACATTTAGAAAGGGCCTTCCAAAAAACCATATGTTTAGAAAAATAAATTCACAAACCACTTACATTTACAAAGGGTCTTCACAAAAGATTAACATTTAGAAAGGGCCTTCACAAACGACTTACTTTTATATAGGGCCTTCACAAAAGACTAACATTTAGAAAGGGCCTTTACAAAAGACTCTTACATTTAGAAAGGGCCTTCACAAAAGACTAACATCTAGAAAGGGCCTTCACAAAAGACAGACATTTAGAAAGGGTTTTCACAAAAGACTCTTACATTTAGAAAGGGCCTTTACAAAAGACTAAAATTTAGAAAAGGCCTTCACAAAAGACAGACATTTAGAAAGGGTTTTCACAAAAGACTCTTACATTTAGAAAGGGCCTTTACAAAAGACTAAAATTTAGAAAAGGCCTTCACAAAAGACAGACATTTAGAAAGGGTTTTCACAAAAGACTCTTACATTTAGAAAGGGCCTTTACAAAAGACTAAAATTTAGAAAAGGCCTTCACAAAAGACAGACATTTAGAAAGGGTTTTCACAAAAGACTCTTACATTTAGAAAGGGCCTTTACAAAAGACTAAAATTTAGAAAGGGCCTTTACAAAAGACTAAAATTTAGAAAAGGCCTTCACAAAAGACAGACATTTAGAAAGGGTTTTCACAAAAGACTCTTACATTTAGAAAGGGCCTTCACAAAAGACTAAAATTTAGAAAAGGCCTTCACAAAAGACAGACATTTAGAAAGGGTTTTCACAAAAGACTCTTACATTTAGAAAGGGCCTTCACAAAAGACTCTTACATTTAGAAAGGGCCTTCACAAAAGACTAACATTTAGAAAGGGTATTCATATACTTTTGCGCCCCAGGTTTTTCTAATTGAAACTATTAATTTATATGTATTTATTATTTCTGAAGGAGTTAAATCCTGTACTGTTGCATTAAACTTGCTGGGGAAAATACTTAGAACCTTAAATGACTGGGAGCATAGACTACCATAAACTTACCGACAGGTAATATCAGCACGATATTATAGTTTAACTATGTTAGCCTACATATTATAGTTAATGCGATTACAATTTTGACATCTAAACCAAAAAAATGACCAACTCCTTATAAAGAAACTGTTTTTTACAAAATATAATAGTTTCATGTTTCCTATTTTTTTAAAGAAATATATGTGCATACACAAAGCCAAGTAGGAAATGTTTGTAATTGCAGGGTTCACCTTTGACATTGGGGTTTACCTTTTTCATTTCCGCCCCCCCCCCCCCCCCAATTAACGATAAATACAATGCATACCACAAACACATAACATTAACTTTACAAATGAAAGAAATGGAGTGAAAACGCCACCCCAATATAATATCCAGGTGGATCGGACTAACTGCCTCATACTACCGTCAATGCACATGTCTTTGACTGCGAGGACATAATATCGTGTTAAACAAAAATGGATACAATTTTTGTTTAAACAAATCAGAAATGTATAAACTATAAACTACCGACGCAGTACCTGGCTTAGTCATGTGTTACCAAACTGTTGAAACATTAGCGGCTTATTAGAGTACATGTTCCGTAAACCTATATTCAGTTTCAAAATCGAATTGAAATGACATCAACAAAAAAAAAGGGGGGGGGGGAATGACAGCAGCACCACCTCGCTGTTCAAGGCATTGGATTTCACTATCCAATTTCATTTTTTGTTGGTGGACTTTCAACAGCTCGTCATTTACCTCACACACCATATCATACTACATACAAGACGTATGCGATACGTAAGGCGTGTCAATACGCGTGTCTGGGAGTGTGTGGGCTGCACCGGATGACACCACCGCAGGTGTGAGACACCGAAAGGAGAAGGAAAAAAAATATGATAGATCTCACTAGAATTGAAATCATAACCGATCGTTGTGAAATAGAGGAATAATGTGCTGCACAGTACCAGATTTCAGCCCGTTCAGAACGATTGAAGTCTAATGGTTCTAGTGACTCTGGCTAGTGACTCTAGCTATTCTAGTACGTCTAGAGATTCTAGTGACCCAGGGATTCTAGTGACTCTGGGGATTTAAGTGGTTCTAGTGACTGTAGGGGTTTTGTGACTCCAGTGGTAATAGTGACTCTAGTGGTTCTAGTGACACTAGTGGTTCTAGTGACTCTACGGATTCTAGTGACTCTATCGATTCTATCGACTGTAGGGGTTATAGTGACTTCAGGTATTCTAGTGACTCTAGGGATCCTAGTGCCTCTAAAGATTCTAGTGACTCCAGAGATTCTAATGACCCTTGGGATTCTAGTGACTCTAGGGATTCTAGTCACCCTAGAGATTCTAGTGACTCTAGGGATTCTAGTCACCCTAGAGATTCTAGTGAATCTAGGGATTTTAGTGACTCCAGGGATTCTTATCAGATATTTTAAAATATTTTTTATTTTAAAAAAGTAACTTGTTTGAATCTTTTATCCATCTGGTATTTAAAGCCAATTTGAGCAGGACACGACTTCAACACATCTTTGGTGCATTTCTTTAACGCTGCTACATCAAGTTCTTATTTTTGTTCCATGTCTTGTGGCGTATGCAACTTTAAGATTTTGAATTTACAAACTTTACTTAAATAGTATATGATTCGGTATCGTCTGTTACAGTAAAACTATATGGCGATTCTTGGAGAATATGGGAGGGGGTCAGCGCAGTCTTAACCGCATCGGAGTAAAGTAATGTACTGTGGCCCCTTATTCACCTCTATATTAAAGAAATGAAAAGCATTTTCGGCTCAAGGTGATCAGGCCTTGCAACCAGGGTTTCTTTGAAACAATTCCGAGACCTCGTGGATCTTTTTTTTTTTTAAATGACCACTTCTTATCATACTAGCACCAAAAAAGAAAAAAAAATGAAATGATTTATAGATGGAAAAACAAAAAATACTTGTTCACAAATACTTAGGAAACCTAATTACCACTGCACTTTAAACATACATTGCCTGGAGGTATAAAATAAAAGGTCGTTCCATGGTAGCTCCATTACCAATGTCATAGTTAATAGGTCATAGGCACTGGAAAAAAAAAGTGCACCTCTTAGGCTTGAGAGGGATTTTAAACTGTAAAACACCGAAATCTGACAAAGGGGAAGAGGAGGCACATGAGGCACGAGAAGACCTGGAGAGAAACATTTTGATTGGGTTGAATTATTTGGACATTAACCTTGAAAAAAAATTACAAATGAGGTTCAATAATAGACGGAGAAACATGGAAATTGTCTGTGGTCCATTTCACTTCATGGCATGTGACGAAGTGAATAGTACATAGTGATACACCATAGTGGCACAATCCTAAGGCCGAAATGGGTTATATATCCAAAGATATGTGTCGGTAAATTGGAAACCATTTTGGATATTATGATATATTACCTTCAGAATTGTAAAGAATATTACCTAGAAAAATAAATATCCCTGCCACACACAATTTTCCAGTATGATAGCATATACATTTCCCTGACAAACACAATTTTCCAGTATGATAGCATATACATTTCCCTGACACACACAATTTTCCAGTATGATAGCATATACATTTCCCTGACACACAATTTTCCTGTCTAAAAGCATATAAATATCCCTGACACACACAATTTTCCTGTCTGATAGCATAAAAATATCACTGACGCACACAATTTTCCTGTCTAATAGCATATAAATATCCCTGACACACACCATTTTTCCTGTCTAATAGCATATACATATCTCTGACACACGCCATTTCCCTGTGTACTAGGAAATATGACTGACACACACCACATGTAAGTTATTTACAAAGTGATTACAATCGTACACAAAAAAAATTACAAGAATTATAATAATTGTTGAATAACCTTAAACTCGATTACCCATTTGAATCGATGTGTGTCTCTTAGATTACCTATTTGAATTGAGGTGTATCTCTTACTTTACGTATTTGAATTGAGATGTGTCTCTTAGATGACCTATTTGAATCGATGAGTGTCTCTTAGATTACCTATTTGAAATGAGGCGTGTCTCTGTCCTTTCTGACATTTGTAAAACTAAACTCATTGACACACACTAATACCAAGAGGATTTGCGAGGTTGTGCTCCAGAACCCGTCATGGATCAGGAGAAATCAAGGAAAGTTTGATCCGAGCCACTAAAAATGCTAATTAATGCTTATTGAATTCATTTATGGGTTCAAATCCCCAATCCCTCGGACAAAAAAAATATTAATAAAGCTATTAAATAAATATAATTTTCATTAGCAACGTTTTTTTCTTACAGACTTCACTCTTAAAAGCATGAAAGTTTATAAAAGATTTTAAAAATTGAACAGAAACAACTCTGCTCGGCTCTAGAATGCAAATTAGTTCGGCTAAAATGAAAATTTCACGAATCAGTGAGAACGCTAATCCAGAAACGCGAATGCACGAGGTATTGCTGTACGTGAAACCCTTTTTTTTTTCCTCTCCCACAAACGTGTATGTTGATGCAAGCCGAACAACAACAACAACAAATCGAGTGCGCCGAGGTCATGTACAGTTGGATAAAACGCCAGTTTCACAGAAGGACCCCCCCCCCCGGGCACTGACCAACAACAGGTGCTTAGATCCTGAATAACCGCATCTTAATAGATGGCTCACATTGTGCCATCAGGGAAAAATTCAATTGGAAAATGTCCGCTGGTCACGCATGAGGCGTCTAGGCTGAGCGAACTTCAACAGGATTTGACTGGAACAAAGGAAAGTCAATGGGGTTCGGGGGGGGGGGGTTAAGTAGGTCAGGGTACACAAGAGTCGACAACCCTCTTGTAGAATTGAATGCATGGAATAACCCGGATCTACGCTTGTTTTTTGTTTTTGTTTTTTGTTGTTGACACCAGTAGGATTAGACGCAAGAGGGATAAAACATTGACGGAATTAGACACCAAAGGTCTAAGTCTAAAGTGAATGAAATATCATTTTCAGTGGCGTAGCTAGGGTTAGTCCCATCCGCGGGGGAGGGGGTTGTGGGGGGGTTGGGTGTGAGAATTTTGTCCACCAACTTCCACGAAAAATTATCTTTAGTTGGCAAAAAAAAATGCCGCCCCTCCATATACAGAAAAAAACACCGCCCTTTGCTGGACCGCCTCCTCTGCACCCCTGTTCATCCGCACCCCCGTTCTTACGCACGCCCGTTCCTACGCACCCCTGTTTACGCATCTCCGTTCCTAATCACCCCGTTCCGACGCACCCTCGTACCTACGCACCCTGTTCCTGCGCACCCCGTTCCTACGCAACCCCGTTCCTACGCAACCCCGTTTCTACGTACACATTCTCCTAAGCACCCCCGTTCCTACGCACCCCCGTTCCCACGCAACCCCGTTCCTACGCACCCCGTTCCTACGCACCCCCGTTCCTAAGCACCTACCCGTTCCTCCGCCCCCCCGTTCCCCCGCAACCCCGTTCCTACGCACCCCGTTCCTACGCACCCCCGTTCCTCAGCACCTCCGTTCCTACGCACCCCGTTCCCATGCAACCCCGTTCCTACGCGCCCCCGTTCCTACGCACCCCCGTTCCTAATCACCCCCGTTCCTACGCATCCCGGTTCCTAAGCTACTGAACTTCATCAAGCTAGATTGAAGGAGCAAATGTGCTGGTTGGGTTGGCGGGTCGGGTATGTTGGGTAACAAGTACAAGGAATCAAACAATGAAATACCATTGATTACAAGTATTGCATAACAACAAAAAAGAAGAAAAAAAAGGAATCGAGAATAAATTAATGAATATAAAATTAAAGAAATAACTTACACATAAATAAAGAAGAAAAACAAAGCAACTGTTCAAACAATAATATAATTCATTGGAAATTGTATCGGGTTTAAAAAAGAAAAAAAAAAAAGAAAAGAAAGAAATAGATTCAGAAATGAATAGAGCAATAGAACATATTGGTAAATACGTAGTGAGCATGACTGGGAACAGCGTACCAGAAAATACACAGAGAAATCAGTTAATTTTGATAAACTTCAAAAGCTTTAATCAATTTGAAACTAATGGTTTTTTAAAATGCACTGATTCACTGGTGTACCTATTGGGTGCAAAAGGGGCGCGGCCCGGCGGGGGTGGGGGGGGGGCGATTTTGGGGCGTTTATTTACAACATGATATTAATGCTTTTTTTTGTAGTAAAGAAAGGCTAATCAACTGCACCGACAGACTACTAATGTCATTGATCCGTGTTTTTTTGCAAGTGTAAAGCTAGATCAGAGGTTCACCTGTCGTATGTGCGTGGGCATATATGCTGACCTACACTGGTCTAGCTATACATTTAATAAATACATTGCTAATTGTCTGGATTATAAACTATTAAATATAATGGTAATGAGTTGTATGAATTTCTTTCATACAAGGGTCGGCAAACCTTTTTGGACGAGAGCCTGTAAGAAGATCTCGTAGCGCTCAAATGGGGGCCCGTAAGAAGATCTTGTCGGGCTCGAGGGGGTAAGGGGGGGGGGGATTTAGGTAAGAAAGTCTCGTCGGGCTCCTGTAGGCGCCGGTAAGAAGATCTCGTCGGGCTCCGGTGGGCGCCGGTAAGAAGATCTCGTCGGGCTTTGGTGGGGGCTGGTAAGAAGATCTCTCCGCGACCCGGGGGGGGGGCTTGGGGGGGGGATGGGGGCTGATTGATTATGTCAAATTAAAGCAGGTTAACAAAGATTAATCATGGTGTCTGTTATTTATTTTTACAAAAGCGTATTTAAACGCATACAACGCCATTTGAATCCTTTATACCAACTTCACTATTGTGTGCGTGGTTTTCGGACTTTCAGATGATATACATTGAATTGGGACCCAACATTTTATTAGATGAAAATAAAGTAGAATTGTACATTCGTCTCTTCCGCATGTGTGAGAAGTGTGAAACGAATGCATGTCCGAGGCAATGCCATTTAGTTAAGGCTAAAAAGTTAGTTTGACGAAACATTAAAATTGTTTACAAGAGCTCATCATATGAGACTGCTCTGTGTTCGTCAGATAAGACAGCTCTGTGTTCGTCGGATAAGACTGCTCTGTGTTCGTCTGATAAGACTGCTCTGTTTTTGTCAGATAAGACTGCTCTGTTGTCATCAGATAAGACTGCTCTGTTTTTGTCAGATAAGACTGCTCTGTGCTCGTCAGATAAGACTGCTGTGTGTTCGTCGGATTAGACTGCTCTGTTCTCGTCAGATAAGACGCTTCTGTTTTTGTCAGATAAGACTGCTCTGTGTTCGTCGGATAAGACAGCTCTGTTTTTGTCAGATGAGACTGCTCTGTGTTCATCAGATAAGACTGCTCTGTGTTCGTCAGATAAGACTGCTCTGTTTTTGTCAGATAAGACTGCTCTGTGTTCGTCAGATAAGACAGCTCTGTTTTTGTCTGATAAGACTGCTCTGTGTTCATCAGATAAGACTGCTCTGTTTTTGTCAGATAAGACAGCTATGTGTTCGTCGGATAAGACTGCTCTGTGTTCGTCAGATAAGACTGCTCTGTGTTCGTCAGATAAGACAGCTCTGTGTTCGTCGGTTAAGACTGCTCTGTGTTCGTCGAACAAGACTGCTCTGTTCATCTGATAAGTCTGCTCTGTGCTCATCAAATAAGTCTGCACAATTATATTCATATGGAAGTAGACTTGGAACTGTAATATAATGCATCAGTGATGTTTGTTTTAAGAAATATACATTGCAAGTCTGAACTTAATATATAATCATTTTAAAGATGGATTCCCTTTAGCCGGGACTCAAATTATTTTGATGTATAGCACATTTCAACCTAGGGATAGTAACACGATGTATCATAACTGATAAGTATGCTCTGTGTTCATCGGATAAGTCTGCTTTGTGCCCATCTAATAAGTCTGCTCTGTGCTCTTCAGAAAAGTCTGCTCTGCTCTATGTTCACCTGATTTGTCTGCTCTGTTCATCTGAAAGGTCTGCTCTGTCCTCGTCAGATAAGTCTGCTCTGTGCTCATGATAAAAGTCTGCTCAGTGCTCATCAGATAAGTCTGCTCAGTGCTCATCAGATAAGTCTGCTCTGTTCATCTGATAGGTCTGATCTGTGCTCATGAGAAAAGTCTGCTCTGCGCTCATCAGATAAGTCTGCTCTGTTCATCTGATAGGTCTTCTCTGTGCTCATGAGAAAAGTCTGCTCTGCGCTCATCAGATAAGTCTGCTCTGTGCTCATCAATTAAGTCTGCTCTGTACCTAAATGTATAAATTTAATTTGTCTACAATTTCTTCTCCACACGTGTAAGTAGTGCCAAGGCTGAAATGCATTCGAGAAAAAGTCATTTTAATAGGCAAATCAACGAAAGCTAGAGCCACTCATGTATTATGTCTGCTTTCCTTCTTTGTATCTGCATTCTTCAACGTATCATTGGTTTGGGGATCAATAACATAAATTAGAAGTTCAGCTGGTGGCTCCATCAATAACACAATCAAATAGCTTTCAGAAGATACTTTTTTTTCTCCCCCAATTGACATCGAAGCTGGAAAAACGGTTGTTAAATTGTTTTCTCAAGACGTAATGTATTCGTAAATATTTACGTCATTTTTAAAGCAGTGCATCAGTATTAGACATCCACTGAATATGAGAGCAGACCATCGTATACTTGAATGATGGTATCCTCCAGTGCTTGCAAACATATTCAATGTAACGAACCTGTCAAGTAAATCTTAATATAGACGCAATGCTGTTCAAACTACAAGATGCCTTCCTTGAGTTTAAACCAGCAAGTTTTCAATACCTGCACACCCCCACCACGCCCCAGCAAGTTGTCAATGCCTGCACATCCCCACCACGCCCAAGCAAGTTGTCAGTGCCTGCACATCCTCACCACGCCCCAGCAAGTTGTCAATGCCTGCACACCCTCATACCACCCCACTAAGTTGTCAATGCCTGCACACCCCCCCCCCAACCATCCCCCACAAAAAACCCCCAAAGACCAAAGGGCTCTCATACCAACTGTCCCTGATTTAGTTCACACCATTTTATTTTGGGGGGGGGGGGGGCACCTTAAGAAATACATGAGGTTACCGAGGTATCCTGACCCCGCCTGTACAAACATAACACCCACGCAGGCAGCCTACGCCGACGTTTGATCAAAGCCGTTCTGGTGTCTGCAATCTTCGCTGTTTGCCGTTTACAGGATCACCGGGTTATTAGATTTCAAAAGATTACCAAAAAAAAAAAAATATTTATTTAACACTGGGGAATACTTAAAGGAAAAGAAAGAATTTTCCCAAAAATTTGGTCGAAATGGGCTTAATTTAATTATATGCATGCTCAACTCATGGAATCATTTTGGGCTTTTCTTTGCAGTGTTTAATGATTACCATTTCAGTCAGACATCGTTAACGGGGAAGTTTCCAAGATTTTTTTTTTTCATCATATTAAAAACTGATGAATTGAGTCACGTGACACACCATCCCAGTTAGATTTATTAGACTGCCTTGCCACTTGCAATGACATTATACATATATTAGTAGATAAATGGATTTTACTTTTATTTATATGACACCATTGGTTGTTATCCTAAGACAGTGCTGTCCGACAGTTTCGGCAAAAAAACAACGGCAATCAGGGAAGGGTTTAACTACTTTCTATTTCTTGTCGTATTTCTATTCGCTCTGTATGACGGTCAAGGCTCCCAGCCGAAGCGTTCCTATCTTATTTATTGTCCTGTCTTACGACTTCATTTGGGATCTCAAGGTCTCAAGTTGTTGGACTTTGAGCGCTAAATTATAATGTATAGGTAATTAAATTAGTTTTTAAAAAGGTGTAAAAAAAATAATTCATTTTATATTATCAAAAACTAAAAAGGAAAGCAGAAAAATATACTATTGTTGTTTATATATTTATTTTCCAATTAAAATTATTTTTTATTAAATATTCATATATGCACAAATAAAAATGGTTCTTCGATATTTTTTTAAATTTATTTATTAATTTTAAAAATAATTTAAAACTGAAAGTTATTTCCCTTAACATCAATTTATAAAATTAAGGCAATTTAAATTGTTATGTCCCCCTTATTATATATGAAAATTATCAACAACAGTAAAACGGGTGTACTTTAAATGATGTAATACAGTTTAATTAACCTTCTCCGACCTCACCTTCCCACTCTGCCCACAAATCCCCTTTATGTATATTTCTTAAAATGTGTGTTTATATTCTGAATGATTGAAAGGATGGGTGGGTACAGCGTGCTCATGTTTCAATCATTGCTAACGTGATATTCTTCGTGGTCAATAATCATCAATACGTTCTTTTTCCATGTTTATTTACATCACATGGGTACCGCCACTTAGGAGTTATTTCAGTTTGGTGTATAATCTTTTTATCGGGATTTTACAGAACACCCAATTGGTAATAGAGTTTACGTGTGTAAAATGATACTCGTATTATCTTGAGGGATGTTTGATTAACCCGTCACATTTGTTGTAACGTATAAACCAGAATATCTCTCAGTTGTTGCAATGTATAAACTAGTATATCTCTCAGTTGTTGCATTATATAAACTAGTATATCACTCAATTGCTGCAATGTATATACTAGTATATCTCTCAGTTGTTGCAATGGCTATACTAGTATTTCTCTCAGTTGTTGCAATGGATATACCAGTATATCTCTCAGTTGTTGCAATGGATATACCAGTATATCTCTCAGTTGTTGCAATGGATATACCAGTATATCTCTCAGTTGTTGCAATGGATATACCAGTATATCTCTCAGTTGTTGCAATGGATATACTAGTATATCTCTCAGTTGTTGCAATTTATAAACGAGTACATCTCTAAGTTGTTTCAATATATAAATTAGTATATCTCTCAGTTGTCACTATACATTACCACCTTTTTATAAAATAACCAACTCCCACCCCAACCCCCATTTTTTTTTTAATGGTGGGGGGAGTAACGTTAACAACAAAAGCTGCGCCATGTCTGAACCCCCAAAGCTGATGTCTCATATATTATAGAACTAACTCAGACGACCAGTGGAGATCGATCAGGTCGTGCTGAGCACGTAGAAGTCAAAATGTTGGATCCCTCCTCTCTAAATTCTCCGTATGCCGTGTCCCGTCACTTGGAGATCGAGTTCATCTATTGATACATCAAACGACTGACAAATACATTCTTTTTCTTCTTTTTTTTTGGTGGGGGAGGGGGGCCTTTTATTCAATACAAATACTTCAGGGCCTCTTCATTAATTTCACATACGAACCGGAGATTTAACATCAAGAATTGCTTTACTAGACTGTTAAAAAAACAAAACAAAAATACGTCCAGCGAAAGATATCAGACTTGAGGAGGCGCCTAAGACTTGTGAAATTGTATCTCCAGCACCCAGTGGTGTACCTATGGGGTGCGAACGGTGCGAACTGTGCGAACAGTGCGACCGCTGTGCGTGGTTTTTGTTGGTTAGTTTGTTGGGTTTTAGGGGGAGGGTTCTTTTTTTGTTTGTTTGTTATTTGTTGTTGTTTTTGTTTTGTTTTGTCTTTCTTTAAGGAGTGGGGGATGGGTTTGGGGGTGGGGGTGGTTATATATAAGCCGAACATCATATTCAGCGGAGCTTCGGCTTACGAACGCCCTATTAACTAAGATATCGTGCTAGTGTGGAATCGTGCTAGTGTGGAATCGTGCTAGTGTGGAATCGTGCTAGTGTGGAATCGTGCTAGTGTGGAATCGTGCTGGTGTGGAATCGTGCTAGTGTGGAATCGTGCTAGTGTGGAATCGTGCTAGTGTGGAATCGTGCTAGTGTGGAATCGTGCTAGTGTGGAATCGTGCTAGTGTGGAATCGTGCTAGTGTGGAATCGTGCTAGTGTGGAATGGTGCTAGTGTGGAATCGTACTAGTGTGGAATCGTGCTAGTGTGGGATCGTGCTAGTGTGGAATCCTGTTAGCGTGAATTCGTGCTAGTGTGGAATCGTGCTAGTGTGGAATCGTGCTAGTGTGGAATCGTGCTAGTGTGGAATCGTGTTAGTGTGGGATCGTGCTAATGTGGAACCGCATTAGTGTGGAATCATGATAGCATGTAATCGTGTTAGTGTGGAATACTGCTAGTTAGGAATCATGTTAATATGGAATCGTGCTAATATGGAATCGTTCTACGGTGCAATCGTGTTAGTGTTGAATCTTGTTAGTGTGGAATCATGTTAGTGTGAAATCATGTTACTATGGTATCGTGTTAGTAGAAATCGTGTTAGCAGAAATCGTGTTAGTTTGGAAGTGAAGACAAACATTAAAATGAAAATTTGAAAAAAAGGCAGGACACGTTTAGGAATGTGTGTGTTATATGTTTGTAATTAAGGACAATTTTTGAAATAAAAATCTTTAAAAAAACTTTGACCATAAATTTAAAAAAAAAAAAGATGTTTCTAAGGTTATTATTGAATGACATTTTTTTCCGTTAGCGAACGTTTCGGTTTATGAACATGGTCACGTAGAGAATAAAGTTCATTAACCGTGGTTTCATTGATAACCATGTGCTTTGTTGTGTCGCTAAGCGAAGTTCCATTGATAACCATGTGCTTTGTTGTGTCGCTAAGCGAAGTTCCATTGATAACCATGTGCTTTGTTGTGTCGCTAAGCGAAGTTCCATTGATAACCATGTGCTTTGTTGTGTCGCTAAGCGAGGTTCCCTTGATGATCATGTGTTTTGGTGACGAACAGTTTTGGAGGTCACCCCGGGTCATATTTTGTGATGGTACGCCACACCAAAACCCGTTTCCAAAAATTATACACAACCACACTACATTCGAATCAATATTTCTTTTTTTTAAAATCTTGCGAAGAATATGAAAGTCTGTTTTTTTCTCACATTCTCATATTTTTGTGGGCATATATCTACTCATTGAGATGACATTGTGATGTGCTTTTCATTACGTTCATTCTTTATATCATCGATTACGACTATTTCTAATGATTACTTTTTTTTTATGATTACGATCTGAGGAAAAGTTAACGACTTTTGTTGTTTCCCTTATTTTTTTAGTTCTCTCCCTCTATATATGTATACGCTATAACGAGTAGTTTCAAGATTAAGGTAATCCCAACATGAACTTTTGAAACCCCCACCCCCCACCAGAAAAATAAAATCAACCTTGTCACGGGTACACTAACAAACGTGTGGCACTAACAAGTGTGTGCCACTAACAAACGTGTGCCACTAACAAACGTGTGCCACTAACAAACGTGTGGCACTAACAAATGTGTGCCACTAACAAACGTGGGCCACTAACAAACGTGTGCCACTAACAAACGTGTGGCACTAACAAACGAGTGGCCCTAACAAACGTGTGGCACTAACAAACGAGTGGCCCTAACAAACGAGTGGCACTAACAAACGAGTGGCCCTAACAAACTTGTGGCACTAACAAACGAGTGGCCCTAACAAACGTGTGGCACTAACAAACGAGTGGCCCTAACAAACTTGTGGCACTAACAAACGAGTGGCCCTAACAAACGTGCGGCACTAACAAACTTGTGGCACTAACAAACGTGTGGCACTAACAAACGAGTGCCACTAACAAACGTGGGCCACTAACAAACGTGTGCCACTAACAAACGTGTGGCACTAACAAACGAGTGGCCCTTACAAACGTGTGGCACTAACAAACGAGTGGCACTAACAAACTTGTGGCACTAACAAACGAGTGGCCCTAACAAACTTGTGGCACTAACAAACGAGTGGCCCTAACAAACTTGTGGCACTAACAAACGAGTGGCCCTAACAAACGTGTGGCACTAACAAACGAGTGGCCCTAACAAACGTGTGGCACTAACAAACGAGTGGCCCTAACAAACGTTTGGCACTAACAAACGAGTGGCACTAACAAACGAGTGGCCCTAACAAACTTGTGGCACTAACAAACGAGTGGCCCTAACAAACTTGTGGCACTAACAAACGTGTGGCACTAACAAACTTGTGGCACTAACAAACGTGTGGCACTAACAAACGAGTGGCCCTAACAAACTTTTGGCACTAACAAACATGTGGCCCTAACAAACGTGTGGCACTAACAAACGAGTGGCCCTAACAAACTTGTGGCACTAACAAACGTGTGGCACTAACAAATGAGTGGCCCTAACAAACTTGTGGTACTAATTAACGAGTGGCCCTAACAAACTTGTGACACTAACAAATGAGTGGCCCTAACAAACGTGTGGCACTAACAAACGAGTGGCCCTAACAAACGTGTGGCACTAACAAACGAGTGGCCCTAACAAAC
>CAXITT010000278.1:257207-297955 GCA_964033795.1 Lymnaea stagnalis
GCCCTTACAAACGTGTGGCACTAACAAACTAGTGGCCCTAACAAACTTGTGGCAGTAACAAACGAGTGGCCCTAACAAACTTGTGGCACTAACAAACGAGTGGCCCTAACAAACGTGTGGCACTAACAAACGAGTGGCCCTAACAAACGTGTGGCACTAACAAACGTGGGGCACTAACAAACGTGTGGCACTAACAAATGACAAACGTGTGGCACTAACAAACGTGTGGCACTAACAAACGTGTGGCACTAACAAATGTGTGGCTCTAACAAACATGTGGCACTAACAAACGTGTGGCACTAACAAACGGGCCAAACGCGTCGTTATCTCATTGCACCACTGTAAAAAGACAGACTAAAATTTGAAGACAACAATGTTCACAGTGTTTTCTCCGAGAACTTTTACAGTTGTAATATTTACAAGTACCACAGGTGACGTGGCGCACACAGAAATGTCATGTCATGCTTGAATCACATACCCAACCTTAAAACGATTTTAATTTTTTATTACAAATGTAATGTATACACACAAAAAAATGGTGTTTAATAAAAGAGCCGCGTTTGTCAAACTACAAAATTGTGAGGACAGAATGTTGGATGAGGCTACGTGACGTTATTTTGTCTTTAGTTATATGAAAGCAGGTCTGGACATTTAAAAACTGAATGTGCTTATCATTGATGAATGAATGAATGAATGAATGAATGAATGAATGAATGAATGAATGAATGAATGAATGAATGAATGATATCCAATTGAATAAAAGATAGGGTTAGAGAGTCGGGTAACACCGACGCATGCCCATCTCGTGGATGTTTGCGCCACCAATTAGTGTGGTATGCATCGGTGACAATTTATAGAGGTATCATAGAGGTAAAAACTGAATAAAAGATTCGACTAAATTTCCGTTCGATCAAATTACCGTCAATCAATTTACCGTCGACGAAATTTCTTTCGATCGAATTTCCGGATACGATGTTGCCCTTCCCTTCCATGAGTCGGCCCAAAATGCCGCTCCTTTATATAAAAGCAAAAGTCCCACCCGGGTCGGACACCCATTCCACAGCACCCCCCCCCCTTTTTATACGCCACTGATGACACCACTACCCACGCCCACGTGTTACACCTATTGCCCATGTGGGCGCAGACACCCCGCAGACAGCCCGCAGACACCCGTCTCGTAAGATGTACTCGCCGTATTGCTCTGCGCCTTGTTCACCATGTCATGTTTGCACGGGCGCAACAAGCGGAGAGCGTCGTCAATGCCCAGACAGGTGCCCCGCCAGTGCCCACTCTGAGTAAACAAGAAAGAGAAAAGGCGTACTCTGGGGCTCGGCATGTTGACTCAATACCTTCAGCCATGACACTTTCCTGATCAGTGAGTCTCAATCCTTTTTTTTTAAATGTTCATCTTAAAGAAGAGAGCCACAAACACAGACGACACATTTAGGAAACATGAAAAGAAAATGAAGAAGTTATTTAATTCATTAGACTATAGATTTGTCTCAGTGGTTTTAGTTAATTGGTTAACAATTTGCTTCTGATTGTTTTGGGAGATTTTGCGACTTGCACGTGGCACCATAGACCCATTTTTTCGAGTTCCTTTTGCTATAGAGACTCAGTGGGAACACGAAGTTTACACAAGAGCTAAGACAAGTACTCAGTGTAAAGTAGATGCATGATCGCTGAATTTTTACAATATATAATTCAGTTCAGGCGCAACGCCAAGTGGCATCAGCCACTCATCCACCGCGGGCGGCAGAAGTTTGTGTTATTAACATTTTACCTGCCACCTAATTTATAACGATATTTAAAATGCCGACATCCTTGAAATGTATCAGTTGTGAAAGTATAAGTATTCGATTGTGAGATATTTATGACAGGCAGCTGTTACAACAAGAAGGACCCCATTCGGAACCAGGACAATGAGATAAATGTGTAGACCAAATAAGCCAGTGCATGGAATAACCTATACGTTAGTAGCTTTGTCCAACTGCTCGTGATGCATGTCAAAAACAGACATTGCAAGTTGACCATACCAATCACTCTGTTATTAGGGTCTGAGGATGACCAGGCCGATGGTGGATGGACTGAGTAAAAGCAGGGCATTCTTAACAACATTGGAGGCCCTGGGAAAAGCAATGCACTGGGGCCCCCTATTGATTCCAGTGCCATTTAACAAAAAAAGGTGGAGAGGGGCCTTGGGAAAATTAATGAACTAGCCCCCCCCCCCCAACCACTCATACTTTATGTCTCTCTGACCTGCACAGGTAATGTTATAAATTAAACTCTACATACAGTGGCGTAGCTAGTCATTGTGCCACCTAGGATTGCCCTGGAACTTGCCGCCCCCTGCCAACGACAAAACGCTAAAATTTTCGCAAAAAAAAAATGAAACTTTCACAACGGGAGAGGGAGGGGGCGCGTGAGCGGGGACATAGGTTAAGTGCCCCTCAACAGGCTTTGGACGACCGAGGGCATCATATAGTTTATCTGGTAATACTGGGCGCCGAAGGCCACCGAACGAAATTGATAGGGGAGTCTTGGCAGGTTCCACTAATGACAACATTAGAAGAATACTTTTTAACAAAAGGAGCTTCCATGAAAGAATGCGTCATCGGCTCTTGTTAGATGCAGCATATATTTATTAAGATCTTTCAGAGCGCATCATCCCGGTCTGGATACTCGACTTATCCTACATTCCTACGGTTAGTATCTAGATTTTACCTGCAATGTGCGATAGGCATTGGCAGGGTGTCTCGGTGTTTACACGTTAATGCTCCATGTCACTCGCATTGAGGACACTATTAAAGTAAATAATGCAATGGACGTTCGATAACTAGTGTTGTCTGTAATCCGCGTTCGGAAAATCGACAATTGACTGTGCTATTCTACAAAATTTTAACCTAAATATTCTGTAAACAGTAGACACCGTACAGAAAGTGAAGCTACACTGAAGTTTGTCATAGACCCTATCTGTGAAGGTACAATGACACTTAAGATTTTCATAGACCCTATCTGTGAAGGTACAATGGCACTTAAGATGTTCATAGACCCTATCTGTGAAGGTACAATGTCACTTAAGAATTTCATAGACCCTATCTGTGAAGGTACAATGACACATAAGATTTTCAGAGACCCTATCTGTGAAGGTACAATGGCACTTAAGATTTTCACAGACCCTATATCTGAAGGTACAATGACACTTAAGATTTTCACAGACCCTATCTGTGAAGGTACAATGGCACTTAAGATTTTCACAGACCCTATCTGTGAAGGTACACTGGCACTTAAGATTTTCACAGACCCTACCAGTGAAGGTAAGATTGCACTTAAGATTTTCATAGACCCTATCTGTGAAGGTACATTGGCATACAAGATTTTCATAGACCCTATCTGTGAAGGTACAATGGTACTTTAGATTTTCACAGACCCTATCTGTGAAGGTACATTGGCATACAAGATTTTCATAGACCCTATCTGTGAAGGTACAATGGTACTTTAGATTTTCACAGACCCTATCTGTGAAGGTACAATGGCACTTAAGATTTTCACAGACCCTATATCTGAAGGTACAATGGCACTTAAGATTTTCACAGGCCCTATATCTGAAGGTAAAATGACACTTAAGATTTTCACAGACCCTATCTGTGAAGGTACAATGGCACTTAAGATTTTCACAGACCCTATCTGTGAAGGTACACTGGCACTTAAGATTTTCACAGACCCTACCAGTGAAGGTAAGATTGCACTTAAGATTTTCATAGACCCTATCTGTGAAGGTACATTGGCATACAAGATTTTCATAGACCCTATCTGTGAAGGTACAATGGTACTTTAGATTTTCACAGACCCTATCTGTGAAGGTACAATGGCACTTAAGATTTTCATAGACCCTATCTGTGAAAGTACAATGGCACTTAAGATTTTCATAGACCCTATCTGTGAAGGTACAATGTGTTATAGAGAGCTTGTTTACATTATATTTCTCGTGCGTGCCCTCTGATTGACCCCGCATGAGACGCTGTGTTCACAAAGGGGTGTGGCGTAGGCCCTTGATGTATTCTTGTTTACACCGCCAACTACTAAAAATAATTAATCTGTTCCAAGTAGTGTTTTGTAGAATGAATCTGATGGTTCTAGAAATGCCACGTATCTTGTAGAAGGCAGGGCTTAGGTGTCGGTAGAACCACCTATATAAGGGATTGACAGGCACGGACGTGGGACGGAGATTTTCAGATAAATTTTCTTAACATTACGAGGCGTGTTTTATTTTTTGTGTATTTGTGAGCTTATATGTGTTTATTTCGCATTATTTATTGGCAAATTATTCTAACTGTGTTAACTGTATACCGGTACAAGATCTACCATACTGTAAGTTGAAGATTGTAATTATATTTTTCTTTTCTTTTGTAATTATCTTAAGACATATTAAATCTTAATTAATTGTAACTAGAAACTGTTTTTGGTCATATCTTTATTATTGTTGATTCTATGGTATCGTCCTTTGTTAGGCACTGCTTACAACGAGCCAATTAAAATTAAAATAGGAGATTAATTTCTCCGAATACAAGTCAGTGCGTAACAAATTGCACTTAAGATTTTCATAGACCATATCATTGAAGGTACAATGGTACTTAAGATTTTCACAGACACTATCTGTGAAGGTACAATGGCACTTAAGATTTTCACAGACCCATCTGTGAAGGTACAATGGCACTTAAGATTTTCACAGACCCTATCTGTAAAGGTACAATGGCACTTAAGATTTTCACAGACCCTATCTGTGAAGGTACAATGGCACTTAAGATTTTCACAGACCCTATCTGTGAAGGTACAGTGGCACTTAAGCAGCGTGTTGGGATTGTCTCCTGAGAAGGGTCATTGTTGCGGCTGGGTAGCCCCAGCATTGCCCTCCAATTTTTGGAGTTGGAATATAAGCTTTCCACACCGATGGAAACACTTAAACGCAAATAGTACGAGTCTTGGTTCGCACCTTTGGACTCTAGAAATACATTTGTACCACAGAAAAAAAACAAAAAAAAACGACGAAACATTTGGTATATTCATAAGCACAGAGATTATAAAAAAAAAAAAATTCTAGGTATCAATAAATGGCTGTAACACGCTGTTTAATAGACGCTCAAAATAAAATTCCCAGAAGTTACCACTAATTGGGATTCTTATAAACTGCGTGATCTAAAAAAAAAATGTTTGATAAAGTAAATTTAGTGGACGGGAAGTACACGCACTGCCACCTCCCTTGTGTGGCTGGTAATTTAAAGTTGAAAAAAAACACACACACACACGTCGCGTAAATAAGCACAGAGATTCAGCCTAATCCCCATTGGCGACGAGTGTAGTTTACACACATTTTTATTGTGTGCAGTTTACCTGCCTCTAATGACAATGCTGAAATTATGTACAATTAAATCCCCATTACGACTTCATGGCGCCAGGGACGAACCTTGTCTGCCTCTTAATCCTGTGAACAACACGGAACCAGTCATGAAATTAAATCCCGTTTCTTTTCTTTTTTTTATTTGAAGACAGATTGACTAAGTGTTTAGAATGACAAAGTTTCGTAACTATACACAGCGTAACCGTGCTACTTGACGCCGTCTCATTTGATCTCTTATCTCTCTCGGGATTGTTACGCCACCTTCGTGTTCTTTTTTGCTTCTTTTTGTTATATTTTTTAATAAAATATTTTTTTTTCCAGTCAGCGTAAAACTGTTTCTAAATGGCGTGAAGGGTTTGGATATAATTTTTGGCTGCGAATTTCACTCTTCAGACGGAAGTTTGAGTTCAAGATTCAAGCGAATTTATCATTTTCTTCATTTATAAGCGCCAATGTTAAATATTGCCATACTATAAAGCCGTTTAGACAACAAACAACAAAAAATTTGAACATAATCTCATGTCTGACTTGGTCGCCTGGCTTAAATTACATGCCCAACTCGCTAGGTGCATTCTTCCCTGCATTGAGCTATGGGCATAGTGCGAGCCATTGAAAACAAAATACCAATTCGTTAAATAATATTGCAGACCATAACAATAATCCCATCTGTTCTTCACCAACAGTTGAAAATGGAATTTGAAATGTGTTTATTTTTTAAAATAATTAATTGCATGACCCATAGCGACCCATAATAAGGGCGCCAAAGGTTTTTAGCTTCATGTGAGAGGAGCTTTTAAAATCTGAATCTATGTGTTTGTAGCTGTATATGTAAGAGCTGCTTTTCAAAACTGAATCTGTGTGTTTGTAGCTCTTTATGTAAGAGCTGCTTTTCAAAACTGAATCTGTGTGTTTGTAGCTCTTTATGTAAGAGCTGCTTTTCAAAACTGAATCTGTGTGTTTGTAGCTCTTTATGTAAGAGCTGCTTTTCAAAACTGAATATGTGTGTTTGTAGCTTTATGTGGGAGGAGCTTTTCAAAGATGAATCTGAAGTGTTTGCGAGCCACCCTGGAGCAATACATGCTTTCTGGACTTGCGATTTAGTTAGTTAAAACTGATAAGGTGGAGAATTTTGATTTTCAATGAAATGATTGATAGGTGACTTTGAATAAAACGTAATTGTGTTGTATTTTTTTAAGCGTGATATTTCCATAGTTCGTATTTATATTTATGTCTAATGTTGCTTCGGACTAACTTTACAAACCATACATTCAGCCATGTCAGGTTAACCAGTCGGTCACCTATTTCCGGTACCCACGCCCATCGTTTCCTCTCTCAGCCCATTTGTGCCATACACAAAGAAATACTCTTTATTTTAGATGAACTATTGATATTTATAATGAAAAAATTCAAATATTAATATTTTTACTATTTATTAATTATTTTGCAGAGGTTCATGTGACTACAATGCCATAAAATATGTCGTTCCTTCCTGTGTGTTCTTGAGATACTCTGTCCTTGTGCCTCTTGGTCTTGTGTTATGTTCTTGTGCTTCTATGTTTTCGTGCCAGTATGTTGTTGTGCACGTATGTTCTTGAGCTTTTATGTTCTTGTGACACTCTGCTTGTGTGTCTGTATGTTCTTCTGGCAAGTGAGGTGTTTGCCTACTAAGTTTGGCCAAGTTCCATTAATGAGGTGTTTGTCTACTAAGTTTGGCCTGGTTCCATCAATGAGGTGTTTGCCTACTAAGTTTGGCAAAGTTCCATTAATGAGGTGTTTGTCTACTTAGTTTGGCCTAGTTCCATTAAAGAGGTGTTTGTCTACTAAGTTTGGCCAAGTTCCATTAATGAGGTGTTTGTCTACTAAGTTTGGCCAAGTTCCATTAAAGAGGTTTTTGCCTACTAAGTTTGGCCAAGTTCCATTTATGAGGTGTTTTCTACTTAGTTTGGCCTAGTTCCGTCAATGAGGTGTTCATATTTGGGTGGGGAGATGGTAAGGCTGTGATAATCAGTTGCTAACGAAAATGGTAAGGTTTTGACAATCAGTGGCTAAGGAAGATGGTACGGTTGAGACAATCAGTGGATGGGGAAGATAGTAAGGTTGTGACAGTCAGTTGATGCATGGGGAAGGTAGTAAGGTTGTGACAATCAGTGGATGGGGAAGATGGTAAGGTTGTGACAATGTGCAAGGTAAAATGGAGTGGGGTTTTATCTGTCAAGAAATGGCGTGTCAAATAAAACGTACTTGCGTGTCACTTATTGGGTAATGACTTTGCACATAAAATGTAATGTCATATGAAACAAAGCGTAATGTCATTGTCATCGAAAATGTAATGTCATATGACCTAAAATGTAACGTGATTATCTCCCAAAATGTAATGTCATTGTCACCCAAAATGCAATGTCATTGTCACCCAAAATGTAATGTCATTGTCACCCAAAATGTAATGTCATTGTCACCAAAATGTAATGTCATTGTCACCCAAAATGTAATGTCATATCACCTCAAATGTAATGTCGTATTACCAAAAACATATGGTCATATCAACTAAAACGTAATTTAATATCGCCGAAAATGTAATGACCTGTCACCTAAAAAATTCTTGCGTGTCACTTATAAAGTTCTTGCGTGTCACCTATAAAGTTCTTCTTTGTCACCTTGTTATGTAGACGACGACACTTTCCGCGTGCCGTGAACTCTATCTGACCCCAAATTAGGCTGCGTTCGTATTGGGTGTGGCTTATATCCTTTGATCTTGGCCTTGTTTACTACCACTACCAACTAAAAATAATTGATATGTTCTAATTTTTCTTAAAGAATTTTGTGGAAAGTTCGGAAGTGAAATAGACTGGTAAACAATGTGTAAAGCAGTTGTTTCAGTAGGATAGAATATAAAAGCGGGATTCTGTTTTGGAGCAGAGAGAGATATTTTGACTTCATGAGACAAGGATGTATTATTCTGTGTGTACTTATATGTGTTTATTCGTATTCATTGTTCCTTATTTTTTGGCACATTGTCTAGACTGTATACCGGTACAAGACATACCCTACTCTGTAAGTTAATGATTTTTAATTATATTTCTTTTATTTTGTAATTATATTCATACTTAAATAAATCTTATTAATTGTAACTAGCAACTGTTTTGAGTGTCGTATTTTTGCTATTTTATTTCTCATGTGGTGTCGTCCTTTGCTTTTAAGAACGAGCCATAAACTTTAAAAAAGAGATTAATTTCTCACTATAGAAGGCAGTGCGTAACACACCTATAAGGAAAAGTCTTTTCAACTTAAATGTAGTGGCTCGCCACCCAAAGCTATCTGCTTGCTCTTCGTTGCAACAGACTTGGTCCTCTTTGCGTGCAAAGGACAACGACAACAAAAAGCAACATCGATCGTGAACTATAACTTTATTTACTGAAGAAACGTTCTACAACTACGTCGTGCAAAAAAAAAAAAAAAAGGATTTTTGTGGTATTTAAAATCATCAATAAAAATAAATCGCCTTCCCCCACCCCCCCACGCTTGTGCTATCTCCATCCTGATAAGGCGGCTGACATATGAGGATGAAAATGCTTTAATTAAGTAGCATAATATGCTTACAGCACGGTCAATTTTCAGTGCATCCTACCTCATGCTTGTGCCTTCTTCATCGCGCAAAACGTCTAGTGACATGTGAGGGTGAACATACTTTACTTAAAGAAAACAATATGTTTATTTTACAGTTCATTTTCAGTTGACTTGAGTTCAAAGCCAAGTAGGAAACAAATAAATGTTTAAAAAAACACCTTCACGTTGTCCGAAAAGGGGGGGGGGACTCGGGGAATTAAGCGGGTAGTTCATCAGAGAGATGGAAACCGCGAACATGGCTTGCGGCTAAAAACAAATCCATTGAAGGTTACAGATCCGTAAGAGGTATGGCCTTGAGTTAAAGGAAATGTCCGCCGACTCCTGTGACCCCCTGGTGCCAAGATGTTTCGTCCATTTGCAGAAGTGGACATTTGATGATTGGGGAACTTGACAAAATCCAGGCAAAAACGTCTCCAAAGAATCCCCAAAGATCGAAAGTCGATTTTACACAATCTATCTTCTTCAATCAATCATCCATTAAAGAAGTCAAAGGGTTGAAGAGACGTCCATAAGATAAAAATTGTTCCAGAAGCTGTCAAAAGAGATAACAGGCAAATCAACTACAAATAAATATTAATGACCATAAAAATATTTTTAAATGATTTAACCTAGAAAGACAGGTATACTTTTGTCAACTTCTGTATGTTTATATCAGTGCTTTGGCATTTATATTTCTTAAGCGATGTTGCTGCTTGGTTTGTGGAATTTCTAGGAATGGGCTGCAATCAGTTGTAGTCACTGTTTCTTTCAGAAATTTTCCCCCATGTGGCATTCCAGATTTTCGGGGGGGGGGGGGGGCCTTTCAGTTTTATTCAGATTTCTCAGGGAGGGGGGCAGTGCCAGCAGTTCCAGTTGATTTACTGCTAAATATATTTTTTCTCCGGGGGGCACTTGGCTTTCCCCCTGGTTGTAGTGTCGGAACTCAAATTCCTAGAGGTTTTTAAAGATACACATGGCGCAAATGAGATTGTGAATTGATGGTCAATGCAGTACAGTCTTTAAAATGAGTTTTCAGTAGTTGTATTAATTTCACCGAAGAAGTGGAATTCGTGGTTAGTAAGATATGGAGAGGCTTCTGTTTTTGAGATATGCAGAGGCTGCTAGTTTTAAGACATGGATAGGCTGCTAGTTTTAACATATGGAGAGGCTGCTAGTTTTAACATATGGAGAAGCTGCTAGTTTTAAGATATGGAGAGGCTGCTAGTTTTAACATATGCAGAGGCTGTTAGTTTTAAGATATGGAGAAGCTGCTAGTTTTAACATATGGAGAGGCTGCTAGTTTTAACATATGGAGAGGCTGTTAGTTTTAACATATGGAGAAACTGCAAGTTTTAACATCTGGAGAGGCTGCTAGTTTTAAGATATGGAGAGGCTGCTAGTTTTAACATATGGAGAAGCTTCTAGTTTTAACATATGGAGAGGCTGCTAGTTTTAACATATGGAGAGGCTGCTAGTTTTAACATATGGGGAGGCTGCTAGTTTTAACATATGGAGAGGCTGTTAGTTTTAAGATATTGAGAAGCTGCTAGTTTTAACATATGGAGAGGCTGCTAGTTTTAACATATGGAGAGGCTGCTAGTTTAACATATCGGGAGGCTGCTAGTTTTAACATATGGAGAGGCTGTTAGTTTTAAGATATGGAGAAGCTGCTAGTTTTAACATATGGAGAGGCTGATTGTTTTAACATATGGAGAAGCTGCTAGTTTTAACATATGGAGAGGCTGCTAGTTTTAACATATGGGGAGGCTGCTAGTTTTAACATATGGAGAGGCTGTTAGTTTTAAGATATGGAGAGGCTGCTAGTTTTAACATATGGAGAGGCTGTTAGTTTTAAGATATGGAGAAGCTGCTAGTTTTAACATATGGAGAGGCTGTTAGTTTTAAGATATGGAGAGGCTGCTAGTTTTAACATATGGAGAGGCTGCTAGTTTTAACATATGGAGAGGCTGCCAGTTTTAACATATGGGGAGGCTGATTGTTTTAACATATGGAGAGGCTGTTAGTTTTAAGATATGGAGAAGCTGCTAGTTTTAACATATGGAGAGGCTGCTAGTTATAACATATTGAGAGGCTGCTAGTTTTAACATATGGAGAGGCGGCTAGTTAGAAGATATGAAGAGGTTGCTGGTTATAAGATATGGAGAATGGAAAAACTGCTATTTCAGATACAATGATATAACTTTCATTATCGAGCAACACTTAAAAATGTAAAAAAAAAAATAATAATAAAAAATATATATTTCTGAGTCTTGAAAAGATTAATTGAATTAACATTGACTTTAATGTGAAACATTGTTTCAATTAGTAAATTTAAAGACCAGAGCCACGAAACGTTTTGAGTGTGTTAGCCAAGATCTCGCTGTATTTAGCAGGGCAGTTTTCTAAGAGCACATTTCATCCGTGTTGCACTGAAAAAAAAAAAAAACGTTTTACAAATATTTACGAGGATATGAATTGAAAGCTTTCCTAAGAGGCCAAATGCCAAAATACAGTTAAATTAAAATGAGTCATTACTTTTTTGGAATGACTTGTTGTTCGTCAGTCGGGAGTCGACCATGACAACTTTGACCATCAGAGTTTGTCCTAGTTCTGTCTGTGGGTGCGCAGATGGCTAATGAGGCCGATTCTGGCTCAAAATTTTCTTGTGCAGCAGGTTCAGGGAAATAATGGGGCATCTCCAGGAGCAGAGTAAGATCGGACCTTCCTGGCATGTCTCTTGCGCTCTGCAGCCGCTGTTCTGCCAAATTCATGTTGCATGGAGCTCCTGTGTAAAGTGGAACGCCATGATGTTCGATCCTTTGCTGTTTCCTCCCACTTGCCTGGGTTTACCTGGAACTCTTTCAGTGATGTTTTTAGTTTGTATTTAAAATGTTTCTTTTTCCCGCCAGCCGACCGCTTTCCTTGATCGAGCTCGCCATGGAAAATTCTTTTGGCATTCTCACAACATGTCCCGCCCAGCTAAGCTGGGACTTCATTAAGATGATAAAGATGCTGGGGACATCTGACCGTGTGAGCACCTCAGTGTCTGGGACCCTGTCCTTCCATTTAATTTTGAGGATTTTTCTGAGTCTTGTTGTATGAAAGTGGTTCAACATTCTTGCATGTCTTTGTTCACCGTCCGCGTTTCAAGGCATAGAGAATCATAGGGAGAACAGCCGCCTGATACTTTAGTATAGTTTGAGTGCTGATTACTCTCCTGGTCCATACGTTCTTAGTGAATTTTCCATTGTTGGCACTGGCTCTCAGAATACGGAGGAATGACTTACTGACTAGCTGACATTTGAATATACATGCGTGCATCCCCCACCCACACCCCACCCTACCCACGTTCATCACACACACCCTTAACCCACCTTCCACCCCAACCCCCCACCACCCACACCGTCAACCCTACCACGCCCCCACCCCATCTCAGCACCCACACCACCACCCAAACCCACCCCACACCACACCTTCACAACACCGCACAGGGCACCCCACACATACACGCACCTCAACCATAAACCCATATTAAGTATTTAGTTTTCAACGAACCAGTTTAAAATTTCACAAACGTCTCATGTTAGATGTGAAGTGAACAATTCTAAGCTAGAATGTGTGACTTGTGAAGAATGCAAACTCCAATGCAGTGTAATGTTTTTCTTCAGTCAGTCATATGAGCTATTGACTAAAAGAATAACATATAAGCTTGTTATCTGCTATGACTAGCGGTAAGTGAGGTAAAAATGAAGCAACATAATGGAATATGTGAAAAAAAACCTCAACTAACCTCTCAATGGTCTCTCATTGACTAAAACATTATGAAAATAATAAAATCCCAGTTTTACAGTTAATTCAATAACAAAAGTGTGGTTAAATTATTTTTCCCCATAATTTCCCGCGATGAGACTCACTTTTCCCGAAATAAGCACAAAACCGAGTAAGGATCAACCCTTTTTGAGTACAACATTTCTTGACGTGGCCGCCATCTTCTTTCCGACGGCACTCATGCGCCAACCAGCATTAAAACTTTTACATTTTCCAATCAAATGAAACCTAAAAACAGGCCAGGAAACTTTTGGAATTGAAATTATTTCCACACTTAACAGTGATTTTTGTTTAAAAAATACCTTGTCAACGCAGCACACTCAAGACACCAATGGCAATATCCCTTGGCCAACCACCATTTCAAGGCAAATTGCCAATATGTACATCGGTAGATCAAAATACTATCAGCATTCATGTTGTTTTTTTATATTTATTTTATTATTTTTGCAAAAAAAGTTCCAATATTAACGAAGCGGTTTTTATATTTAAATATGGCACTTAAAAAAAAAATTATAACGATAACACAAAGATAATTTTTTTTTCAATCTTAGACGTAGAAGTCATAACAAGTGGATAAGACGTTTAACTACCCACCTCGAAATCACGACCGATGAAATCGTCATCTTTGCATTTGACCAGCTCCACATCACCAACAGACTCCATCAGCGCCGCTTTCAACTCTTCTTCCTTTGCGTTTGTGTAGATGAACTTTTTGAAGAAGGATTCCAGTTCTGGATGCGCGAGACTGATGAAGAAAGTCTTACGCTTTTCAAATTCGTGGAACTCCTTGAACAAAAGTCTGGTGTCTTTATTTACTCTGACGATTTTAAATTGTTCTTGAAGAATTTTGAGAGATTGCAGCTCTTTTTCCATTGCTGTGCAGGCACGTTCAATTGTGTCTCTCTGCTCTCGTATGAGGGTGTCTGCTCTCCGAGAGGTTGCAGTTTCTCGCTGTTTGAGAAGTGCGCGGTAGTAATCGAACCTTTTTGAAATATCATCTATGACAACTCCGTGCATCTTTTCAAGCTCTCTCAGCTCATCTTTGTACTTTTGTACCTTGATTTTCAAGGCATCAATCATCCTAAGGCCGAACTGTTCAAGTTCTTTGAATATCGGTTCATAATTCTCAAAAGCATCTAAAATATCTATGATTACATGTTTGCTTTTCCCCATATCTTTCACTTCTCGAGGGCCATATTGTTTAAACATATGCATTTCTTCTTTCGGATGTTTTATAACAGTGCAGTCGTGGCAGATCGGCGTTTTGCAACTGGCGCAAAAGAAATTTAATCGTTGTGCCTTGTGCTGAAAGCAGGTGTGCTTGATTTGATTTGAAATTAATTCGAGCATTCTCATAATTCTGAAATCAGCAGGAAGAGCGTCAATTCCCCCTTCTATTTCCGGAGCCTTGCGACAGACGGGACAGTTGAGTCTGTGCTTAGAGCCAACCGTTCTTTTTAGACATGGCCGGCAAAAGGATTGACGGCATGGCAACGTGATGGGTACCTTATCGACTCTATCAAACTGTTCATTGCATATCGCACAGCAGAGGAACTCGTTGCTGATAGCCTGGACGTGACCTCTGGCTTCCATAGTGAGCGAGTCCATGTCATCCTGGCATGCTGCCATTTTAAAAATTCCTTGTAACTTTATCCCAGATGTTCAAAACTGGATGATGCGATCTGTAAGGAATCAAAAACTCAACAACAACAAAAAGTGAAAAGGTTTCTCTAAAGGCTATCGTATCCAAATTATGCTTCGCAACGAGCACGATATTAGTTACAGTTACAAAGACTAAGAAAAGGGAAAATGAAGCCATGACTACTCAGTAACCAGCCTCTCAAGAAATCGTAGCATCATGTTTCATTTATGAAAAGAAAATCACACATTAAATTATTATTTTTGAAATTAATAATGGCAATGAAAAGTCATTTTAGTGAACAAAAACACATATTTCTACCTGTAAAGTATAAACTTTTTGAACTTAGGCGAGCAAGATACTTAAACTAAAGTAAACATACCTTGTATTGTTTTGCGTCTCCGTTTCACCAACGAATTCCTATCACTCGACGTTAGTGCAGATCTGTGTCAGGCATAATGTGATGCTCAACACATATCATTAAAGCTTTTGGCTTTTCCTAGAAATAAAAACCAGATATTTACGTTGAAAACAACTGTGCTTGGGGTATTATTACAATTTACGTCATTTCTGGAATTCCCACTAGCTGGGAAGAGTTTAAAATATTAGCATTGGGTTGATGTAAAAAGCTTTCTATCATTTGGATTTGTTTATAATTGCTTAAATATTAATTTTAATTCCCTTAATATAGCTATAACAACTTTACAATTTCAAACAATGTTTGTGAAATTATGTTAATAATAGTTTGAGTAAAATTTAAAAAGATGAAATGTCTTGTTGATATTAGGCAATTAGGCCTTTAAAAATGTAGTGAAAATTTAATAATTCCATGCCCCAAAAGATTTAATTCTATTATCTTTTGTCCCATGTGTGACATCTCTGACAGATATGCTTTAATACAGGCCTGCACAATCTAACATGTAGGGCGGGCCCTATTTATTTATGAAAAACTTTTGTGGGCCTGCAAGGAAACGGAACGAGGTGGTAAGCTATTAAGAAAATAATAATATAATAATGAATGTTCTGTATTTCAAGGGCCGCAAAGTAGGTGCTGGCGGGCCTGCTTCAATATATGACAGCTCTGTTTTAATATATGCGATTAAAACCAATCAAATTTAATTAAACATGTCCCAATATGTTTCTCGTGTGGACGAGAACTTAATTGGGGGGGCATGTGTGGGTTGAAAATATTAAGTTGCTAAGCTACTTCACAAGGAAGGTAATCAAACAACAGAGGTAACCATCAAGGTTAGTTCAACGTTTTATTGTAGGAGAACAACATGGAGTCCTACCAACATGGAGCACGCGACAAGACAGCATAAAAACATGACGTCACTACACAATAAATAATGTGGTGTGCAAAACAATGCGCAATTAGCATTCAGGATTTTGTCAATTTCCAACACTATGCACGATACATTCTTTGTTTATACTACCCCCCATCCCACCCCCCTTTTTTCCTGTTTCAATCCAATGAAATTAAGGAACAAATCTTGTTCCATGGAATCAGTGAAACTTAAATACCTATCATTTTCAATATTTCGTATATATCAGATTTATTTTCTCATAGTTTGACCACGAGGTAGTGTTATTGGTAAAAAAAAATAAAAAAAAAGCTGTCAACATACATCTTAGCCATTAAAATGTAAACATTAATACATTGTTTTACTAAATTTAACCTACTTAAACCTTATGCATTTGACGTTTGACACAGTAAACCTTAGCGTCAATCTTTAAGACATGTCTGCTTCTCATCGTTTCTTACTGTCTGCAGCAGTGGTTCTCAACCTTCCTAATGCCGCGACCATTTAATACAGTTCCTCATGTTGTTGTGACCCCCAACCACAAAATTATTTTCGTTGCTATTTCCTAAAAGTGTGTTTCCCGATGGTCTTAGGTGACCCCTGTGTAAGGGTCGTTCGACCGCCAAAGGGGTCGTGACTCACAGGTTGAGAACTGCTGGTCTACAGTGTGTTCATTTTTGTTCCTTGATCAATTATACACCCTGATTTTATTAATATTTTAGTTGGGTTTTTTTTTGTTTTTTTTTTTAATAAAAATTATTTTGTGTTGACCTTAAATTATTTTAAGCCGAAAATTTGGTTGATTTGTTAAAGGACGGACTGTCACGGAACCCCCCACCAACCCCACCCCACCCCACCATTCCCACGCAACTGCTGGCATTTGATGTAAAGAGATTTCTGCAGAAGTCCAATGTAAAATTAACTTGTGAATAATAAAAAGTAAAAACAGTTTTTTTTATATAGGGCAGATGGTGTCACGCTGCTTAAAAGTTTGCAATTGCTTTAATTACATAGACTTTATGCACATAAACTATATGCACATAAACTATATGCACATTAACCATGGGTACATAGGCTATATGCACATAACCTATGTGTACATAAACTATGTGTACATAAACCACGAGCACATGAACAATATGGGAATAAGCTATATTCACATAAACCATATAGGTACATTCACTATATGCAAATAAACTATATGCACAGAAACTATATGCACATAAACTATGTGCACATAAACCGTATGTACATACACTATGTCCACATAATGTACATTGACAAAACTATATGCACATAAACTATGTATATATAACTATGTATATATATATATATAAACAAACTATATGTATATAAACTAAAAGCCCATAAACAATATATGCAAATTTACTATATGCACACAAAACTATGTGCACACAATCTATATGCACATGAACTATGCGCATGCCTTGCTGAACACAAATGACTCTAATTTACAGCAAAAGATTTATTTATAGCCAAAACAGATTTGATTATTGGTTTGGTGCTTAGCAAGGTTAGAAGTAGATCATCAACTTTGCATTTACCTGGGGAAAAAAAAGTAACACGAGGGCTTGACCTAGATTATTGCAAAGAAGCTGCTTGTGTTTAGGATAATTGCTGTCTTTGTATGCAGCATTTATGGAAGATTAAATACGATCGTACAATAATTTACGGTGCGCCGCGCCTTTCAAATGTTGACAAACAAATTAATACTTACCAAAATAGATGGCGCCGTTGAAGCCACGGCTCGAGCACTGCTCAAAGGGGGAATTCCCGATCGTGATGTAATATTATTTCCCTGGAATTTCAGCCTGGGTTATTCTAGTTTTGCTGATGGCAAGTCCCAGCTGCCGAGATCTATTCACATTTCGGAATGTTATTTTAAGTTTTGATAATAATCTCCAAGCTAGAGGCGTAGCGAAAGTGGGGGGGGGGAGGGGGGTGGTGGGTGCGGGGACAGTTTTACCCGGGCGCCAAACACTGTCGCTACGCCTGTGCTCCAAGCCCCGGACTTTATATAATTAGAATTTCTCTTTTCCCTCATTTCCAGCCTGCGTGTGGATGTAACAGTTTTTTTTTTTTTTTTTTTTTTTTTTTGTAACAAACATGAGATTATGAGATTTGTGAATTTCTTGTGCGGTCTTCACCTGGTGAACAACTGGACTTAAGGCTGGTTGACATTTCACTAAATTTATCATAGTTGTCCACGTCTGCTCCACTAAGGGAACGGGGAGAAGGCGAGGGCGCGTGGTTGGAATTGGGTGCAGGGTTTCATCCAGGCATACTTTCAGGGGGGCAGTCGCTCCTGATCACAGGCCAAATTGTTCTTTTAATTTTTCGCATTTATCTGCATTTTTATTCATTTATATTTTTCTGCTGCACAAGCTGAAAGACTTAAATAACACTTTATTAAACTAACTTTACATCGATATAAAGGTCTATAAATTGAATATAGTTGTTGCTAAGTTTTAAACATGTGCCGTCTGTTTTCAAATTACATTCTATCATAAAAGCATGACTGTTAAAGTAGAGATAAGTGTTAAATCATAAAATGTGTAATAGCATCATGCTTTTAAATATTCGTTTTTGACATAAATATTAATGTCCTTGATTCCATCCTTGTATATTTAGTGAAATAAAATGAAACTTTAAAAAAAAAAAAAGATATTTTAAAACAAAAATGGGGAATTTAACGTTTGCATGCAAATTGTGGATTGTTCGTCAATTATCATTCATCCGAGTGCGTTTCTAATTGTGTAACACATTTCCGGGAACAGCAGAGTTAAACGACATCGTTGTGTTTTTTTTTGTTGCTTTTTTAAATATTTTTTTTTTAAAATCACATAAAATCATACATTAATAAATATATGATGGCTTTTGTAAACAACTTATATCTTCTTAACATAATTATACCGGTTATATACGATTATAAAAAATAACAATATTGAAAATCCATAAACATGTATAGCGCTCTCTATAAAAGAGTTTTTTGTGTTTTTTTTTTCTTTTGACTTTGGTAACACTTGGAAATATTTAGAAATAAACGTATGATTTAGGTTTCTTTTTTTTTCGATCAACATGTAACATTATTTGAGCAGTTCTTATTTGTGATGGATACATTTATTTGGAAGGAATCTTTTTCATCCTTCTAAAGATTTTTTTTAAAACTATATTTATGTTTTAAGTAATTCATCCCAAAAACTAAATAAAATAAGAAAAATATAAAAAAATGACTATCCAGTAATATGTAAAATATATATTAGTATAACACATCTGGTGAAGCAGAGGCGTCGCTTGACTTTTTGTGCTCCCCCCCCCTGCTACTTTTCAGTTTTGTCCTTCCTTACCTAGCATTAAATGTCGATAATTAAGAGTATTTACAGCCCCTAAAATTTACGAAACATGCAAAGCCCACGTGAGGACTCTGAGATCGAGTGACAACTGAAATGTTAAACAGCACATCTCCTGTTGCTCTCCACATGAGGACTCTGAGGTCAAGTGACAACTGAAATGTTAAACAGCACATCTCCTGTTGCTCTCCACATGAGGACTCTGAGGTCAAGTGACAACTGAAATGTTAACTAGCACATCTCCTGTTGCTCTCCACTTAAGTGCATCATGATGCAAAATAAAATTTAACTATGTCAACTATCAAAAATGTTTCAGGGACTATCAAGATATTAGGGGCGAGACTAGGCTATGCAGGATCTATCGACAAAAAAACATAGCTTTAAGGGCCCCCCAACTCGATTGAATTTTGTTAATAATGAGCTGGTGAAAGAGTTAGAGATGTCCCTTTTATTGTGGCTATTTTTAGCTCTTCCCACCCAAAATTCTGAAATGTCTTCATGTAGGGCCCTGGCCTGCTCCACCAAATCCTTTCATTCGGATCGATCATGTCTTTCCGCCTCCATCCGCTAAATTCCAGCCGGTGTAAGTCCTTCTTCACATCGTCGATCCATCCTAGCTTTCTGCCTGTTGATCGTTTTATGCTGCTCTAAAATCCGGCATCCTTTTAATGTGTCTTGTCCAATGCAGTCTGCCTTTTTTTTATTACTTCGGCTATGGGTGGGTCTTTGAACAATAGGTATAGCTCTGTATATGAAAGAATTTCCCAAACAAAAGGTTATATTACCGGGTCAGATATATTCCTGAGAATTTTCCTCTCCCATGTGTTGAGCAGGTTCTGTTCTTTTCTGGAAAGGACCATGTCTCACTTGGGTAAGTTACTACTGGTCTTATGATAGTGTTGCATATTGCCTTTTGTGTTCCTCCTAGGGAGGGTTTGCTCCCTACTAGCTTTTGTAGGCTAGGCTGCAATAAGAACGGTTGTCTGCCATTATGATTTATTTCACCTCCGACATTGTTTCATTGTGCTCCTTTATAGATATTTGAAAGTAGCTACTCTATCAAATAAATTTTTTTTTATATTGATATTTTTATTAGTGTGCGTGTTTCGTGACATCCTCATATATTTTGTCTTCCCTACATTTACCTCAAGACCAGGTTTGATCGAGACATCTTCAAATTCCCTGAATGCTGTACTTATATTATTGCTGTTAATACCCAGTAGCGCTATATCCTCTGTATGCCAGGTGCTGCAGTGGATGGCTTTATAAGTTTCTGATGATTGTTGTTCTGTACTACCTCTCTTGAATTAGTTTGGGATTGTTCCACTGGTGCTCACATGTATGTTTCTAATGCCTTTTTCTAACGTAATATTGAAAAGTATTACATGAATCTTTTGTCTGAGGCCCTGATTAATTTGGAACTCCCTCGAGTACTTTGATTCTACTTTTGGAGTCATCCATCGCCTTATGTAAGAACCGGTTAATTTTGTTAGGGTCTCCAAGTTCCTAAAGAGCATCGTAGAGGTATCTTCTGTCTCGGCTATCACAAGCTTTTTTGTAGTTAGCATATTATACATTTGGTGTGTGTTGATGTTGTTTTCAAATAATTTCTCCCGACGAGTGCTTCCATTTAATTGCGATGAGAATGGACATGGACATTTTGTCTTATTACCGTGACAGGTGACAATAAATCATGGTGTAGTCTGTGTGGCCGCGGCATTTGCCTCTCATTTTGAGGACGGGAAAATAAACTTACGACGGAAGAATATGGGCTCAGATTTTATGGCTCATGCTCAGCGTCTCTAGCATTAAATGTGGACAAAATAAATCTTGTCTTGTTGCTAAGTGCAGAGATTCTGTGTAATCCCATTTGGCCGCGACGAAATTTACCCGCAGTTCTATTGTAGTCAGGTTTAGCTGCGTCCTATGTTGAAATATGTATCTTTTGTTTGTGCATTAAATCCCTTTTTCACGACGTCATGACGCCAGACGAAATTGACATGCTGCTAAAGCCTGTACACAACGTGGTACGGAGTTGTTATTAAAACCTGTTTTTGATATATTTAATTAATGTTTCGCCAGCAATGTTGACACTGTATCAGTATATAGTAAGTAGGGAGTTGGGATATACTCGTCAGGTGTGTGCTTCTCTCTTCAATCTAGAGTTTTGTGTGGATCTTTAAACGACATTTGAGTCTTTTTCTCTATCAGCAGATTTAAATGTTGCGTCCACTTATTCTAATATTATAAAGTCGTTTTGAAAAAAAAAAAGTTTCACTAGAACTCTATCCATTTTTAAATGTGGGCAAATGAGACCATGTCTGTCTCAACTCATGAGACCATGTCTGTCTTCGTACATGAGACCATGTCCGCCTTGGCGCATGACCCCACGTCTGACTTGGCGCATGAGACCATGTCTGCCTTGTCACATGAGACCATGTCTGCCTTGACACATGAGACCATGTCTGCCTTGACACATGAGACCATGTCTGCCTTGACACATGAGACCATGTCTGTCTTGACACATGAGACCATGTCTGTCTTGGTCGCATCGCTGACACTGTCGGGCCATTCCAGCTCCACTTGGCATTTAATTTGTTTTCCTACCTTAATTACACAATGTGCATAGCGTATATCAAACGTGTGCATTGTGTTACAGTTAGGCTTTCAGATGGTGTCAACAAATGAGTTCGCGAGGAATTCGATCCTCCAAGCATTATATTATAATGGAATAGATTCAGCGAATTTTAGGACAATGGACTTAAGTCTCCATGGCAACGCCATGCTTAGTTGGGTGGGGGGGAGTAGGGTGTGGGCGACAGCGAGGGTGACATTCTGGAAATAGACCAAATCTGTTTTAGGGTTTATATTTATTAATTATTTAAATTAAATATAATAATCAAAGGTCCTTCCTATGTACAGAACCTCCACAAGAAGTATTACCGGCACAGCCACCAGGTAAAGATATATGTTCCGCAAATTGATATCTTGTTTAACATTCATTTAAAATGTGTGCGACACTTCAGAACTCCACGTCACAAAAGTCACGTCACGAAAGTCACGTCATGAAAGTCACGTCACGAAAGTCACGTCATGAAAGTCACGTCACGAAAGTCACGTCACAAAATTCACGTTTGACCACTTTCATTAACTTAATATAAAACCAATAACACGAGTCTTGATAGTTTTGTACAATATTGTGTTATTTTTTTCTTTAAAATCAAACAATTGTAATTTTTTTTTTTTAAATTACATATTTATCAAAATGTGAAAGAGATGAATCGCATATTTACAAATCTACAATAGATTGTTTACTTAAAAAGACATGGGAAGAAAACTCAAAGTATACAATGACAGCGTTATAAGCAGGCATTAAAAAGGACATGACTTTATTATTTTACTATATGATTTAGATCAGGCTCACTTTCTTATGATTTAATTCATGCATTCAGTTGGGTAGAATGTGTATAGATCAACAAATAATTGTTCCGACAACGTCAGCATTTGCTTTTGTTGTTATAACATAGGCTTTTGTTGTTATAACATAGGCTTTTGTTGATATAACATAGGCTTTTGTTGATATAACATAGGCTTTTGTTTTTATAACAAAGGCTTTTGTTTGTTTTACCATTGGCTATTGTTGCTTTGCTAGAACATATGTTTTTATTGTTTTAACGTTTGCCTAGAGTTAATGAATTGTTTCAGAAATGTGTTTGTTCTTTTACGACAAACAATATTTTGACCTCGCAGATCACTTGCTGACTAAACTCAACACCGACTAACGTTACCAGCAAAGGTTCTCAAATTTCATAAGTACAGTTGGCGTCAGTTGAAATAAAATGTTCAGCATTAAAATTTGAAAAAAAATTCCCAGACCAGCTCCTTGACATTCTCAGTTTCATACTCATTTAAAGACAAATTACTTCCCATATTGTCTTTCAGTCTGGCTTTAAATTGTGTTACCTTATGGAGATGGTAAAGCAAGATTATACAATGAGGACAAAAGGGTCTACAGCAAAACTATCTCAAGTTCTTCTAGGGTCTTGTTTCAAAGAAATTGTACATCTCACAGGCGCTTGTTGATCCCCAGGGATCATTATTATTTTAAACTTCTTAAGACGCCCCCCCCCCCTGGGTCTCGAGGTCGAATGATATATAATACATCTTTTAGAAATAGTTACGTGTTGAGTTACAGAGAAATTATTTAAAATAAATTGAAATATTTTGTAACAGATGCTGTAATAGATGCTGTAGCAGATGATGTAATAGAATATGTAATTGATGATGTAATAGATGATGATTGAATACTCTTACAGCGCTTGTGTACATGCTAATCTAGGATGCTCAAAGAGCTCTAATGTCCTAAATGATATGTAAAGAAAAAGGTGTTGATAGGTTTCTTAAATGAATTTTTATAATTTTAATGTTGTAAAAGATGTTGTAATAGGTGTTAAAATAGATGTTTTGACGATTATTTAATAACTATTCCTGGCTGTGACTCATATTCATAGTGTCTGTCCAAGACATGAAACAAAGGAGCTATCACGGTTAAAATTTGAGGTATTTTAACAATCTCTTAAACAGTATAATGCGCTTAACTTATACAAGCCTTGCAAAACCATCACATACCACTATGTATATGGACAACAACTTGCACTGACCATTGTGTACATGGACAACAACTAGCACTGGACATTGTGTACATGGTCAAAAACTAGCACTGGCCATTGTGTACATGGACAACAACTAGCACTGGCCATTGCGAACATGGGCAAGAGCCCTCGCAAAACAACATGTGACCATTTTGTTGAGGGATCTAGCTCTTGCAAAGCAAGCGCTGGCCATTATGTACACAGACCCCCCCCCCCACCCATGCCAAACAAGAACTGACCATACTGTACATCAACCTTCAGTACCTTACCCACAATCTTTGCAACACAAGCACTGATCATTATGTACACATACCACAATCTTTGCAACACAAGCACTGACCATTATATACACATACCACAATCTTTGCAACACAAGCACTGACCATTATGTACACATACCACAATCTTTGCAACACAAGCACTGACCATTATGTTCACATACCGCAATCTTTGCAACACAAGCACTGACCATTCTGTAATCAACCCTTGCAACACAAGCAAGCACTGACCTTTCTGTACAAGAGCAGAATGGTTTGTAATGGTGTGGAACTAAGAAATTGGAAACTTTTATTTTTTTTTGTTTTAAAACCAAATCGTTTCGCTTCCAATAACTATCGGTCCTAACGATAGCATTTAGATGTAGGTGGCGTGGGGCATTTCTGCAAATCGACTGTGATCAACGGAAAAAAAAGAAAATTTAAAAAAAAAAACAAACAAACAAACAAAGTCTGTGCAGATAATACTTTCAAAAATTTGTTTTAAAAATAATAATAAAACATTTTTTTTTAAAAAGTTTCTTCTGCATTCAAATTTATTTCGAATATTTCGGTTTCATAAAGTGGGTCTCCTCTTCTGCACAGATTTTCTACGCGCAATGTATCTGAAGAAATTTAAAATTATGTTTTACTATTTAATTTTTTAAAATAATTATTTCTGTTTCAACTTTCAATTATTATTTTTTGGTATATTAAATTTTGTTAGGGTGGTGGTATGGGATGCTTGCACTTGTCTCGGTGCCAGTCGCACATTTCCAACAACCAATTGTATGACACTGAAAAACCGTGCTCAAAAATACAATCACACAGTAAACATTTGATTTGCTAGTGATACATTGCACAATGACAGTGTGGTAAATCTATGTCACGTACAGTTACATAGTTTGGACATTTTTGGACCTGTTCACACAAGAAAGATGTCATTTGCTATGTACACATCTCGTAAATTTTAAGGGCAAACAGCGTGTACACGCATAAGTGATTCCCCAGCGCCCTCTACAATGCAGGTAAACTTATCATAATTCAATTTATATCATACTATCTCATATTCATATTTACATCACAGTTCAATGAGTCAATCGATTTATCTTTATGTAAACATAAAGCATTATATTTTGTAAACAATATTTAAAAAAAAAAAAATCATTATGTTTCAGCTTCTAAATATCCAATAATGACATGTGTGAATTCGTTTACAAATTTACACATTTGAAAAATGTTTAAAAATACATAAATTTCGTAAGGCATTTATTAAATGGGAACAACAGAAAAAATCTAGCACAATAACCACATTACTTCCAGCAATACAAACATTGTCAAATAAAAATAACCAGTGCAAATGACCACACCAGCCATCAGCGCATATCAACACATCAGACATCAATACCATAATAAGATTTAAATACTACCCACTTGTTGACATTCAAAGCGTAACTTGAAAACACTTGACATATTAGTCAGCGTAATGATCTTGCCATAATATTAACAAGGCATATCGTCCCATTTTGACACAAATGGTGCACTGTCGTCATGATTTCTTTTTTTTTTTACAATTTAAATGACCCTCCTCCTCCATTTAAGTCATAGTTGCAAGGTTGTGTAACACTCCCAGGTCACACCCACTTCCAAAAATGTCGGGGCATTCAAAGCAAACAGTTCGCACTTTAGCGAATTCTCCATTGCCTCTCATACTAGCCCAGTTGGCATTCAAAACTTTAGTTAAAAGCCGAAATTCACTTGTGACTGAGCTCTCACCCCTTGCTTTAGTGCTTTAGTTTACAGCTCAGGTAACTCCATCTGAATACCCAATCTTTCAAGTCGGGGTGGGAATTTTAAATTAAAATTTATTTAGTAAACGGTTTACCAAGTACACCAAAGAAGTCTGGAACAGAACATTTTACAGTCAGCTTGATACGTTTAGCCAAAACTCAGGAAAATAAGCTATGAATAAAACTGTTTGAGAACCACTTTCCCTGAGGCTGTTCTTGTTTTACTTTCAATACCTGGTGAAAGTACATACCTGTGGGACATACCTGTGTGACATTTCAATGTGCATACTGAAAAAAATAAACATAAAGTTATAACCCATTATAAGTAAAAGGCACTAAATCCAATAAAGTTTATGGACATTTGTTGGATTGCTTGCTAAGTAGACATTGTCTTTTATCAATCTGTATGGCAAACAAGACAGTTCATATGAAAATGGAATATTGCTAGCCCCAAATAAGTGTGTCCATGTTAAAGCATGTTACTTGGCACTGTGTTATGATGGAATTTATATAATCAGGTAATTTTTTTTTTTTTTAGACAGGCAACTTTTGTATCAAGATGTTGGAGCCATTGATGCTCATTATATCAAAACATAGGAATATCCCAAATATGTATTTATTCTCTAAGCTTCTATAGCTTTTAAGGTCATAAAAACTTAGGTTCACAAGTAAGTTCAAATAGCTTTATTTGTTGTTTTGTTTTTCTTTAAATGCAACCCATTATAATTGAACCTTAGATTTGAAAAGTTTTGTTTTTCTTTAAATGCAACCCATTATAATTGAACCTTAGATTTGAAAAGTTTTGTTTTTCTTTCAATGCAACCCATTATAATTGAACCTTAGATTTGAAAAGTTTTGTTTTTCTTTCAATGCAACCCATTATAATTGAACCTTAGATTTGAAAAGTTTTGTTTTTCTTTAAATGCAACCCATTATAATTGATCCTTAGATTTGAAAAGTTTTGTTTTTTTACTTAAAGAATAAATTGAGTTAAGACAAAAAATAGGAAATACTTAAAGTTTTTATCTAAGAGACATCAGACATGTGAGGTAAAAAGGACATAGTTATTTTACTCTGAATGCACATTAACATTCAACTCATCTTTTCAAATAAGTCACAGTATATAGAAGTTTTAAATGAGACTGGTACATTCGTCTATAGGCATTGACAATGAAAATAAAGAACACAGAGTGCACAGAATTCATCCCACACACACAATAACAGGATACGTAAATGCCCTTGTTGGTCTACTGTAACGTAATCCTAAGTTTATGTGTTCGATATTTCGTGAGCATGTTGAAATGATATGTAGAAATATGAAAATATTTACAGCAAATTTGTTAGAAAAAAATCGAATTTTAATTCAAAATGTTTATTTTTAAATCAGAGATGAAGCAAATTATAACCATAAGGAAATTATCCATGTTTCTTCCATGCATTACCAATCATTCTGTCAAATTCAACCTAAAAATCATCATGTCACAGACACTGGACAACTGTTGCATGCCTTCACAGTTATGCTCTGATGTACATGGGAACATTTTTAAAAGCAGACAGCTCTGCAAGATCCCTCCCCCTGTATTCATGCTGCACAAAAAGCTGCTCATAAAGTAGGACCAGGCACTCTCATGCTGCTAATAAAGTAAGACCAGTCACTCTCATGCTGCCAATAAAGTAGGACCAGGCACTCTCATGCTGCTCATAAAGTAGGACCAGGCACTCTTATGCAGCTCATAAAGTAGAACCAGGCACTCTCATGCAGCTCATAAAGTAGGACCAGGCACTCTCATAAGTGTGCAGGCACAAATTTTGAATTGAATACAAGTCTTATTCTTAAAGATAGGCATGGAAAAATTAAGGCATGTTGTCTATATGTAAATCTGTTGTTGTTTTTTTTTAGGTATAAGATTTTCGATATAGTTTAAGGACGGTTAGACTTCAGTGGTTAATATTAATGTGATATGGACACATCTTAGTTAAAAATTGCTCTTTTAAATAACATGGGATGATGTCATCTTTGAAAACAGTATGAACAAAAAAAAACATAATGTGATGTGTTTATAACAAGATTTGGGCTGTCATACACATCTGCACACATTTTGAAGTGTAAAATTGATGTAGATATAGACACGTGTAAATCAATCATTTGCATAAATTAATCTGGTAAATTAAAATAATTATTTTCCTGTAATTAAACCTAAATAGGAATTGGCTCAACTCTAATGACGTCATCATGTAAAAGATGTGTCATTAATGTATTAAAACCATGATTCCTACTCTCTGACCACTATTGACAGCATCACATCTAAGATATGTCACTAATATATTAAAACCATGATTCCTACTCTCTGACCACTATTGACAGCATCACATCTAAGATATGTCACTAATATATTAAAACCATGATTCCTACTCTCTGACTACTGTTTACAGCATCACATCTGAGATTTGTCACTAATGTATTAAAAACTATGATTCCTACTCTCTGATTGCCATTGGCATAATCACGCTGAACATGCGTCAGTAATAGATTAGACCTAATTAGAACTAGGCATCTTCCTCTCTGACTATCCAGTGAACTGAATCAAGAACAACAGTCCCGTGTTAAGAACGGTTCTTGGCTTATAAAAAGACACTGAATCCATGCTATTCATCTTGATCACAAAAGTGCCCTTGTTAAACGCTAAATTAGATCAGAAAAATAACGGCAACAAACTGTATCATCATTTTCCCTATATAATTTATAATTGTCATATTTATAACTAAATGGCTTATTAACAATAAGTAACTGTTTTAAAAATTCATTTTCTTATAAAAGTCGTCAATTTCTTGCAATAACTACAACTGTAAATACATTTTATAGATGTAATAACAATATACATATTACACAACCCTTTCAAATGAGCAAATAACTTTACAATTAACAATCACCCTTTTTTAATGTAATCTATCTTCAGCCCAATTTTATTTTCTAACTGTCACAAAAATGACAGAAGTATTTATCACAACATTCTTCTCTTCCCCAGCACTGCTCTCACAGCTTCAACTACGATCTCTCTCTCTCTCTCTTTCTCTCTCTCTCTCTTTCTCTCTCTCTCTCTCTCTCTCTCATACTTCATCTTCGTCTTCCTCCTCCACCGGCGTCTTTCCAATCTTCTCCGTTCCTCTGAACGCAAGTTTCTGGGTCTCCTCATAATCGAAATAGGACAGAGGATCATCCTCCACAAAGTCGTCGTACTCCAGCTCCAGGCCTTCAATCTCTGACGGCGTATTGATGCTTCGCGTGGGCGACGACACAGTGTTCTTACTGCCCCGACTGCTCGCTTTGCTGGCCCTCCCGGGGCTCTGGGGCTCTCTGCTGCCGACCCCCGCCACGATGTGTGGAGATTCGTGGCGCTGGAGTTTAGGGCTCTGCCCGTCCGGTTTGGGGAGGAGAGTTTGTCGCTCTTCAAACGCAGAACGTTTGAGTTTATTGCCGCTGCGGTTGTTGGCAAGCGACCCTTGAGACTGGGACGGCTTCACACCTCTTTTAGAGTTCGATGATGAAGAGGGCAGTTTGGTGGTGAGGTTGGATGACGAGGATAATTGCACTGGTTTGGGGGTCACTTCTTGAGTTTCGATTATGGGCGCATCTGTCGGCGCCCCGGGTTGCCCGTGGTTTGGTTTTGATTCGTTTGAGTAGGACTCGGTCAGAGACGTGGGCCTTCGTAGTTTTTTAGACGGTGGCCGCACGAACGAAGTGGTCGCCGAGTCTGTGGATTCGCTTTTGACCATGTTGTTGAAATGTGAAGGAGACTCCAGACTAGACGTCATGGAGTCAAGGAGTGGAATCTCCTCCGAGGGAGGCCGCGGGCCTGATCGTTTGTGTCTGTCGTTGAAACTCTTGGCCGTGTCGTTCAACGCTGTCATCACAAACCCAGACACGGGCCAGTTCACCTCCGCCTTCGTTGTTGAAGGGGTTCCAGATTTCTGCGACCCCGAAGATCCCGTAATATCCCTATCGAGGTTCGCACTGACGCCTTTCCCTCTTTTCTCCTGCCGCTTTTTATTCAACATATCCAGCTTTGTTGCTGGCGAAACCGGTGTCAAGGGGTGATTTTTATTGCTCGACGAACTCCCCTGGGAAGGCCGTGGGGGTTTGATTCGGACTGGGCTTATGTTTCTAATAGCCTTCTGCTCATCCGTGTCTATAATCTCGATGCCATACGGACTAGTCAGCACGTCCCTAGGCGGTGGCGACCTGGGACTGTTGTTTCCGTTGGTACTCTCGCTTTTAGTCCTATGCTTTTTCAGCTTGGCGCTCCGCGAGCTGGACGTGCTGGACGCCCTGGATGTTTTACTGCCGGCGTTTCTCCCGTGGGGCTTGCTGGTGAGTGGAAGCTCCATGTCCACGTTGATGGCGTTGCCTGGGCTGCTGGGACTGCTGCTTTGGGCACTGGACACGCGGTGCTCGTTGAGCGCCTGGTGGGCGGGGCTGTCCCCCGAGGTGGTCATGGCGTACTTGACCCTACGCCTGACGACGGTACGCTGGATGATGACAAAGATGACGGCCGCGAGGATGACCACCGCGCAGACGGAGATGCCCACTATGGTTATCATGCTGCCCAGGACAGTCTCCTTTTCGTACGTGAAGAGAACGGGCACCGTGCTGCTGACTAACGCGGCTGAGTATGGACATACAAAAATACAAGTGGATTAGGATTCATAGGCTTCATACGAAAAAGGTATTTTCGCTTAGGGATATAAATAAATATATGACATTAGTCTAATAAGAACAGTTACAAAGAATTTCAAAGATTGTCTTTTATGCTTATAGCTGTATTACGTTTTACCTATTAACATTATTTTAAAATATTAAAATCCATTTTTTCTTTGTTTTTATTCAAAATGTATTTTTGAAATGAATATTATACCCACACTAAGTAAAGTTAAGCCATTAAATTTGAGTGTAATAAAAATTTCTTAAGTAAAGTATAAAGTGTTAAATGTAAAGTGTTAAATGTAAAGTTTAAAATGTAAAGTGTAAAATGTAAAGTGTAAAATGTAAAGTGTAAAATGTAAAGTGTAAAATGTAAAGTGTAAAATTTAAAGTGTAAAATGTAAAGTGTAAAATGTAAAGAGCAAAATGTTTACTTTACCTCTCGTTTCGTAGCTAGCGATGAATCCATGGGCGTGTATGGGTAGGGTGGCGTTTTTAGGGAACACCGCGACTTGAGGGGGTGTCGCATACGCTGTCATGAACTCCACCCTTATGGCGGCCCCCGTGGTCAGAATCTCCATCGGGTACCCAGAACTCGATGACGAAAACATCAAAACGTCAGAAGGTGACGCCCCGTCGCGAATCTTCACCCACTGTCTGGTGAAGTTGAGACTGAAGTATTCGAAGCGGAAGGCGAAGTAGTGACCGTGGGCAGCCGTGACTGTCCACACCGACAGGCCGTGACAGCGGCCGGTGGCAATGATGTGACCTTTGCTTTCTGAATGCGTACAGCCACAAGCACAGTTGGGATCAAACACGGGGGAATGGAGGGGTGTTCTGGGAATAGCCTCTGGAAGAAACAAAATGGAGTTGTTTTAAAAAGTGTTCCCTTGTGAAAAAAACAAAACAAATGACGCTTCATTATCATTATGGAGATAACTGTCTCAAGTTGAAAGGTCAGAATATAGTGACACCTTATAATACTTCATGTTCTGAATCATCTTGATACATCTTTGCGTGACACATATGATGGTGCATGTATATCAGAGTATTCAACATGAAACATTCTTGACAAATGTTCATGCTCTAAGTTAAATAACAGTGTTTTACGAAGTTTCAGCATTTCAAGTTTTCCTGAACGATGAAGAGTATCTTTAAATAGTTTCCCATGAAAATTATATTGAAATAATAACCATTCCTTTCAAATATTTAAATGATCAAACAGACGTTTAAAAATTAAACAATTTATTAAATTGAAATATCGATAGCTTCTTAAGATGTTAACATAGAAGACGAAGTATCAACAGGGATATTTTTAAGCAGATCAAACATCTTTCAAATCAAATGTATACATATTGGAGCCAGGTAAAAATGCACCCAGGGCAAAGCCTGAGTTTAGCGCCCTCCTCCCGAAATATTTGAAAAATATATTTTGCATGAAAAGTTTTGATTTTTGCACCCTTTGAAGATTGGCACTCGGGGTTGCCTCCTTCCCATACCCCCTCCCCCATGGCGAAGCCGTATTGATATCTCCCACTCTAACAAGCTGTATGCAAAATGTTAGCTTTTTAAAAAAGAATGAGGGATGCTGAAGATTAAGCTTATTTAAATGGATTCAGATTAGCAGATCGCCAGACTACCGTCGCTCTCACGACTGGCTACTTAACAAACTAAAAAAAAAAAAAACGCGATTATTGAACCCACCAGGACAATGCAGTTCACAGGGTGTCCATTCCACGGGGTCGCCTGCACAAAATCTCCCGCCATGCTTCGGGGCAGGTTCGTTGCACATCCGGAAACGACTTTTCTTTCCGGTCCCACACGTCACTGAGCATGACGTCCACGACGTCCACTGACTCCAACCGCCATCTATGGGGAAAACTGCGGGGAGAAAACAATGTAAGCAAAGTGAGAAAACAGACACAGGAAGAATTTGGGTGAGATTCATATTTTGGTGAGATTCATAGAATTATGATGAGGTTCAAAGAATTTTGGTAACATGAATACAATTTTTGATGATATAAATATAATTTCGGTGAGATTCATAGAATATGGATACGATTCATATATTCAGTGTTATTTTTTATTACTTTGTTTAAAAATCATTCTGAACTTTTCTTAGATGTTCACAGATTATTTCGACTTAAAATACAGTATTCTAAAATACGAATACTTTAAAAAGAATAGAGAAAAACAAATAATGAAGTTATTCTTTATGTATGGTTGACTTATCAAAATTGCTTTAACACGAAAATCCATTTTTTTTAAAAATAAAAATTAATACCAATCAACCAATGGGATACGAAAAATATAATAATAGTGTTCTTGGTTTAATGAAGAAATACAACAAAAATAATAATAATAATAATGATAAAATCTCAGATATGAGAAATACTTTGGGAAATGCTTAAAATAATTCCAAGAATAGGACAGAGTTACAAAAACATTCATTGGAAACAGGGTGTCACGGAAATATCACACTGAGATAAGGTCAATTCGAAAGCAAAAAAAAAAAAAAATAAATAATAATAACAGAAAAAAAAAAAAAAAAAAAAAAAAATAAAAAAAAAAAAACAAAAAAAAAAAAAAAAAAAAAAATCTCAGATAAGAGAAATACTTTGGGAAATGCTTAAAATAATTCCAAGAAAAGGACAGAGTTACAAAAACATTCATTGGAAACAGGGTGTCACGGAAATATCACACTGAGATAAGGTCAAATCGAAAGCAAAAAAAAAAAAAGATTAATAATAATAACAGTAAAAAAAAAAATAATAATAATACATTTAAAAAAACCAACAAAAACATCAACAAAAAGCTTTTAAATCAAAGAAAACATAACCCCTCAAATAAATTATTAACCCAAATAATATGAACAAAAGAGCAATTTAAAAATAAAGCCACACAGATGAACAACATTTTATAAAAGACATCAATGAAGTTCTCACCAAATGTTTGTTCCGGTCAGAAATGTGGCGTGCAAATTGATACATTCAAATGTTTAAATGAATGTTCAAATAAGACAATATATTTATTACAGCGACAAATCATCTTATATTTGTTCATTATTTTTATTTTTTTTTATTTTTATTTTTTATAATTTAAAGATGTTCCTTACCAAGAACAACAACTGCGTCACGAAGTCGATGCAGGTCTAAAATATAACTGATTCTCTCCCTTGCTAATCTCACAAGGGAAAAAATGTACGTTCTAATTTTTTGTGCATGGCCGTAAATTATTGTACACAATACGTGACACATTATGTATTATACTAACGACTTACTTCCAGCACATGAAGGACACATGGCAGAGATGATAATATAATGAACCGTACAAATGATCTCATCTTATCTTATAAAACGTTTATTGATAAGCTTATTTTTTTTCCACTGTGATGATTGATAAACTTGGTTGGCTAACTGATAAGATCTACACACGATCTTCTTTAAACTGTGTAGATATATTAGGCCTGAAGGGGATGAAGTGAAAGCTGATACAAAGTTGTCCCCACTGTAGCTGGCGTCTATTGAGAGCGTCACTTTATAAAGAAACTCGAGTTCACTAAAAATTTCTTATTCATTAACTGTCACATTTTTTTTCTTAAAAACGTACACTAATCTCTATTACAATATGCGTTGATTTATTGATCGATTATGATATAAGTTTTGTCTCTTTCAAAAGATATTGTATTCCTTGGAAAGAACGTTAAATAAAATTAAATTAAAGTTAAAGGTTTACATTTTAGCACGCACACTGGGGGCGTCATTTTACTTTTTTTGTCAGGGGGGGGGGGGCAAAAACAAACATTGGCCGGCCTATGTTTATTACAATTTAAATGAAACCGGCAAATTCATGGGGGGGGGGGGCAAAGGCTCCACCCTTCCATACCCAAATGACGTACCTGCTCCTCACTGACAAAGTCATACCCTGGCGGCTAGATGTATATATATATATATATTGCAATATTAGAAAAATAATTTAGTCATACAGTTCAGCTCTGCGTCTCAGCTACTAAAAAATTAGTAAATTTTTAGACTAATGGTGTTGTTTTTTGTTGTTTTTTTTTCAATTTGTTTGCGTTTAAAACCCACCTGATTATGGATAGTTAGCCTATAACATACCTGAGTTAGGGTAGGCAGGTATGCAGTGCTGCGCCTGCTCGGACACCACATTACGACGTGTGACACTCACGTACACGAAACAGAACCCGCTCGACGATCTGTTGAAAAGATCGCAGGAAAAATACTTCTTGGTGAGGTCTGGATCCGCCTCAGACTCCGTAATGTAAATCCGCTCGAGGGGCGCCGCCATGCTCCCGTCGGTCAGTGTTCTAAAAGAGTAGAGTCGGATCTTGTCTTTCCCGGAACATGGCGGGTGGGTGTATATTAGCGTGATGCCACCTTCACAAGGGAAAGCACTCTGAGCCATGGAACTCAGAGCGTATCCGTTGCTCCACGTCACTGGCATGATATTGCTTGCAGCGATTATTGGACTTCCGGAGACGCTAGACTCCAAAACAGCCTGGTACGATCCGTCGAGGTCGAATATGTGACAACCAAGAGATATCACTGAAAACTGTCGGGTGACGTCGGTAAAGTTCGTCACAAACACCACTTCCGCCTCGGAGAGCACCAACATACTTCCTCCTATGTCGTTGCGCTGAAAGTAGACGTTGATGTTCATGCGATGGCGAAACAGCAGAGACGAGCAATTCGCCCTCGACAGGATTCGTAGCTCCACGGATGTCGTCTGCGCCTGGTGGGCGTCGGGCAGCGACATGCTCACCTCCGGCCAGCGGGCGTTAAGATTGGCCTGGGTCAAGATGTCCCCATTGACACGCGTGTACATCCTGAGCGTGTAGTTGCCGGCAAACTCGATGACGCCGCACGTGACCTTCAGGGATGACGTCTTCCTGCCCAACATGAGACCCATCGTTGTGATGATCATAGGACTCTCATTGATCTGCAATAAAACACAAACATTTATTTACCGTAACTATTTTGGAAGAGATCATTACACAATTTACATATTTTTTGTTGTTGCTGTATCTGGATTTCGTTATGAAGTGGTGTGAATTTTGTAACTTTTTCCATAGAACTCTTATGGGTTTATTCATTCACCTCCATACACTGTTCGAGAATGGGTTTTCAAAGCATGGCTTCAAAGAGCATAGGTTCATGGATCGTAGGTTTATTTAGTATTGGTGTATGGAATATGGGCTCATGCAATAGAGGTTCCGGGCGTCATAACGCTAAGATACAATTTAATTCTTTTAATTGGAAGAACGATTCTAAAAACATAGTGAATCTTTTTTTTTTTTTAAACAACATTTTTACGAACTTACGAAATACACATTTTTAAGACAAATTTTGGGGAGTACTCAGAAAACAGATGAACAAACACAATACAATGTACCTGTCTTTGGTACTCCAACCTGATGAAGGCATGCGGTAGGGAAACATTGCCTGGAATCGTGTACGTGAATTCAAGGTCACCTGAGAAGACCACGTAATAGGCGGGAGTCGTAATGTGGTAGAGTCGGTCTGTGAAGGAGACAAGGTTATTGAAACAATTATTATAAAAGAATGACCTAGTCGTTATAAAAATTTAAAAAAATCAAAGAGGGTCAGGTTGCGGTCGCACAGATGGAAACTGTTTCTTACGCAATGTTTTGAAGAAAATGATAAAATTATGTATATAATCATAACAGTGCATAGCGAGAGACTTATATCTCACGTATTGTACATTGCGAGAAGACGTATATTTCATGTATTGTACATAGTGAGAAGACGTATATTTCACGTGTTGTACCTTCTTTCCTACAGCGTTAAATCTCGAAGAAGGCCACGAAATCATATTTACATATAATTCGCCAGAAACAAGGGCACAACAAGACCAAGACGACCACGCGGGCTATATATAGATACGCCAGAGCAAGCAAGACGCAGGCAAACCCTACCCTCCCTTCCCTTGCCTGCACATCGTTGGTCTCGAGACATGCGCACTGCGGAGGAGCTACCCCCCCCCCGCCCCCTCCTGCACTAAGCCGCGGGTCGGCTATATTTATATAGTTCATGGGTTTGAAATAAAAAGTGTGCAGTGACGTATCATGAAAAAAAAAAAAAGCAAGGGGGACGGTGCAGCAAAATTGTCATTCTTAAATGTGCGTAACTTGAGTTCATGTTTTTGTCAAGTAACTTTAGTAGATGAGAAGCTCACACATTGCTGTCGCCAGCGTTTGGCGAGCTATATCTACTACTTCAATATTTCGAATTGTTGCAAGCGTAAAGCAATGCTGCCGACATGGCTGGTAGGTACGATGGTAGCCACGGTCTGTTGTAAGACAATGCTGCCAACATGGCTGGTAGGTACGATGGTAGCCACGGTCTGTCGTAAGACAATGCTGCCAACATGGCTGGTAGGTAAAATGATAGTCACGGTCTGTCGTAAGACATTGCTGCTAACATGACCGTTAGGTACAATGACAGTCACGGTCTGTCGTAAGACAATGCTGCCAACATGGTTGGTAGGTACGATGGTAGCCACGGTCTGTCGTAAGACAATGCTGCCAACATGACCGGTAGGTACAATGACAGTCACGGTCTGTCGTAAGACAATGCTGCCAACATGGTTGGTAGGTACGATGGTAGCCACGGTCTGTCGTAAGACAATGCTGCCAACATGGTTGGTAGGTAAAATGATAGTCACGGTCTGTCGTAAGACAATGCTGCCAACATGGTTGGTAGGTACGATGGTAGTCACGGTCTGTCGTAAGACAATGCTGCCAAAATGGCTGGTAGGTGCAATGATTGCCACGGTCAGTCGTAAGACATTGCTGCTAACATGACTCGTAGGTACAATGATAGCCACGGTCTGTCGTAAGACATTGCTGCTAACATGACTGGTAGGCACAATGATAGTCACGGTCAGTCGTAAGAAATTGCTGCCAACATGGCTGGTAGGTACAATGATAGTCACGGTCAGTCGTAAGAAATTGCTGCCAACATGGCTAATAGATACGATGGTAGGAAGCAAATAGGTTATAATGAATTTTTATTTTTTTATGTCATGCGCTGATCTCTCATTAAATGGAATGTGCCGCTGTGCTGTTGATTGCTGTCTTGATGCAATGGACTGTTTTGACATGAACAAAAACACTTAGAATTTTTGGTCATCCTACACAGAGAGGTGCACAGCTTTAAAATCACTTTAACAATCTCGTTAACAATCGCCTCAATATGTGTCACAAACTAGTTCGGTGCACATCAAAAATGCCCCAAAGGCTATTCTTTTAACACTTCATGGCTATCATTAATGGATTTGATCAGTTATATTCCCGTCTTAACCCTCGAACTGTGGCATGCATCATTCTGTGGTGTGGAGCTTTTCAGAGCGTTTTGAGTGCCTTTTGAAATGGCATTAAATGACATAGTTATATTGATGCAAGACCCCAATAATTATATATTTTAGAAAGGTAAATGGATGCGAATAAAGTTGGCCATATTTCCCACCCCGTAAAAAATGTTTTTGCTCAGTGTCCTTGACCTTGAAATTCTCAAGAAAATAAAAATCGACAAAATGTCTTGCTTTCAAGTGCTCCTAACATCATTAATTTTTACAGATCCACTTAAAACACAAATCTAAATGTTGTAGCCAATTCATTTTGCGGGTAACTCGAAGGAAATTTTAAAAACAAAATTCTAGAATTTAATGAACTGGAAAAATATTATTTTGTTTAAATTTTTAAAAAATGTCAAATATATTCTGAAACAAAAATGTTTACAACTTTTCTTCATCTGGTGCCTTTTATCGGTGTGTCGTTAGGGTGGGCGGGGGGGAGAGAATGCTTAAATTTAAGTAATAGTAAGCGCCTTACTGTCATGTCAGGTCAGTTTTAACCTACACTACAATATTACGAAAAAATAAAACATTCAAAGTAAAAAAAAATAAATAAATCTTTAGAACAATTGATTCAGAATATAAATAAAATATCTGACTATAAACGTATCTGACTATAAAAGTATACTAACAAATGCGTGCAATGGTAAACTTAATAAGTGTAAAATTAAATTCACTGATTTTTTTTAAGGGGAATGAATTCGCCAAGGGGGGCTCTAGTTAGCTAAGTTCGACCCTTGTTGGAGTGTATAAAATAACAAAGAATGGGACGAATGTACACATCAAGGTGAGTGGAGCAATTATGTAGATCATCGTTTGTGGTCGTTTCACATTTCCATTTTCGTAACAATCACATTCTGAAAGGCTGTTACGTAAGGTTGAAACCACGCCGTGTGATTCCTACGTTCCGTCAATATAATCCACGTGCGCTACTGACCTGACCCAACACACACGATGAAGTGCCTCTAAACGTCTCTTCCTTCCCTTCCCGTGCTCTGGTTAATTACATGTCGTTAGACGCCAACACCATCTCTCCCCCCTCCTCTCCCAACAAGCTTTAATGACATTATAACAACATGCGTTACGGCACGCTTGTAACGAGTCCAGTGTTTTCAATAACCTTTTCCGATACTTTTCCGAATAATTTTGTCAGAGAATTGTGTGAGGGGGGGGGGGGGGGGGGGGGGGGGTAGAGACTTAATTTAAGAATAATCCGACACAGGCTTTTTATCTCACGCTAGGGAGACATGCCTGAGTAGATCCGTGAAAGGGGACACTCTTGAACACGGTATGAAAGAACCAGGGCGATAAGGGGTCTTGCCGTGTTGCAAATATTTGCAGTTATTTCCTTAGATCAGCGGTCTCAAACTCGCGGCCCGCGGGCCATTTGCGGCCAGAAAGACGATATTTTGCGGCCCGATACCTGACAGCTCATATCTATAATGTGACCTTCAGAGACGGTTTCAGCCGAATCTCATCTACTTGTCTAACGCTGAATTTTGTTATGTTTGTGTAGGTTTGGATGTTGATTATAATAGTAAAAACTGTTATAAACTCGAAATAAAAGTGTGTTCTTTTATAGCATTTTATGACACAAACATGGCGGCCAATGTGCAGTTTGAAAAAAGTTTAAAAAGTTAGTTAGTGTGTAACTCACAACCATAATTGTGTAATTCATTGCAATCTAACACAATATCAAAGAATCCCTATTAAAATTTCCACTTGCGTTTACAGGTGAGGGGAATTCCGAGCCTCTCAGCTTGGTCACTTTCTAAATAGGATAAGTCAAAAGGGATTTTTTCGATACAAACAAATAAAAATCATTCTCCCTACAATAGCCCCTTCCATCGCATCAATAAAACATGTATGTAGCCTGCTCCTGCTTACTGTTGGAATACGTTTAAGCGTTTAAAGCCTTCATGGAGAAGGATGGGTGGGTTGTTGGTGTACTAAGTGATCCCTAATGGCTCATGGATTTTGCTTTGTTTTTTGACATTACACAGGAGCTGAATGTACTCAACAAGAAGTTAAAAGACCAGGGGGGGCTTGTCTGTGTTGTCTATGACAGTGTCACGGCATTCTGCACAAAACGGTTCTCAGAGACATCTCTGACTTTTCCCAACATGCAAAGTATTCATCGACTCAGGCACACAGTATACTGATGCCATTTCGAAGTTGCAGGAAGAATATGATCACATATTACCAAACGCACAGAGATATTTTTAAAAACATTTCGCTGAGCTTTTCAATGATGAAGAGATAAGTCCAGTCGTCTCCCCTCCCCCCCCCCTCCCCCCCCCCCTCCCCCCCTCCCCCCCCCCCCGGGCGCTTTAAATGGAGCTGATTTATCTTCAGTGCAATTATGAACTCAAGGCTAAGTTCAGGGAGGTGAATGGAAAAACAGACAAGCAAGGATAATTTATGAGAACATTGCGCGCCAACTTCCTTGAGATTTCCAGTTAGTTCAAGCGGATCATGTGCCTTTTTAGGAGTACCTATCTGTGTGAAAACCTCTTTTCAACTGTGAGCTTTATCAAGGTCAAAGTTCAGGGTCAAACGTACTGATGGGCATCTTCAAGCTGTACTGAGAGTCTCAGCTGCTTCCTCACTTAAGCCAAATGTTGCTCAGCTGTGTAAGAAGAAGTGCTGCCAGTTCTCTGGCTACAAAGATGAGGAAGAAGAAATTGAAGCCCAGTTCTTGAGAACCCTTAATGTTTTTATTTGTTATTAATAAAGGTTGAGCAGATTGAAACAGTTAACTTCATCGAATTTGTAATCTTTTTTTTTTTTTTTTTTTTTTTTTTGGATATTTTTT
>CAXITT010000278.1:307682-318221 GCA_964033795.1 Lymnaea stagnalis
AAAAAAAAAAATCCCCCCCCCCCCCCACTTTTTATAACACTTAATGCAGCGTAAAGACCGTCTCATCGGGCGTGAGACCTGCTGGCCCGATTCACCAGCAACGAAATATTACGCTCTTACTGTGTCGTCTCCGTTTATCGGATTATAAATTTCGTAATCACTGACTGCTCCGGGTGAATGGTGTCTAAAATTGTAACACTAACGTGAAAAGAGGATGGGGGAAATGTTGGAAATGCTCCCATTTACAAAAAAATAATCTAGTGCCGAGCTCTTACAATGAAAGTTTACGACTTACGATGGCATGGCAGCCGCGCACTGAGGAGTCTCCCTCTGTTGACTTCATGCAATTATTTCAGCGCGCTTCTTCGGGTTGATGAAATGAATAACGCACAGAGTTGTGCTGAAGAATACGAACACTTCACAAAAACAAGATCTCTTCCGAATGTTCCCCTTTCAATAGCTTTAGTCTTTGATTCCTCTTTTCAATCGAAATTTAAAAAAAAAAAAAAAAAAAAATATTAAATGCCAACAATTTTTATTGCTGGTCTTGAAATGCTATACACACTGACTTTAATATGTAATACAAATAGATCACATTTTTTAGGAATACATCAGTTACAATTCAAAGGGGAACAAAAGATTCCCCAGATTTTCTTCACATGGATGTGTTCAATAATGGACGGTGTTAACGTCAATTTGCTAAACTGTTTGATAGTTTAAAATGTGTATCCGTTGAGTTATTGCTTTACACTTCAGGGCGAAGTTATCTACCTTTTANTAGATGTTGATGTTGATGTTGCTGTAGATGTTGCTGTAGAGGTGACTGTATATATCGTTGTAGATATCGTTGTAGATGTCGCTGTAGATGTCGCTGTAGATGTCGATGTAGATGTCGCTGTAGATGTCGATGTAGATGTCGATGTAGATGTCGATGTAGATGTCGTTGTAGATATCGTTGTAGATGTCGCTGTAGATGTCGCTGTAGATGTCGATGTAGATGTCGCTGTAGATGTCGATGTAGATGTCGATGTAGATGTCGATGTAGATGTCGCTGTAGATGTCGATGTAGATGTCGATGTAGATGTCGATGTAGATGTCGATGTAGATGTCGATGGAGATGTCGATGGAGATATGACTGTAGATGTCGAGGTAAATGTCGCTATCATATACATTTCCAATTCTAAAAAACTTTCGATATTTTAAAAGGATCGAAATGCAAAATAAATTTTGCACTTACCAATTTTGCACCTACCCCTCCCGACTACCAAGCAGAATAAAATTGTTAACTGTTCACTCCCCCCCCCCTTCCAATAATTTAAACTAAAAATTGTGCACTGCCCTACTCAACAAACTAAAAGTAACATTTCTACACTGCAATCATCAAACAAAAGTTATAATGTGTGCACTGCCCCACCCCTCCCCCCCACACCATCAGCAAACAAAACTTATAATGTGTGCACTGCCTCCACTCCCCATCAGCAAACAAAAGTTATAATGTGTGCACTGCCCCCACTCCCCATCAGCAAACAAAAGTTATAATGTGTGCACTGCCCCCACTCCCCCATCAGCAAACAAAAGGTGACATGTGCGCACTGTCACCCTATCAACATAAAGCTCATAAATTGAATTATTTCTCGCTAATTCTCCATGGCACCTCTTTAAAATGTCGTAAAGTTTTCTCATCGGAACACTTTACGGTCATGTTAGCTGACGGTTGAAACATACAGAATTTTTGTCTCAGATTTATAGGATTTTAACAGCTTTAACGCGGCCATGGTCTGTAGAGTGCGCCTGGAAGCAAAATGTACAACTCAGAACAATTCTGTGGTTCTTAAAATTGTTACCACCTACCATGCCTTTAGATGCATAAGCTGACAACTTCAGCCTCCCTCCTTCTCCTCTTTACTACGCTTAAATTTGTATAAATATCATTCATGAAAGTATTTTACCAGACCAATAGGAAAAATTTGAAGCGACTTATTTTCATCAATTCAGTAATAAACTGATAACCTTGTCCAGCGATAGAAAAATATTGGGATTAAAAAAAAAAAGTGGGATGATTATTGATTGATATTACACTTGGTTGAGGAAACTAAACTCTTAAATGCTCCAATAAGCTTTTAGCTTTGTATTTGGCCTGGCGATAACAATTGCTGGAAAAAAAAATTGCCTTAACGTCACTTAACAACATGTCTTAAAACTATTTTTTAAAAATAATAAATGCCCGTTTTAAAACTAAAACTGATCGATCACACTCCAGCCACGTTGACGTAATACGGTGATCATAAACGTAATAAGGAGAATCCCATTGAACCACTTTCAAGGCAGGGCAGGGATAATGGCATTTGCTTCCTTTTGTGTTCATTCTGAGAATGATTATCATTCTCTCTAACTTTTGTTTCAGCTCAAAAGCATTTTCGTTTGAGAACCGCTGTCGTATGGTGAGATGTGTGTTGTCTGTCTATTATGATGAGTTGTGTTGCTGTCATTGAACCAGCTGGGGTTTTTTCGGTCCCGCCGTGGTAACTAATCAAACACTTAATTCGAATTTTTGTAGAGGTTTAAATACTATAAATGATAATTCGTTGAAAAGCACTGGAGAAAAAAAAAAAAAAGCAATGAAAAGAAATAGTTCAAATTAAAAATAAGTGGGTGGGGGAAAGGAAGACATTCACTTCAAAAAAATTAGCGTCAATTATTACGCTTGAATTGGTTTATGGTTCTTTTTCTTCTTATGCCTTTTTACCCCGTCTGGGGCATAGGCCGTCCGCAAGAATTGTCCATTCATCACGGCCCTGTGCTTGCCTTTCCAGTTGCTTCCAGGTGTATGCCATACGTTGCGTGTCTGCCTCTAGCTCGCGTCTCTATGTATTCTTTGACCTACCTCTCTTTCTGTTTCCCTGTGGACTCCAACTTAGGGATTGTCTGGCGATGCTATCTGGGGCTTTTCGGAGAGTATGCCCTATTCACCTACATATTTTCTTTATGATGCCTTGATCAATGGGCACCTGGTAAGTCCTAATCTAGTAGATCTTTTTTTTGGTGGGGAAAATGAAAACATTCACTTTAACAAAATTAGCATCCATTATTTCTCTAGAAATAGTTGACTCCTTCAAATTTGTAGCATTTCTGACATGCATACTGTGGGAATTTTGAGATGTGTTAGTCTTAAATAAAAGTCTATTAGTTCATGCACCTGTATTGAACCATTCAGATGTCAGTTACTCAAAGTCTTTACGAAAAGAATGTAACCGCTTTCATGGTCCAAAAAAAAAAAAAAAAAAAAAAAAAGAGATTTTTGTTTCTTCATAAATAGATTTAAACTGCGCAACTTTAATTAATGATTTAGATATACAACGAAATAAGAAATTGAATGGCTTTAATTGTTGTTGTTTTTTTTAAATCAATCTTTGTTACTTAACTTCTTTTTGGTAATTGTGCGAAAAAAAAATAACATGTGCATTGACAGATCAACGACGCCACGACATTTAGGCCAATTTGAGACCTCCACCCCAACTAATATCTCACAATATTTTAACGCAAATAAGACACTTTTAACACAAAGAATAACAAAATTGCCCCCCCCCCTAGTCATAATCTCATAAATTTGTAACACAAATAAGACACTTTTAACACAAAAAGTCACTAAATCACCCCCGAGCCAATATCTCATAAATTTGTAACACAAATAAGACACTTTTAACACAAAAAGTCACTAAATCGCACCCTAGCCAATATCTCATAAAATTGTAACACAAATAAGACACTTTTAACACAAGAAGTCACAAAAGCACCCCCTAGCCAATATCTTATAAATTTGTTACACAAATAAGACACTTTTAACACAAAAAGTCACTAAATCACCCCCTAGCATATATCGCATAAATTTGTAACACAAATAAGACACTTTTAACACAAAAAATCACAAAATCACCCCCTAGCCAATATCTCATAAATTTGTAACACAAATAAGACACTTTTAACACAAAAAGTCACAAAATCGCCCCCTAGCCAATATCTCATAAATTTGTAACACAAATAAGACACTTTTGACACCCGGCTTCAAAAAATCGTGACCCCCCCCCCCCTACCTCCCCCCCCCCACCCCTAAACATTGAGGAAAAGAAAGCACAAATTTCTACGCCTTATTACAAATAATCCCATTTATTGAGTTTGGTCAACACCGTGCAAGCACCTTCTCCTTTCTTAAACATTCACAAAATTAAATGTGAACTTTTTCATATGGCCAGACGCGAGTACAGGCAACTAAAATTGTATTTGATTGTGGACGCCAAAAGCGTTTTGTGTCAGAGCTCGCGGTGAATTACGGTGAGGGTTCACCTGGCGGCCAATACTTGAAAGCCCCGCCGAACGATTGTATCCCCCACAACCAGCCGACGATCTAAAAGGGACCGTGGGGTTGTGTGGGGGTTGTCTGGGGTTGTGTGGGGTGAGGGGATTGTAAGGCCGTGTTTGCACTGTTTCACCTTCATTCCCGGCCAGGTAATTAGTTCTTATTATCACCCTAGGTGAGCCATTGCCACGAGCGCTCCCTTTTTATTTCTTCCAAATGGAAGTTCATTATTTTTTTTAAAATAAATATAAATTATCTCCAAAGCTTAGTTTCCACAGGAACAATTTAAGAAAGATTTTAAAGGGGGAAACAAAATGATAATTTAAATAGTTAAGTCTCATTTCAGCATTCGTTACACAGCTTTTTTGACAATCATTATTTTATACAAGGCTACAGAAAGACAAACCTACAGAAAGACAGGCCTACGGAAAGACAGGCCTACGGAAAGACGGGCCTACGGAAAGACAGGCCTACGGAAAGACAGGCCTACAGAAAGACAGGCCTACGGAAAGAGGGGCCTACAGAAAGACGTTGTGTTGGTAATTACTTGTTTTGTTAAAAAGAGGGTGATTGTGCTATCCGGTTGTGTGGCGCCATTTTTTTTCAATATAATTTAAGGGGCATTTTTGAGTTTTGTTATTATATTATTATTATTATTATTTTATAATGAAACGTGACTGCAAACAAGAACTAGATGACATAAACATTAAAAAATATTAGCTTTTTCTTGTGTCATTAAATAATCAGAAATATGACGTTTGAAAATACAGTCACCCAGTAAATATGTGCTAGCAATTAACATTTAAATTCATCCAGATGGAAGAAGCATGATGTACACCAGGCCCACACAACTCAAAGTGTAAGGCGGGCCGTAATGTATTATGAAAACGTGTGCGGGCCAAAAGAAAATAGGACAGGATTTGTGCGTGTCAATAAAAAATATAGGTCAGAGGGAAAGTTATTAAGAAAATAATAAGAATAACGAGTTTTTCGATACCTCGCGGGCCACATGTGGGTGCTCATAGCAACAAGATCTCGATACAGGAACTGCTCATTCCTGCCAAAGACAATCAGGGATTGGAACACGCTTCCAAAAGCAACAGTTGAGGCGACTACACTTGACACATTTGCGTCTATTGTCTCCTCCCTTCCAACCCCAAGTTCTTAAATTGCTGAGTAGCATTTGCACCAGTGAAGTATCCTCTTCAAAACCATGCACAGCTCATCGCGAACCCCTACAAACATAGGAGCCAGAATGATCAATACATTTATCGTGGTCCTTCGAAATATTCAAGAAGAAACAGTCTTACCACGATGACTTTAGACATCATGGCGACTACGTTAGACATCATGACGATGCCTTTTGACACCATGATGATAATTTTAGATAATATGACGAAGACTTTTGATAACATGACGATGACTTTGGACACCATGACGATAACTTTAGACAACATGATTCCACACCGACACAAAAGCCCTTCATGAACAAGTATTTATATTTCTCTCGTTGATAGAGTCCCCCATCGTGTGTTTGATTTGACTTCACTTGTCAGTGAGACCAGTTTGAGCATGTTTGCTAGCACACAGTTCGAATAACTTTGAAATCATGGAGATTCCGTGAAACCCTGGCCAACTCTCGAAATGATTTTGCGTTAAACGCAGGGGTTCAGGCATCCAGGAATTCAAGGGTTCAGGAATTCAGGGGTCCAGGCATTGTGGGGTCCAGGCATTGTGGGGTCCAGGCATTATGGGGTCCAGGCATTGTGGGGTCCAGGCATTGTGGGGTCCAGGCATTGTGGGGTCCAGGCATTGTGGGGTCCAGGCATTGTGAGGTCCAGAAATTGTGGGGTCCAGGCAGTGTGGGGTCCAGACATTGCGGGGTCCAGAGGTCGGCATAAAAATTATTATTTACGGACAGCATGCTATTTTTTTTTAGCAATCTGAGTTCTGGAAATTATTTTAAAAATAAGTTTGAAAATAAGATTTTATAAAAAGAAAATAGGGTTTAATGTGATTATTGTTTTATTTGATTTTGGCACTTGTACAATGTGATTAATTTTCAAAGGCTTTCACTCATATTCATTCACAATAAATACATTTTACGAAAACTTTCATCCAGGTTCAGGGAGGTCGTGCGGGCAGGACTTAACGTTTTAGTGGACTGAATGTGGCTGGTTGGCCGTAGGTTGCCCAACTCTGGTATCAATATAATTGTTAACTTTTTTTTTTTTTTTTTCATTTGTTAAAATTATAAATTAGGTCCTAGATATATTTATTCTCGTTTAACAAGTAGTTAGTTTTTGATTATGGGGAGAAATGCAAGTGGCGACAGCAAAACGCCGTGCTTATAAGTGGAGTGATGCAGTGCGAAACATTTCTGAAGCCAGCGATCCGTTAGACACTTAGCGTTACTCGAAACACTAGCATATCATTGTATGAAGGAGTTATTCTGTCTGTAGTTATAATCTTACAGTGGGTAATGTCAAAAAGGGGACGTGGGTTCAAACCCCTATTGAACAACAACAACACATAAAAGCATGAAAACTTTTTTATTCTGTTATGTTATATTTCAGTAGAGAAAAGACGCATCATGTTGTCTGTCGTTTTAATTTTTTTAAAAATGGGAGGACATAAGAAAAAAAAAAATATTTCAAACACAAAAGTCTTCTTAACTTTTAAAAATGTATTTTAACGTGTCAAAGCAATTGATTCGTATGTTTAATCCTCTTAAGGATGTATCAACCTTGCATTATGTTAAAATATGTTTTGTGCAGTTTTTGTGTGTGCATGTTTGTGTGTGTGGGGGGGGGGGTGGGGGTGGTGTGGGAATGATCTTGCATTTGTTTTCTTTTTTTTCCGCCATTAAATGTGGTATCATCTGTCACTCTTTCAAAAAAGCTGCATTCAAGTCTTTCTAAAATGAAGTTACATATTGTTTACGTATATATTTTTTTGTGAATTTAATATGTTTCAAACATTTAGCTCGTTGTTACTCAACAATACGTAATAGAGGACTGAAAACCAATTTACACAGAAAACTTCTACCAAAGCAAGTGATCCTAACGATATTCAATTGAATTTAATATTAGAAAACACAGAATAAAATATACAGAAAAAAAAAACTATATTAACTGACAGCACAGCAATGAGAACGTGTAAGCCTCGAACGATATACATGTTTATATATACACACACAAAGGGTGCAATCTCGTAAGGTTCCTAAAAGAATGTTAAGTCTCTTAAATGTCTAAGAAAATTAGCGAAAATCTCTCACTCCTCCGGCTGAGAAAGCTGCCGCCTTATTTATAGGGATGGATTTAGAACACTCCAGAAAATAATTTCTTGAAATTGTTTCACTCGATATCATTCTTTAGAACAAATAGAACGTTTAAACCCTTTTCTCAATCAAGGGAGGGGTGGGTTTGGTACAGCGCTACACATTTAATTGGAGACGTCAATATCAATACTAAAACAAACAAAAAAACGTGTGGGGGGGGGGCGTGTTGGTCGCCACAACTCTACGTTCAAGTAAAATTAGGTCAAAACACATGCTGTAACAAATTTTAAGTACTTATCATCTTCGCAGATCTTGTAATATGTACATATATAATGTCTACGTATACCATGTCCACGTGTAAGTATTTAAAGTATACGTACACCTTGCCCTGTGTGTATTTATTTAAAGTATATTGTACACCTTGTCCTATGTGTACGTATTTAAAGTCTAATGTACACCTTGTCTCCTGTGTACGTATTTAAAGTCTATGCACAAATTGTTCCGTGTACGTATTTAAAGTCTATGTACATGTAGTACTGTGTGTACATATTTTGAGTCTATTGTACACCTTGTCCGGTGTGAACCTATTTAAAAATATGTACACCTCGCCCCGTGTGTACCTATTTAAAGTCTATGTACACATTGTCCTTTTACCACCCACTTCCCTGAAGACGTGTTTGACCATATGTATACACTGTTTTGGCGAATATAATCCTACAGGCTCAACATACAAGTGATAAGATCCAGATTATTTGATTAATTCTCCTTGAACATTCCTCTTTTCTAAAGACTCACTTTTTTTGTAACAACCGGTGGTCCCAGACCTATAGGGGACATAATCCTGTTTTACACATCAGCACCAAGTCTTGATTCAAAGGAAAGAAATCAAAGGTTACTATATTTGGACGTGACATTATTAAGTTGTGATTTCTACAAGAAAATGCAAGCGAATCTCTGCTTTCTATTTCAGAGAACAGATGATAATTTTCAATATTCTTTGGATAACTGCAAATTTTTAAAAAAAAGTAAATTTGCTTTAATATAGTTGAAGTAAAGTTTGAGCAACATGTGAATTTAGCCAATGCCGTCAGTCAAATCAGGACAATCTTCATTAGTTTGATATTCACTTAAAGATGTACTTTAAGAATCTTCAGGTAGTTTGACATTTACATCAGGTTTACTTGGACATCTTCATTTTGTGCGATATTCACTTAAAGGTTAACTCGAACAATCTTCATTTAGTGTGTTATTCACTAAAGATTTACTTGGACAATCTTCATTTAGTGTGAAATTCACTTTAAAATTTACTTTGACAATCTTCATTTAGTTTTATATTCACTTTAAAGATTTACTTGGACAATCTTCATTTAGTTTTATATTCACTTTAAAGATTTACTTGGACAATCTTCATTTAGTTTTATATTCACTTTAAAGATTTACTTGGACAATCTTCATTTAGTTTTATATTCACTTTAAAGATTTACTTGGACAATCTTCATTTAGTTTTATATTCACTTTAAAGATTTACTTGGACAATCTTCATTTAGTTTTATATTCACTTTAAAGATTTACTTGGACAATCTTCATTTAGTTTTTTTTCACTTAAAGAATTACTAAGCGCGATATAAAACAGAACACGGAGACGATGCTAAATAAGAGCACCCATAGTCATAACATTTTTCTTTTTAAACTTTACTTTTGCACATCCTCATGTCAAACTAACTTTTAGTTCAAATATTAAACTCAAGTGTTCTTGCTTATTACATTACGAGCCTGTAATTCGTTTTACTACAGGTAAGGGGACGTCCATTAATTATGTCAAAAAAATAGGGGGGGGGGGAGGGGGTGGAAATGTTTGACAGTTGTTGACAAGGGGAGGGAGGGGGTTTAGTTTAGTTGACGTCAACATTCATGTTTTGTCTATTAAAATGATAATGTTTTAAATATTGACTGATTGTTACAATATTTTAAAAAAAATGTATAAGTCTTAGTGTCAATTATTGTAAATAGTCATATAACTTCTTTGGCTTTTAACACTATAGGATTTATTTAATGCGTGTCTGTCTGTGCACTACAGATGGCAGGTCAGAATGTTAGCACACTTTGTTAGTGCGACTGAAGTCAAAAGTTGGCTACTATTCCCCTGAAGATTCTGTTTGTCGCGAATGACTAGGGCGGTATATTTGCGGTCATGTTGCAGATATGGAACAAGGACAAGGTTCAAGTGCCATGTGTGGTCAAAATAAACGATATTGATAGAGTAGGAAAACGATATTTTGAGGTTCCCTTAAATTAAAGTGAGTAACAATAATAACATCGCTGCTTTAACGGATTTGCAAAATCTGTAACATTTATTTTGCTTCGCAAGTCATGTTGAAAAAGAATGTTAAACAGCACCGACAATGCCCTCTTGAGCATAAGATGGAAATTATTGCTCACAATGATAGTGCTTCTATTTTATGTACTGAATGGTTAGATGAGGATGATGCTAACTTTTCTGTTAATCATTTCCGCAAGATGAAAATCATAAATCAGCTACTATAGGCTACGCCCATCAGGGGCATCGTTTCAGGGTTTTTCAGAAGGATGGGGTAAAACCAAAACTTAGTCTGCTTGTTAAGTTGTTTATTACTGGAGGGGCCAAAGTGCATAGCAATTTAAATAAAACCTGCAAATTCAGAGGGGGGGGGGGGGGTTACCCCTTAGTCCTACCTCAAGGTGTCCCTGATGCCCATTGTTAAGATCGAGCAACACCTGGCTACTCATTGGGAAGATTATAGTGGCTAGAAAATATACTATAATTGTCACCTTTAATGACAATAATCAAATTTATACTACAAAAAATGAAAGTTGGTCTTTAAAAACAATTTAATGGATTCTGCATTAAAAAATTTACGTTAAAAAA
>CAXITT010000278.1:331768-364609 GCA_964033795.1 Lymnaea stagnalis
GGGGAGGAGGGACAGGGGGGAGGGAGGGAGAGGAGGGGGGCGGGGAGAGGAGGGAGGGAGGGACAGGAGGGAGGGAGGGACAGGAGGGAGGCAGGCACAGGAGGGAGGCAGGTACAGGAGGGAGGCAGGCACAGGAGGAAGGCAGGTACAGGAGGGAGGCAGGTACAGGAGGGAGGCAGGTACAGGAGGGAGGCAGATACAGGAGGGAGGCAGATACAGGAGGGAGGCAGGTAAAGGAGGGAGGCATGTACAGGAAGGGGCAGGTACAGGAGGGAGGCAGGTACAGAAGGGAGGCAGGTACATGCAAGAAAATATAATTATTTAATACATTAGAGAGCAGAAAACATCCATAAGCTCTTCTTTTTTAAAAGACAAAACAGAACATGGAACATCATTATTAGACTAGTGGTTCCCATACTTCTTTGCCTTGTGGACCCCTTTTTTAATAATCAATTACTGTGTTGGGCCAACCATTATACGTCTTACAGAATTATGTGTTTAGAAGATTGCTGGAGCCGGCGCGGCGGTCTTGAGATGTGGACAAGGGGGATCCGTGGTGCTTATGTTGGGAACCACTGTTAGACAAAATAAAAGGAGCTATGTCTATCTGCCTGCAGGCAGGCAGGCATAGAGAGAGATAGAAAGAAGTGAACGAATAAGGTGGCGACATCGAGATTTTGCGAGAAAATGAGACAGCTTGTGAGTGAGAGAGACAGATTTTTAGACTGACTGAGGGAGACATGAAGATATTAAAACGTAGAAAGAGAGAAAATCCCATTGAAGGAAAGCTTAAGTTCATCCAAATCAAAAGCTTTCATGGTCAAAGCTATTTCAGTACGGAGCCGGTCGATATATGCTGTAAAAAATCGAATATGTTGAATGAACGCCGAGTCTGAGCCACGATGTGTTGCATTTTTATAGATTCGATTCCTCGTAAATGTCGGTAGTAATTCTGAAGCCGATAGCTCCATTCATCGTGTGGCAAGGGCGCGTATCCCATTCAAAGAATTAGTTTTAATCCTGTACAATCTCGCCTCGTACTTCTCTGTCACAAACTTTAAAGAAAATCTATATGTAAATTTAGATCTTCTCTCAAAAAACATGTTACCAATTCATTGAGAAACAACGATGTTTGGCCCATGGGCGCCCGCAGAAAACTTTCTAGGGGGGGGGGGGCAAAAAAACCAATTAACTTCCCAGGGGGGGGGGCAGAAATATGGTGAACGAACGAACAGGACATCAGCTTAGTTACTTTCTCTTTATTTTAATACATTTTTTTGTCTATTTTTGTCTAAAAAAATTTTATCCAATTAATCCAGGGGGGGGGGGGGCAAGTGCCCAACCTTGCCACTACGTGCGGGCGCCCATGGTTTGGCCTATGGGGTGGGGGTGGTGGTAGTGAGCCGAAGATAGACTAAATTGTTTATCTGAGCAAGCATTCTCAACTTGTCTATCCGAGCAAGACAATGCATAGAGTAGGAGAAACCTTCTCAAATTGAATGTCTTACAAATAAGCCTTCTCAGATTGTCTGAATTAGCCTTCAGTAATTGTCTTAATAAGTCTTCTCAGACTGTCAGAATAAGACTTCTCAAATTTTATGAATAGGCCATCTTAGATTGTCCGAATAAGCCTTTTCAGATTATCTGAGTAAGCCTTCTCAGATTGTCTAAATAAGCCTTCTTAGATTGTCTAAATACGCCTTCTTAAATTGTCTGAATAAGTCTCCTCAAATTGTCTGACTAAGCCTTCTCAGATTCGGAATAAACCTTCTCAAAGTGTCTTTCTTAACAAGCCATATCATATTGTTTGTCTGATTATGTATATAAAATTGTCTGTCTGAAAATCCATATCAAATGTCTATCTGACCAAGTCATATCCAAATTGTCTGTCCCACTAAGCCATATAATATCGCCTGTCTAACCAAAACATACCCAATTTTCCGTCTGACCAGACCATTTGAATTGTCTAAACAAACAAATCAAATTGCAATGTGACCTAGCCTTCTCAAATTTTCTGTATGACCAAAGCATTTAAATTGTTTAGGTGATCAAGTATTCTCACGTTAGTGTTTTTTTTTTGGTGTTTTTTTTTTCGGATCACGCCTTTGTGATTCTTTAACCTCTAATCTACGGTAGAAAGGATTGTTTCTTGCGGGCTACAAATATCAAGAGACACTTGTTGCCCCGGCCAAACAGTTGGAGAAATCCCTTGGTAACGCGCGTGGATGATTAGCAATGTTATTAACATTATTAATGTGCTTCAAGGCGGTGGTTTAAAAGAAAGGTAACTACTTATAATAGTCGTGAATGGTCTAAAAAGATGGGAAGTAACCCCTAACAACACTCACGAGTGGTCTTCTTTTTTTTTTTTTTTGGGGGGGGGGGGGGGGGGGTTAGGCCTTAACGCATGAGCATCCTTTAAAAAGTCGTGAGCTAAAGCTCCTATTTATTCATTGATCTGGTTGGAGGAGGTTTTTTTAAAGGTGTCGTAAATATATCCATCCAACACCAGCACCAGGGTCTTAATTCTTTGCTGTGACAAATGTCCCCCGGTGGAGTTAAGGGGTTCATCGCTGCAATAAAACCGTTGGAAAAGTAGCCATTGTCCCACAAGCGCGGGGTCTACTTTCTTTGTCCCTCCCCCCCCCTTCCATGCATGGTCCATTTCAAGTTTAGAAACCTTGGTCGGTCCAGCGTGGGGCTTCAGTTTGAAGCGTTGGGTTACCATGGTTACAGAAGCGGCTTGAGAAATGCAATGAATGAAGGAATGCGTTCAAGCTGTCTGAATGAAACAGTATAGTATGGTATATGAAAGCTTGAATCAAAAGACAAAAGATTGAGTTGTGAACGTTTCGGCCTTCTTCCTCAGGACAAATGAAACCGCAAACAGGACAAATGAAAATAATACAAGGAGCAGTGCGCCCTAAACACAACTTTTTTTTATAGAAATCTCTTTTGTTGTTGCCCGAAGTAAGATGTGGAAAACATCATTTTCGAAAAAAAAAAAAAAATTGTATTTTTAGGGTTTGTTTAATTTTTAAACGCGAAATGACATGTTTAGACCTGTTACACATGAGGCAATTCTCTTCGGCTTAGAGGCTCCTGTGAGAGTTAAAGTCAGCTGTGTAACTTGTTTCTTCTTTGTCTATTCGAATAGAGTAATGGATTGCTCCGCAGACTAACAACAGGGTGGAATTGCTCAAACTAATGTTTAATTATAACACCGTCCCGCCATAAAGGCGATATGGGGAAGAGATCTTCAAACCAGCTTACCGGGACAGCAGACGTGTCAATTGCGACAGTTGAATTGCATTTTTTGGAAGGTACGTGGACTTATTAAATAGATGACGCTATACAACAACAAGATACCCCAGCACACAAGATACCCCAGCAAAAAAAAAAAAAAAAGGAGAGAGATAAACAAAATCACATAACACCTCCCCCCCCCCCGGACATAAACATAAATAAACTAGAAATTGAGAGTTGATAACGAATAAAGCACAACACGATATATCCATTTTTGATAACTATTGTAAAAAGAATTGATTTTAGAAGTCTAATGATTTAACTGCCACGCAATACTTTCAGGTCGTCATGAACCTGTAATCGTTAATGGAATTTAGATTTTTAGAGATATGGGCATATATATCATGGTAGTGCTTGTCGGAAATAGGACTGATATAACAAAGTTTATGAACAAAAGGGCATGGATATAACACATTTTTGTGGGTTTTAGGTATAAATATGAAAATTTTATGTCAAAATGCATAGACATAACAAATTTTAAAATATGCTACTCCTAAAATATTTCCTTATTAAAATAAATCATATAATGAATGAAAATGGTTTCTAAGACAAAATATGTGTCCGACCCTTGACATTACTTAGTTTACTATGCCAAATTCATATTGTAGCAAAGTTAATTATCAACGGTAATTATCAAAAGGTGATTCTGCTACAAGTTTTTCAACAATTTTGATGAATTCGGGTGTAGAAAAATCATTTTTTTTTTTTTTTTTTTTTTTTAACCGGGGCAAATTTATAACATCATAACCTCCTTATCTTCGGCTATTCTGTTCATTGACAAGATGGCGCCTAAATTCTGGCTTTGTTCCGAGAGCGAAGCTTTTGCTTATCACTGCGCAGCGCAAAATTTTTTCGTTGAATCGTTGGTGAATTTTTCGTTTGTATAAGGCATTCAAAATAAATGGCCAATATTTCAGAGCAATTACAAGGCATCAGTTGGCCAAGTTGTGTTGACCACTCCATGCTCTCTCACAGTCTTTGTGTGTCCAGCGACAACACGCCACGGCAGACGCAAACGGAATAGTCGACTATCGTGTTTGGGAAAGAACGAGTCCTCTTGCAAACGTTCTTTGTTGGCCAGGGGTCAACAAACTTGCCCAAACAGCGCCATACCAACAGCCGTAATGGCTCTTAGGTGAACACATGTTTTTCGTTTGTCAAAGAACGGGTCTCTTAAAAAAGAATGTAGAATGTGAATCTCGAAAATTATTACTTTGATAAAATTTATATTACCGTAGTTTTAACACTATCCTAGAAAATAACTAATTGTAGCCGGGAACAATGAGGGGACAGTATATGAGGGGAATTGTGTTTCTTTGACACCTGATGTTTGTCATAGCTTTGAGAAATGATGATAGCTGTACCTTTGGGGGCTGGTGGTAGCTGTACCTTTACAGCTGGTGGTAGCTGTACCTTTAGGAGCTGGTAGTAGATGTACCTTTGAGACAAGCCTTCAAACCCCTAGTGCATGATTTCCTCATCAACACCAGTAACAGAAACATTGCAAATCCCATCTACATGCATAGGAGCCAAAATGATCAATAAATTGATCGTGGGCCCTTAAGACATAGAAGAAGAAGAGAGCTGGTGGTAGCTGTACCTTTAGGAGCTGGTGGTAGCTGTACCTTTAGGAGCTGGTTGTAGCTGTACCTTTAGGAGCTGGCGGTAGCTGTACCTTTAAAAGCTGGTGGTAGCTGTACCTTTAGGAGCTGGTGGTAGCTGTACCTTTAGGAGCTGGTGGTAGCTGTACCTTTAGGAGCTGGTGGTAGCTGTACTTTAAAAGCTGGTGGTAGCTGTACCTTTAGGAGCTGGTGGTAGCTGTACCTTTAGGAGCTGGTGGTAGCTGTACCTTTAGAAGCTGGTGGTAGCTGTACCTTTAGGAGCTGGTGGTAGCTGTACCTTTAGGAGCTGGTGGTAGCTGTACCTTTAGGAGCTGGTGGTAGCTGTACCTTTAGGAGCTGGTGGTAGCTGTACCTTTAGGAGCTGGTGGTAGCTGTACCTTTAGGAGCTGGTGGTAGCTGTACCTTTAGGAGCTGGTGGTATTTGTACGTATAATTCAATTTAATGGGTCGTCAGAATTTTTCAGCAGAGAACTGCTTGCATTTTATTTTGTTCGCCCGCATGATGAACTTTAGTGTCACTTACGTCAATTGAATTTGGGGATCGAGATCTCTTTCCGGGTTCATTTAAAAAAGTAATCAAGAGAGTAGTAACTAAATAATCTGTTGTTATTATAATTACAGCATAAAAAGGTACACAGTACACTAATTTTCAATGGCGTATATGGATAATCATGCAAAATATGTACATTTGTGTCCTCCCTTTATTTATAATCAAAGTCTCTGAGCTGTTCTATTTCTAACCATTCGGACTCAGATGCTACTGATAGGACGAATCACGAATCGAAAAATGAAAACATTTTTATTCATTAAGATAACAGCCGCTGCCATGTCCAGGCTAATGCTTCTTATCGCGGTGATAATGGTCTCCCCTTGATGCGTACTCTGTTGGTGATCTCCCCCTAATTTTATTAAGGTCAGGTGAAAACGAGTTGACGATGTCAAATTTCGATTAGGATCCACACGGCCCTGGAGTGTCAAGACCCACACAATCCCACTCAGCCAGCGTTAAGAAGGCCCCTGTCTTCCCCTTGCCTAATCTACCTCATTGAAACCCGATACAAACGACTCCCAGTGATAACCGTTGGAGCTGGCCACTGAAATAAATAGTGTTGTGATGGCAGATTGGGCAAACGCCTCACAATTGGTTTAACGTCTCACAATTGGTTTAACGCCTCATAATTGGTTTAACGTCTCACAATTGGTTTAAAGTCTCACAATTGGTTTAACGCCTCACAATTGGTTTAACGCCTCACAATTGGTTTAACACCTCACAATAGGTTTAACGCCTCACAATTGGTTTAACACCTCACAATTGGTTTAACGCCTCACAATTAGTTTAACGCCACACAATTGGGTTAACGCCTCGCAATTGGTTTAACGCCTCACAATTGATTTAACGCCTCACAATTGGTTTAACGCCTCACAATTGGGTTAACGCCTCACAATTAGTTTAACGCCACACAATTGGGTTAACGCCTCGCAATTGGTTCAACGCCTCACCATTGATTTCACGCCTCACAATTGGTTTAACGCCTCACAATTGGGTTAACGCCTCACAATTAGTTTATCGCCACACAATTGGGTTAACGCCTCGCAATTGGTTTAACGCCTCACAATTGATTTAACGCCTCACAATTGGTTTAACGCCTCACAATTGGGTTAACGCCTCACAATTAGTTTAACGCCACACAATTGGGTTAACGCCTCGCAATTGGTTTAACGCCTCACAATTGATTTAACGCCTCACAATTGGTTTAACGCCTCACAATTGGTTTAATGCATCACAATTGGTTTAACGCCCAACAATTGGTTTAACGCCTCACAATTGGTTTAACGCCTCAGAATTGGGTTAACGCCTCGCAATTGGTTTAACACATCACAATTAACGCGTCACAATTGGTTTAACACCTCACAATTGGTTTAACACCACACAATTGGTTTAACACCTCACAATTGGTTTAACGCCTCACAATAGGTTTAACGCCTCATAATTGTTTTAACGCCTCACAATTGGTTTAACGCCTCACAATTGGTTTAACGCGTCACAATTGGTTTAACGCCTCACAATTGATTTAACACCTCACAATTTGTTTAACTCCTCACAATTGGGTTAACGCTTCGCAAATGGTTTAACGCCTCACAATTAACACGTCACAATTGGTTTAACGCCTCGCAATTGGTTTAACGCCTCACAATTGGTTTAACGCCTCACAATTGGTTAAATGCCTCACAATTGGTTTAACGCCTCAAAATTGGTTTAACGCCTCACAATGGGGTTAACGCCTCACAATTGGTTTAACGCCTCACCATTGGTTTAACGCCTCACAATTGGTTTAAAACCTCACAATTGGTTTAACGCCTCACAATTGGTTTAACACCTCACAATTGGTTTAACACCTCACAATTGGTTTAACGCCTCACAATTAGTTTAACGCCTCACAATTGGGTTACCGCCTCGCAATCGGTTTAACGCCTCACAATTGGTTTAACGCCTCACAATTGGTTTAACGCCTCACAATTGGGTTAACGCCTCGCAATTGGTTTAGCGCCTCACAATTAACGCGTCACAAATGGTTTAATGCCTCGCAATTGGTTTAACGCCTCACAATTGGTTTTAACGCCTCACAATTGGTTTAACACCTCACAATTGGTTTAACACCTCACAATTGGTTTAACACCTCACAATTGGTTTAACACCTCACAATTGGTTTAACACCTCACAATTTGTTTAACGTCTCACAATTGGTTTAACGCCTCACAATTAACACGTCACAATTGGTTTAATGCCTCACAATTGGTTTAACACCTCACAATTGGTTTAACACCTCATAATTGGTTTAACACCTCACAATTGGTTTAACACCTCACAATTGGTTTAACGCCTCACAATTAACGTGTCACAATTGTTTTAACGCCTCACAATTGGTTTAACACTTCACAATTGGTTTAACGCCTCACAATTGGTTTAAAACCTCATAATTGGTTTAACGCCTCACAATTGATTTAACGTCTCACAATTGGTTTAATGCCTCACAATTGATTTAACACCTCACAATTGGTCTACTTCAAGGCGTTCTAAATTCCCAACGCAAGTTCTCAGCACCAACATCAACAACAACCCCACTACCAAACATTATCAACACCCCCCAGCACCCACCCTCCCATTTTAATGTCACCACCAGCCTTTCTAAATGTTTAATCCTCTAATAAAGTTACGTGTATGTATGTAAAGCAAATAAGCGATTGATATCAAGTACAGATTCACAAATGGAAAAAAAAAAATAATAAATAAATTTAAAAAACTGAATTCTCGATCACGAAAAAGACAAGGAACTATACTAATTATTAACTGTAAACACTTGGTAAAAAATCATAATTTTATAAGTGGACAATCCTCATTCGTTTATTTTAATATTTTTTTTAAATAACATAACAAAAATGTATCGTTAAAACAATTTTAAGACCATAAATCCCTTTTAAAATGGTTACGGTTAAATTGAAGCGTAGCGAAGCTCCGAAAGTGAAACACGTTGTATTTAAACTCACATATTTATTTTTATTGCATTACAAAATGCCCCTTGTGTCACACCAGTTCTCTGGCATAAAAGCCCAGATATTTAACAACCATCAGCACGCGAGCCCGTTCGGGTTGTTTTTTTTTTTTTTTTTTTACATCAAAGAAGAGACTTAAGGAATAGACTTTTAGGAAGCTCAAGTAACTAAAGGACGAAGACTTTATAGGTCATAATTACGTCTAATTCCTGTAATGTTCGTTTCAAAGGAGAAGGCAGTCGTCACTGGGAGAGATGGCGCAGATAGGCGTCTGGAGTGGGGCATGGTCCACCAAGCAAAGCCAAGAGAGGTTGTCGCTACCTAAGGAATCATAATAGAGGAGGGACGCGAAGTGGGATAAAAGAGGGACATGTAATGAGTAGAGATGTGCATGGAGATATGTNTTTTTTTTTTTTTTTTTTTTTTTTTACATCAAAGAAGAGACTTAAGGAATAGACTCTTAGGAAGCTCAAGTAACTAAAGGACGAAGACTTTATAGGTCATAATTACGTCTAATTCCTGTAATGTTCGTTTCAAAGGAGAAGGCAGTCGTCACTGGGAGAGATGGCGCAGATAGGCGTCTGGAGTGGGGCATGGTCCACCAAGCAAAGCCAAGAGAGGTTGTCGCTACCTAAGGAATCATAATAGAGGAGGGACGCGAAGTGGGATAAAAGAGGGACATGTAATGAGTAGAGATGTGCATGGAGATATGTGCATTATCTATGATTGAACGGTCGTTTACTTGCTAAATAAATCCTTTATTTTAAACAGCATCCATGTAAGTGCATCTCTCAATTTTAGCTCATATCTCAATCTTTGCTCATGTCTCAATCTTTTACCCATATCTAAATCCTTGCTCACATCTTAATCTTTCTCATATCTCAATCTTTGTTCATATCTCAATGTCGTATTTCTTTGGTCAGTTCACATTCTCTTTAAGGCCAGAGCTAATCGCTCTGTATGGCCCCGGTCAGTACATCCTAGGGTACCAGTTAAATGCTGCCACATAACACCTTGGCTGGGGTACTGTGCTATATAGAACCAACTAATAATAATAATAATAATAATAATAATAAATAACAATAGGGCAGACAGCTCTACCATACAAATCCGCTCTGAGCCAAAATTGAGGTTATCAAAGTCAACACGCGGGGCTGGGCCACAACAATGCGATTTAGATCAAAGAAGTCTTTCTGACTGTTTCTCAGTTAAGCTCATGACGTGGCTAAAACGAACAATTTTTAAATCAAAAGTAATAACAACTATTTATTTCATAATTTTAACGATGATAAGTTAATCATAATAAAATGTTTCGTTTTAAAAAAAAAAAAAAAAAAAAACAGTTAATCCTGTCATGATGTTTCTCAGTTAAGCTCATGACGTGAATAAAACGAACAATTTTTAAATCAAAAGAAAAAAAAACTATTTATTTCATAATTTTAACGATGATAAATTAATCAAAAAAAAATGTTTCGTTTTAAAAAAAAAAAAAAAAAAAACTGTTTATCCTGTCATGCAGCTCTGGATTTCACTATATTCATTATTTCTCAATTCAGTCTTCTCTTACGTTGTAATAAATCTCAAAACTCTCAACCGTATTCAACAAATAAGCCAGCGTGTGTGACTCGTTCGTCTATAACAACTTGCACATCTCCTATAACGCGCAAATATCCTCCACACTAAATTTTATATCTACTTATCTGTTAACTATCTTCGCAACACGACGCCCTGATTTTCTTGCCTATCCAGCAACATGACGCCCTGATTCTTCTTGCATATCTACCCAACATGACGCCCCTGATTCTAGCTGTTCTTTTAGCTATCTGTCTTTCTTCACTGTACTGACACCGAATCATCTGATTCTATCGAAAAAGGAATATGAACGACAAAATATTATATCTATTTTTTTTTGTACGAGGTCATGGTCCTTTCTTTCCACTCGGTGTCCCCCCGTCCCTGTACCAACAGTAGGGGATTAGGGCAACAAAAGCCTAGGAACTGATTAACAAAGACACGAGAAAAGATTTCATCAAAACACGCATGCGTACCACAAGATCTCGGCGAGATAAAAAGCCTTGTAATGAAGGCCTATTTGTGGGATTTTTGAATCATACATATTTATATCATAATAAATAGAAATCTATCTGACGGGGAATAAGCAGAGGATACCTTCGCAAGCTCTGCGAATATACAATTTTGTGAGGTAAACAATAAACATGATGTTTAATGCCGGAACACCTCTTAAAAATGTAGCCCATTCTTTAATCCGACACCGCATTCGAGTCAGAGGTCATTTGGGCTAACGGAAGTTGATTGTTGAATTTGTTGACAAGTTAAAGAATTTGAACAATTGCAAGGCTTTTAACTGCATCTCGGGGCTGCAACTTGCAACTGCCACTTGCGAGTGCGATTCAAGACTATGGTTTGGGACTGCGACATGTGACTGCCACTATGGATGGCGCTTCGGAGCCGTGTTTCGGGACCGCGCCTTGGAACTGTGACTTGAAACTTGGGCTTGTGACTTGGCATTACGACTTGGGGACTTGAGATCACTGCTTAGTCTAAGACTTGTGTCATTTGGTATTTTAACTACGGATTCCTCGGCTGCTCTGACGACATTTCCTGCGAACCGCTAAATCATTATTGACCTTTCTACGTCGAGCCTTTTCCGAGAGACAATTCAAAGACCGTGGCCCGGACTGTAAATTGTCGGTGACGTGTTGAGGTTAAGGTCCCCCACGCCCCCTTCTCCCTTCCCCCCCCACCCACACACACGCTTAACAACAGCGTTTTAATTAAACACATTTCTTCACCAGAGGTCACCACTGTTTTACGACCCCCAACAGGCGACGAGCGAACAAGGGGGTAACGATAAGGGGGTGAGATCAAACCCAGCGGGGCGATACCTGCGTGATGTCAGGGGGGAGTTTACAACAGGTGTGACTGACGCCTGGAAGTGCCGGGTCTCGTAAAAAAACACCCAAAAAAATCGTGGGACAGTTATTGGTTTCACACGCATTCCGTTGTGGGTAGCCTCAAACCCGGCAGTCTGTTAAAGGAAATTACCTCGAACTGTTACTTTGTCACGTTCTGTAAGGTTTGATATGAGACGAAAAACCCGTTGCTGTCAGTCATTTGTCTTAGAACTGTATTCGGATTTTGTTTTTTTCTGCGAGGGGGCCTCAGTCTAAATTAGAAGCATCAGGATCAGGACAGAATAATTGGTCTAAGGATTGCTATACATTGGCGTGCTGCATATCTGTGTGTGTGTGTGTTAGTTCGCCCGTCCAAATAGATCAAGACGATTTCAATCATCGGTTTCCTTCTGGTTCTGAACATTTCTGGAGGCCCTATTTCAAACCCTGGCCACGCGAGTGCACCCAGCCACCCCAATTTCGTCTTCCCCACTTAAATGTGTCTCTCACGTACCACACCTTTTTCGCTTTCGAAAAATAAAATCCCCAGACATTATTAAAACTATATTCAGTCTACGTTTTACATGCTGGCATGCTGGATAACATCCAGTTTGCGTGCAATTTTCTCAATCGCTAAACATTTATAGAAGCAAGTGAATGAAGTTAATGATATGGATTGACATTGCAGTTAATTTTTTTTAATGTATTCAATACATTTTAAAATACCTTATCGCATTACATAAAAGTCTTTATGTTTTGACATATCCATAAATGTGTATTTGGGCGAAAAGTGGAATCATGAAAATGTATATTAAATTACATTTCAAATTATTATTTTTTTTTATCTTATGTGTGACATCTGAATTGTTCAGAGCTAAAATTGTCAAAATGATGCCTCATTTTTTTTTTTTTTAATTGAACGTAAATAACGGACTAGCTTGACATGAGTGTCAAAAGCTGATAAAAATAAAACCAGCAAAACTAACTGCAGGTGCAGGCAGATAGCTAGGTTCAACAGAGGATAGGTCGCTATGCAACATTATCGAATCTAATGACATTTTTTTGTTTACAATAAGCCAAATATTGCTGGTTAGAGTCAATGTGTAGTCTATATCAAGATCGTACATTAGTAGCAGAAATGAAATAAGGGAAACCTAAGCTGGGCAGGACACTTAGAGAGAATGTCAAATGACAGAGGAGTGAAGAGGGTAAGCCATACAAAATGCAGAGGAAAACGGCTCAAAAGCAGACCTAGGCTTAGATGCATGGATGGATGATCTGGACAGGGATCTTCATCAGCTGGGAATAAAAGCATGTTAAAAGAAAATCATTAGTTAGGTCTGAGATGAAGGAAGTGATGAGGCATGCCAAAGCCCTATATAGGCTGTAGCGCAATATAGGGATGGATGGAGGGATGAGTGGAAGGATGTGGTGAGGCATGCAAAAGCCTCACATGGGCTGAAGCGCCACATGAATAGATGTATGGATGGTGTTTAGTGGAAGTTAATAGTGAGGCTGACTAAAAACCTACATGGGATATTGCACCCCACGGATGGATGTGTGGTCTGAGTGGAAGGATGAGGTGAGGTGAGCGAAGCCCTACATGGGATAGCTCCACAGGGGTTCAAGGATAATGTAAATAAAACATGTTTTTGATCCGCAGTGTCTGAGGCACTGCCTGTGCCCATGTAGAGCGGTTGTTTCAAAATTGTGACAAGTTTTCCATTGGGCTACAGCGGTGGTTTTCAAATAGTGGCTTGTGTGCCAACGGACTATATGGAGCAGCGGTTTTCTAGCTACGGTCAGCAGACGACCAATTTAGGACCACTCACGGCTATGTTCAGAGGATTTTTAGGAATACTCGTAAGTGTTTTTCTCATAGTGTGAAAACATGAGGGAGGACAAGAATGCCTGATAGAGGAACGTGTAACCGATTCTCAACATTTTCAGTGTTTATGTGTCATTATTAAAGCACTGATTTGATATCATATATTGCACTCACTTATTAAATGTACAGCACACATTGGATGGGAAATAGATGAAGAATGTGACCATCCACGAAATAAATTTAAGCAAGTGATCATCCATGCCATATATGAAGCAAATGACCATCCATGACAGATATGAAGCAAGTAAAAACTCACAAAAGAGATGAATCAAGTGACCATCATGAAAGAGATGAAGAACCTGACCATCTTGAAAGAGATGATCCAAGTGACCATCCACGAAAGGAATGAAGAAAATGACCATCTCGAAGGAGATGATGCAAATGACCATCCATGAAAGAGAGGAAGCAACTGACCATCCAGGAAATCTACCAGCGGTGGTGTCCTTTCAAAGTGTAATCTCCCAGAAAATGTTTGCCACCCTAGTCAAAGTCGTTCCACATGTCTACTCCATCCCATCACTTTTTTATGTTGTTGTTGTACGTCCGTCGAAGTCGACTAGGACCATCGAGTCATCCGGTTAAGGGGAGGGTGGGTTACGGTGAGCTCGTAGGTGGCTTGCTAGACAGATCCTTGCTCGGAAAAATCTCTGGCACCGTGTGCATGGAATGGTTGCTGCAGCCGGTGACCTAATGTTGCTCTTTCGGGCAATCCTGCGTGTCTTACCTGTGGTTATCATATTTGCTTCATGGGATTTAGCCCCCTTCTTGCCAGCTGCTCTCCACCTGGCTCTGTCCTGGACTGTCAGCACTCATTGAGTAGGGCTGATGCTGAAGGCCTTTATTGCCACTTTCAGTGAATCTTTATAACGCTTTTTTGACCTCATTGGGAGCACTTGCCTATCGTGAGTTCTCCGAAGAATAACTGTTTCGGGAGGCGGTGGTCTTCCATACGGGCTACGTGTACCATCCAACGGAGCTGAGACTGCATCAAGGTGGTGAAAATACTAGATAGGTTCGCTCTAGCGAGGACCTCTGTGTCAAGGACTTTGTCTTACCACCTGATGCCAAGGAGTTTCCTGAGGCAGGTTGTGTGGAAATGATTCAGTTTCTTGGCGTGACGCTGGTAGACTGTCCACGTTTCACATCCATAGAGCAATGTCGAGAGGACTGCTGCGCTATGGACCTTGACCTTCGCTTCTCGACTGATACCTCTCCTGTCCCAAACAGTGCTGCGGAGCCTTCCAAATATGTCACTAGATTTGCGAGTCTGCCATTCATGTCATCATCCATGACGACAGATCTAGAGAGGGTGCCGCCCAAGTAAGTAAATTTATCCACGGGGTTGAGACTCTGTCCACTGACGATGATGTTGGGTTCAACGTAGGGCCTAGTGGGAACTGGCTGATACATCCCCTCAGTCTTCTTTGTGTTGATTGTGAGGCCCAACTTTTGATGAAATAAAGACAGCAATCCGCCAAATGTCCAATGGCAAAGTACCTGGCTCCGACATGATTCCTGCCGAAATCTACAAAGAGGTGGACCAGCGCTGACGGATAAGCTATTGCGTCTATTCCAGATCATCTGGCAGACAGAAACTGTACCACAAGACCTCAAGGAGGCCTCAATTATCCAACTGTACAAACACAAAGGAAACCGTGAGGCCTGCGATAATCACCGCGGAATTTCACTGCTGTCCATTAACAATTATTAATTACTACACAGTAAATTCATAGGTAGTTGTTGTAAACAAGATTGATTGTATCTATATAACAGTGTATGCATAGATAGTTGTTATAAACGAGTTTGATTTTATATACACCAGCAGTTCTCAACCTGTGGGTCGCGACCCCTTTGGGGGTGGAATGACCCTTTCAGAGAGGTCGCCTAAGACCATCGAAAAGATCTGGGCCCGAGCCCTTCTGAACCGCCTGAATGCACATCTGGAGCTAGGTCTCCTACCCGAAAGTCAATGCGGTTTCCGCAAAAAACGCGGAACCATCGATATGGTGTTTGCTGCTAGGCAGCTTCAAGAGAAATGCCAGACCTATATTCTAAATTTATCGACTTGTATAAAGCTTTTGACAGGGTCAATAGAGGTGGCTTGTGGAAAATCATGAAGAATTACGGATGCCCAGATAAGTTCACCAACATCATCCGTCAGCTGCATGATGGTATGATGGCCCCAGTGCAGGACAACGGTCAATCATCTCAAGCATTCCCCGTCACAAACGGTGTAAAGCAGGGTTGTGTTCTTGCTCCCACACTCTTCACTATTATGCATTCTGCAATGGTGTCTGATGCGTTCAAGGACTCCACCACGGGCTTGCCAATCCGGTTTCACACTGATGGATCAGTATTTAACCTTAGAATCCTTCAAGCTAAAACAAAGGTCAAACATACCACGATCAACGAGCTTCTGTTTGCAGACGATTGTGCCCTCATCGCTGCTTCAGAATCCATCATGCAACACAGCGTTGATATCTTCTCTGAGGCCTGCAACTTGTATATACACACCACTGGATGATGGAACTGGTTAATAGTGAGCCTGATAGATAGTTTGCCTGTTAAATATTGGACCTGGCCTGCACCAAGGAAATTATGGGCCCCAGGCAGCTGACAGAGTTCGGGCCACTTTCGTGTTTCAAACATGAGCGTATATTTTAAAAGGGCGGGTCCCTAACTAGATCGGGCCCCTAAATAGTTCTATGGTTGTACTCCCCCCCCCCCTCAGGTGCGGGGTCTGAGTAGACCTGGTTAGTAGTGAACCTGGTGTAACTGGTGAATACATATTTTAATTATATGGTCTACATTAAGATTCATCTATGGATTTATCTTGTCAAAATGCAAGGAACGAAATGATTTTCTCTCTATTAATAACATTAGAAAATCATTTTGAGGACGTCTTAGTTTTCATGCAAGAAAGCATAGGGCGGGTTCAATATAAATTTAACACTAGAAATACCTTTTGAGAACCTCTGTGCAGGTATGCAAGGAATGAAGAACGTAACATTCTAGTAAACACATGCAGGTCAATAAATCAATGCCATAATCACATGGGCACATCCACACGACCTGAACACATAACATGACATTTGAATCAATACTGAGCATTCTAATTGTCGATTTCCTACACACACAAAAATAACTAGCTCAGTAAAAAGCGTGGCATCAGAAGCGGCTCCAATAAAATAACAAACAGGTACAATCGTGGGAACATAAGTTGAAGAAAGAGTCAAAATGGCAACAGGGAATCAAATTAATTTTTGTTCTATTAATGTTATTGACTAAAATCCTATGGATCGAAATTTTTGGACTAAAATGTTATTGACTGACACGTAATTGACCAAACATTTGGCTACTTTATAATACATATAGACTTCAAACATATAAGGCATTATATTATATACACAGGATTATTTTTAATTACGAGACATCGTTTTCATCAATGTGGGGTAAAGTGGTATTGATGTCTCTGTTTGCTGCCTCAGTGAGTACTCTGTCTCTCTCTCTCTCTTTTTATCTATATAGTTCTTCCCCCACTGCTATTTTCTCTCTCTGTACTTAATGTCCATTACATTCACTCTGTTCCGCCAATTTTACCTTTCTCTTACTCTCTCCTGCATTAAACCCAAAATTATTATCCACCATAACAGATGTGATTTTTTCATCTGTCTCCAAGACTACGTTATAGTTTGGATTTCGATTTCCATTCCCAGACATTTTCTAATATTTTTAAAATTTCTTTTAGCAGTAAACATTGTATAAACTTGTTATTTATCTGTATCCTCACTGCAAATTATCTTCACAATCTTACTGGTTATTCGATACTTTTTTTTAAAAAATGGTTTAATTTTGTTGCGTTATAAATTACTGGTTCTCTTTAAAACTAAAACACGAAGTGTCCCAACTCAACACAGGACCGTTGAATTTCTGCTCCAGGGTGAACACTCCCAGAACCAACAACGGGGTATTCCGTTTCCACACATGGGACTTAAGGATTAGCGATGTAATCCCAAATAAAGCCCTCGCATGGCTACGAGACTGGCGGAACGTGTGTGGCCATGTAAACACGGCACAGGTCCAGACTTAAACCAACGGAACCTCATCCCTAACTACACCCCAATGCAGCCTACCCACTACCACCTACCACCCAGATACATCCCTCACCCAACTGCATCTCTCAAACACCACTGCAACCCATCGCCCCTGATACACCCCTCTTGAAATCAATGATTTGCCTAATTATCAAACACCTCGCTAGCTACTCTCTCCTTTAAACAGAGTCCAACGTGTTTGGTTTCTTGGGAACCTTCAGTTCCCTGTTACGTAAAAGTTATGGACGTTCCTTGTATGCTATGTTGTAATGTTGGCTGAAGATAGTAGGCTATCCGTTTATGAAGTTGTACAGTAAAGTCGATTTTTTAAAACTTTTTTTTTTTAAACTGAATGAATAAATAATTGTGTGTTTACAAAGTTTGTGGTCATGTAAACGACCGGAAGAGGAGAAAAAAAAAGTGACATTTGGTGTTTATTATTCCCAGATGACTAAAGGCGTCTCCCAAATGTAACCTTTGACCCAGAAGACCCAGGTTTAAGGCTAGATGATGTGAATATTCTCAAAGAGTTTAGAAGGTTAGAATGTAGTAAACTATATTGTGCAGCTGGAACACAGCTGTCACAGCCGGGATTTGATAGAACAGCTGGTAGGCCTATAAATGAGGTCAACTGAAAAAACATTAGTAGAGGTGGGCCTATAAATAAGGTCAACTGGATGCAACCAATTAAAGATGGACCTATAAATGTGGTCTACTGGAAGCAACCAAGTAAAGGTGGGCCTATAAATGAGGTCTACTGGAACTTAACTGGAAGCAACCAAGTAAAGATGGGCCTATAAATGAGGTCTACTGGAACTTAACTGGAAGCAACCAAGTAAAGATGGGCCTATAAATGAGGTCTACTGGAACTTAACTGGAAGCAACCAAGTAAAGATGGGCCTATAAATGAGGTCTACTGGAACTTAACTGGAAGCAACCAAGTAAAGATGGGCCTATAAATGAGGTCTACTGGAACTTAACTGGAAGCAACCAAGTAAAGATGGGCCTATAAATGAGGTCTACTGGAACTTAACTGGAAGCAACCAAGTAAAGATGGGCCTATAAATGAGGTCTACTGGAACTTAACTGGAAGCAACCAAGTAAAGATGGGCCTATAAATGAGGTCTACTGGAACTTAACTGGAAGCAACCAAGTAAAGATGGGCCTATAAATGAGGTCTACTGGAACTNGGGGGGCGTCTATTAAGTACGCCACGCTCGGGAGAGGTTTGGGGGGGGGGAGATTTCTAAAAAAAGTGTGACAGTTTATGACAAAAAGGAGGGGGGTGTTAAGATCATACGTGAATTCGCACATTTATATTTTTTACCATACAACATGACAGGTACGCATCTTACAACCAGCATGTCTCCCTGTCTATAGCAACATGACAGGTATACATCTTACGACCTGCGATCGTCCCAAACTGCCTCTCCCCTATGACATGTACACATCTAACTACACCTACTTCTCCGGTTTTCTGTCACAAAGACAAGTACACATCTATCAAACAGCTATTTCTGCAGTTGCTGGCCCTAATGACAATGTACACATGTCACAACCAGCTATTGTTCCAGTAGTCCGTCGCCAAATGACATGTACGCATTGAACAACCAGCTATCGCTCCACTTGTCCGTCCCCCAATGACATGTGCACACCTGACACCACTAACCCAGCAGCTTGTCCCCAACGATCACATAATTCAAGCCTTAGAATGGTGATCCTTTTACCCGGCGTTTACTTTTATGTAAGAATTTCAAAACCTTCTTTGTCTTGACGGCAAAGACTCAAAGCAACCATTTATCTTTGATATCACAGACAGCAGAAACCTGTCAATCGGCCAGCAGGTTGGGAGATGGAATGAGGACAGTTTCAAAAAAAAAAAAAAAAAAGGGGGGGGGGGGGGGGGGGGGTGTGCGCACAGTTAAGTGTTGTATTACCTGCATCAGGTAAACTGAAAGACATACAAACACCCACATACATACACCTCATTTGTTTGGGGCTGGATTGGTGAAGTGAGTTTTAAGGGGCTATTAATCACTTGGAAGGAAATAGTTTCAAGTGCTTTTTTTAAATGGCCAGCTGTCAGAATAAACAGATCTTAGTGTGCTTGTTTTGCCAGATAAATACGGTAATGACATTTCAAATTCATGAGGAGGTACAACAAATAAAATTAAATGAAAGAGATTATATATATCTTTTTTTTTTTTTAAAGTATCTCTTTGATGTTGATTTTGTTTTCCCACATGAACTTGAAATGTCATTACCGTATTTATCTGGCAAAACGGTAAATGACATTTCAAGCTCATGTGGGAAAACAAATAAAATAAAATGAAAGAGATTTTTTTTTTTTTTTTTTTAAAAAATTCGACAGGAAAGGGGGAACAAAATTAAAAAGTTATGAAAAATATTTTNGATCTTAGTGTGCTTGTTTTGCCAGATAAATACGGTAATGACATTTCAAATTCATGAGGAGGTACAACAAATAAAATTAAATGAAAGAGATTATATATATCTTTTTTTTTTTTTTAAAGTATCTCTTTGATGTTGATTTTGTTTTCCCACATGAACTTGAAATGTCATTACCGTATTTATCTGGCAAAACGGTAAATGACATTTCAAGCTCATGTGGGAAAACAAATAAAATAAAATGAAAGAGATTTTTTTTTTTTTTTTTTTAAAGATATCGACAGAGAAGGGGGAACAAAATTAAGAAGTTATGAAAAATATTTTCAAAACGGACTTAATTTATCGCCATGTTATCTTGATTTTCAGGCATTCGTTATATTGCTTTATATGCAGAGAAACATTAGTTCATCTGTGTTTACCTACAGACAAGAGTAAACAGCATTCAGCATTCACCCAGCAGCTCAAAGTCAAGAGCCCACAGCACAACACATAGTCGGTAGGATCAATCATTGAAAACTATGTACACCACAAAGCCCGCGGGGTATGTCCCTGGCGTACAGCTGCATGGAAGGCCATGCACCTGAATATCTTGAAGAACTGATTTCCAAACATGTAATCTTAAAGAACCTGCGCTCTTCACCACAGTCCCTACTCAGGGTTCCCAGTGTGATTGGACGCAGAAAGAAGTCATACGGAGTGCGCTCTTCACCACAGTCCCAACTCAGGGTTCCCAGTGTGATTGGACACAGAAAGAAGTCATACGGAGTGCGCTCTTTGGAAGCAACAGCGCTGGACTTATGGGACAGTTTGCCTCAAACTTTGAAGGGAATTAAAAATGATTTTTAAAATATTCAAGAGATACTTAAAGACATGTTTTCTTTAAATATAGTTTACGACATCAGAACGCTGTGAGCATGCTAGAATATCATGGAGACAAGCACTGAACAAGTAATCAATCATCATCATCGTCATCATATGAGAATGGAGCCGTACACTGGAACAAAATTGTGCCGCAATAAAAAAAAGTTAGTCATATATCCTAAAACTAAAAAAAAAATGTTTTTTTTATTCTCGTGACTAATGCAGTCATCACCCTCCAACCCCTCCCCACACACACACACACCCACACACACAAGGACCCAACTTTTCTCATTAAACCAAGTTAACTTCTGACTTCGAGGATAGAACGAAATTGTGATCTTGCTATAGTTGAACTGACCTAGAAGTTCACACTTATTTTTCAAATGTTCAAAGCAGCAATTCTTAGACAAAATGAAAAACAATATTTGAAAAAAAAAAATAACGGAATAAGACATATTTAGAAAAGATTCACTCAATATTTGTGAATAACACCACTATTTTTTTAGTTCCAATTTTAATTTAGAATGCACCGAATGAAATCCCTTATCCTCCCGGTCCTTTTGAATCTACGATCCTGATTGAACCCACGAGCATAATGGCGGGCACAAAGGCAGACAGAGTCAAGCCCCGTAGTCCGCCAGTGGGTCATGCTTATAAGTTGACATTCAAACAAACCTATGGCCTCTGGGGAGCCGGCGTCGAACACAGACTGGGGAAACCTTGGGCATGTTTGTCGTACTAGGTATATATAAAAATCCTAGATCGTAAGTTGAGATATGAGGTATACTAGAAAATAGCCCTTCAACAATGGCGGGAACAAAATCAATTTAAATATAGCACAATTTAAAAAAAAAAAAGAAAAAAAGAAAAAAAAAGATATTAGTAAGAGAAAAAATTCATGAACTGTTTCTCTATCAATGGCTGGTTTATTTAAACTTGTATCATTTCTGGCATACCGGTATATACTAGGTGAATCGTGAGATTTATTACCTGTCAAAAAAAATGTTTGTTTTGATAGATGGAGTAATATTTATATTTAAGCTAATCAAAACTCATTTTATCTAAAAATTAACGGTACCTTTTGCTATCAACCATCGAAAAGGAAGAACAAACTCATAAATTAGTATAGGCTTCAATTTCCCAAATTTAACTGGTGTCCACAAAGTACCTGGTATGTTATCAGACGGCACGATATTAATAACTGTNTCCTTCCGTCTCGTGAGACGATGGTGCATCACCGTTGGGTTGGGTTGCATTTTCTCGAGTGGCTGTGCAGTCCTATCCTTGAGTGACAGTCTTTACCACAGTTTTTACACACGAGTTCTGTGCTTCCAAATGTTTTGGCCTTTCTCCTATCTCTTCTGTCTGCAGCCTCTTCCATTCTTCGCTCCTCGGCTACCATGACGCCCTCTTTGACAACTGTGCGCCACGTAGATCGGTCTTTTGCCTTACACTCCCAGTCACTTGTATGTATTGTGGCTGCTTTCATGTCCCTTTGACAGACATCTTTCTTTAAATCGCAGACGTGGGCGACCTATTTTCCTCTTTCCAGCAGCAAGTTCACCATATAGGAGGTCTTTCGGAATGCGGCCGGGACTCATTCTTTTAACAATACGATTGATAAATCAACACGACCTGAGAGATTTATTATATGTATAAATATTGATGTCTCATCGTGAATGTATTATCCCTTATATATATTTTGCTTCTGGTGTGTCCTGCTTACTCTTCAAAACCGCCCATTCCCCTGACTACACATTGTTTTGTATCAAGAGTACTGAGAGAGGGAAAAATAAAAAAGACTTTCATGCAGTGAGCGTCTTGCGCGTGACCGTTGTACTCAGGTAAAATTTGTTACGTTGTCTTTATGGAGAGGCGACTATTACATTAATCAACAAAGAGGCACGGGAATAGGTCTAGAACCGTCTGTAGGCATCATGTTTAAAGACCGACAGGTTTGGTTTAGGACTTTCTGCAGGACTAATGTTAAAACGCTGGCAGGTACGGCGAAGAACTGTCCGTAGGCCTCTTCTTTAAGGACCTGGCACAGGTTATAGAGTTAACTCTCTTTTCAGAACAATTGGACCCAAAGGGTATTTTTTTTTTTTAAATACCTGGACCCTGTGTAACAAATGCATCCGGTTAAGTCCTACTTTTTAATAACAGATGGGATGGAATGGCGTATGGAAGGATAATATTAATGTGTCATTGTTTATAAAGCAACTCCAACTCCCTAATAGTTATACCTGTTTGCGGGAACTTTTACTGAGTATTAAGAATTTCTACAGTTTTTACGGAACAATATTCAATACTAGAATAAATGACCCGATGTTATCGGGTTGATAATGGTAGATCCTGTGCGATAATTTCTAACTGCTATTGCAAAAACTCATCACAATTCATAACTTTAAAAATGTAATGATATTTACATTTCTAAATTCATTACGTTTTGAGAAGAATTTATCTGCTATATTTTCACGCTCCTAAACTACTTTTTTCCTCCTCTAAACATGACCTTAATTTACACAGTCTAAATTATAACTAATTATATCACTTTTGTCGCTAAAGAAGTTAATTGAGGGACAATTACCTCGTTAGAGAAATACTTTAGATTTTCCCCTTTTCGTGCCCTTGAATTACAACTGTTTTTTCCTCTACAAATCGTTTTACAAAACTTGCCTTAAATTTATACCAAAAAAAACCAATATGATGAAAGAAAATTTATATGATAGGAATTCAATATATATTGATATCTTCAGCAAAAATTTAAACACATTTTTTTCCTTTTTTAAAAAAAAATTATATATTATCAGAAAATAGTAAAACAAAGAATTATTTTATCTAAAGAATAATCGCGTAACTTTTTTTTCACGTCTATAACAGATTTGAGTCTTGTTGTTTTTTTTTTAAAATTAAATGTTTAATCTCATAAAATACAAATCTCTTTACTTTTTGCAAAGTAAAAAAAAACCTGTATTTTAATTTTTTGAAAGTAAATATCAACCCATCTCTATTTTTTAAATTAATTTTTCAAGTGTATAAAATTATTGGGTTTTGATATTCATGGTTATACTTATATAAATGTACCGAAGATTTGTTAACGCCATTGATCTTCTTAATTGGTAAACAAAAGTATATTTGTAAAAAGAGGGAGTAACATCTCTTTTTCACATATGTAATACCATAGGAGTTTACTATATTGTCATCCACGTCAAAATGTACACATCTTATTTCCTACGTCCGACATGCATTTACCCAAGAAAATTAATTATTTATCAAACCATTCCTTTATTTTGAGACGTATGAACATACACATATTTGTAAAAAGAGAATGTAACATCTCTTTTTTTTCCCAAATGTAATACCATAGGATTTAAAGATATTGACATACACGTGAAAATGTACACATCCTATTTCCTACCTCCGAAATGTATGTTCCCAAGAAGGTTAATTATTTATCAAAGTCATTCCTTTATTTTGAGAAGTAGTGTGTGCTGCCTGGTGCAAAGTAACCAACCTCTCCCCCACCCAGATTTAAATAAATTTAGAAAAATCTTCAACCGGATTGTTTGATTTGATTTCATATTTATATCGCGCTGGTATCCATGCCACTTTAGCATGCTCACTACTACGCTCTGGTCCTCCGAAATATATTGAAACAAAAAATTTTTAAATTGTTTCTTAAATGATATTTTTATCATTTACAATTCTCCTCAAAGATTGAGGCAAACTGTTCCATAATTTTGGCGCTATCGCTTCAAAAGAGTGCACTCCGTAAGACTTTTTTCTGTGTTAATCCACTCTAATAACACTCAGTAATTACTGTGTTGAAGACCGCAGGCTCTTCAGAAGTACATGTTTATAAATAAGTTCCTTGAGATATTCCTGTGCTGAGCCATCTATGCAGCTGTACGCCAGTGAAAAAAATTTTGTTGTTAATGTAGTCCCTTCCATACCCAAAACTAAAATAATTTGCACTTCATACCGTTAATTCTTTTTTGCTTTAGTTATAAGTGGATTAGTCAATGCTATTTGGCTATGGAGTTGCGCTGCACTGTTTGACTTAAACTGCATATTGTTATTAGAATTATATTTAAATGTTAGTTTGTATTAGGTTATAATTTTAATAAATGTATATTTTTGGAAGAAAAAAAAAAAGGCAACATTTTTAATGTCAATATACACAGCAGAAATGTGTGTGTGTTTTATTAACAATTCAAAAAGCAATCAGTTGTAATTATTAATTTTACTTTTAAGAAGAGAAAATACAGTATCAGTTTTGTCACTCGCGGTCATTAAATTTAAAGAAACCCGAGAGTTTTGGAGAAATAACCTATTCGCGCTATGACGTCATTTGCGTGATTTTAGAACAAATTAATGAAAAATGTAATTTCACAATGTTAACAACGCACTAAAAGACGCACTAAAAACGACTGATGTCTGGTTTTTCACGATAAATGTGATTACGGTGTAATTCTTTGATCATTATTTTTTTTCCATAACTTTTAAACACATAAAATGCTTAAAATACTTCCTTGTTGATCTTTAAATTTTTTGGTAATTTATAATAATAATACTTAAACGCTTACTAAAATAAAAGCGGATATCAAATATTTTTTACGCGTTTAAATTTATTCGATTTCTGAAAATAATATAAAAGAACTATGATTGTTTTTAGGAATCCGAACGTACTTAAAAAGTATCTCCCTTTTGGCGTTATGTCTACCTAGCCCATTCATGTGGTGCCTTTGACGAAGTTGGATTCAGCAAGGGAATCGAGTGTTTAAAAAGTTTGGGAACAACTGGGGTCATTTTATATTTTAAAGAAAATGATGACCCTTGACATTTATTTTATTTTTTTATCACATAAAACTTTGCTGTTTTTTTTTAGTCACTAAAATCTTGATATTTATTTTTTTATTATTTTTTTTTTTATTTTAACTAAGCCGGGTTTTTAACCATGCCCAAAACCATGGGAGGGGGGGGGGGGGGTCCCTTACAGGTCATTTTGTTTTTTTTTTTTTTTTATAATTTTTTTTTTTTTTTTTTTTTTTTTTTTTTTTTTTTTTTTTAATTAAGCGGTGTTTTTAACCATGCCCAAAACTGTGGGGGGGGGGGGGGGGTGTCCCTTACAGGTCTCTAAGTAGCTCGTGCCTTATTTTTTTGGGATAAGTTTCTCCAGACTTTGTAAATCCCTACACTTCCTATCAGGCAGTAAGTTCAAATTTTGGTCCACCCCGGGTATTCTATTGACCCAGTACCCACCAAATCCGGTGGGCTTTTCCCTATCCGCCACATGGGGGAGGCGCTCGATGGAAGATCAGTATCTTCGCACGAGAGATCTTGTCCTACAATGCAGATGTATGAAAAGCATTTACAGTGATTTGAAGGAGGAAAAAAAATAGCACACAAGGAATATATTTATTTGTTACAACAACCAATAATCATCAGCAGTGTCTACCTGTGTGTAACATGTGTTGTGTGTTATGTTTTGTTTTTTTTGAAGTACTATAACAACAGTTCAATTTATTCGATCAGCATGTATGCGCAGGTAGGACCACAGCGAACCGCCATGGGGGGGGGGGGGGGGGGCCCCCGTTCTGTTTGGTTTCCCTTGATTTTAGTTTCTCTTGATTTCGTGTCATGGAAAGCGTCACGCACTTTCAAGCAAGGGCAAGGCCATTAGTTCACACTCCAAACCCATGTTTTCCCCCCTTTACTTCTCTCAATATCCTGTGGACGATAAACAAAGCGGCCACTAGGATAGATTTTGTATCAGCTTAGTTGGATATACTCTTAAAATATTTGTAAGTTCTCCAAGCTAAAGAAGTGCATTACATTCTACAGAGTGTTTATACACACATCCAATTCCACAGGTCAAAGATAGAAAATATTTTTAAAATATCCTTTGACTGTAGATGACAGTTTATAGAATGGTGCCGATTCTTATGTCATCTGGACTTAATGAAATAATTGCACGAACGCCTGTGTGGGATTTCAAGATCATGCTATGAAAATCCCAAATCGCGACGAAAAGATAAAGTAGTTCAAGCTTTTCAACACAACAATATGTCAAATCTTATTCAAAGTAAAAAATTGTATAATGTTTGGGTTGCAGGCAACTGGTTTAGAGTTAGTGATCTGTTAGTCAAAATGATTTAGTCGAGCGTGCATTGAGCACCCTTACATAAAAGACACGATTAAACGTTTCGAGCGATTGAATAATCATCATTTGTTTATCTTTTGAGTCGGACATTACGTCTGTGACGACATATATGTACCTTATATGTACGTTTCAATTACAGACGTTAGAATGTTTTCATGTTGTTGCTTTTTTAATCAATGAGAGAACTGTGCAAGGGCGTGTGTTTGTAAAGAAAAGAAATGGTTTGATTATATCTATATAATTACTACACGGTAAATTCATAGGTAGTTGTTGTAAACAATATTGATTGTATCTGTATAACAGTATACGGATAGACAGTTGTTATAAACGAGTTTGATGTTATCTTACACCATAGGTTCTCAACCTGTGGGTCGCGACCCCTTTCAAGGGGTCGAATGACCCTTTCAGAGAGGTCGCCTTAGGCCATCGGAAAACATAAAACCAAGTTATGAAGCAGCAACGATAAAAATTTTTGTGGTTATGGGTCGTCACAGCATGAGGCACTGTGTTAAAGGGTCGCGGCATTAGAAAGGTTGAGAACCATTGATCTACACAATTACAACATAGTACGTTTATACATTGTTGTAATAACCTGTAATAAACAAACATAACAATTGGAATATTTGAATTAGCGTTTGAAAGTATGAGGTATTTCCAGGTAAGGCTAAACTATTATAGGATTAGTTTTATAGATGTAAATATATATAATCTCCATCTCTTTAAATGCATTCTGAGTGTACATATGATAGTCTGATCCAGTAAACAATGGACAATGTAAAAGGTAATTGACCATTTGAAAACTGACCAGCGTTGTGTAGGCCTAGTCCTGGGGCCGTCAGCTTGTCCAATTATTTTAAGACATCATCATTCAAATTGTGTCGGGAATCTCCTAAAGAAATCCGGTCTTACAACACTATTGATGATACGGAAGCACAATCCACCATGACCATATCACTACACAGCCCCTGGAATACCATGGCGTAGTGTAAACAGGCGACTTAACGACACAAGGGAGGTTCTCACTCAAACTCTCACCTAGTACCACATCAGGTGATTGTTTACCTTGTTAGCCTGCGACGATTGCTCAATGATCAGCCAATTGAAAACGACGCTAAGAAATCACGCCTAGACCCCAAACCCTAACACTAACCCAATTAAGAAATTCAACTTTGAATGTTCTACTCTCTATTCCAACGGAGCTACTATGAGATTATCGTGATGTTTCTAGCTTATAATATTTATTTTTTTGTTACTAATATAAAGCTTATGATAAGTTTAACTTAGACTAGACAAATTATAATTTCTCTATAATCATTTCATTATGTGTAACATTGCTAGCATCTCGATGTAACCAATGTACCATCTAGTCTAAACCTTCGGAGAAATCTAACTTAACACAGAGAGGCAAAACTTAGTAAAAAAACAACAACAAAAATACTAATACTAAAATAAACCTCATATAAGACACGGCAATTTTACACACCACAGACTAACACTGAGCACGCGACGCTAGATGTCAACATTACCTTGACGTCCTTTGTTATACCAACATACTCCTCGAGAACAGGTCCACATGCAGAACAAACACTTTAGACATGCACCACTGCGATACCAAACTGAGATTGAAGAATCCAGCGAGTCATAGCGTCTCTATTTTTTTTTTTTTTGGTTGAATATCTGTTCTGTGTAAATCCCTTTTTGAGGCAAGTTGGAGTGTTGGGGGGAGGGGGGGGACGTGTGTACCGACGATATTGAAACGCTTGAGAGAACACGGCGGTACACATTCAGCTTTGAGATTCCGCGTCTCCTGCACATGTGGTGTCAAACCCAAGTCCTCAACGTGTTTTCTTCTGGAGTGTGGCGCCTAATGAGGGAGGGGAGTGGGGGGTGAGTGGGGAAAGGGGTAATGTCAGTCCGTTACAATGGCTCTCAAAGTTGTGTACACAGACCTAACATCATTGTGTACGCAGAACTGAATTAACTAAGTGCGTAACTTTAAAATCACTGTGTGCGTAGCACAAAATCACTGTGTACGTAGCACTAGCATCACTGTGTACGTAGCACAAACATCCGCATAGCACCAACGCAACACTAACATTGAATGCTTAAACCTAACAGCGTTATGTACAAATCACTAACATTACTGTGTACATAACACTGAAATAACTGGGTACATATCACTAATATCCCTGTGTACATATTACTAACATCAATGTGCACACATCACTAAAGTCACCTTATACATAGCACTAACATCATTGTATGCATATCACTAACATCAACGTAGCACAGACATCATTATGAACATATCACTATATCATTGTGTTCATAGAACTAACACCATTATGTACATAGTACTAACATCATTATGTACATATAACTAACATCATTATGTGCATAGTACTAACATCATTATGTTAGGGACGTTAAGTAGCAAACAAATTAAAGCAAAAAATTACCTGCAATTTAAAGGCTGGGATAGATTCTCAGGTGACAATGGTGCTGTGCATATATGTGATAGCTAGATTATGATCTGACAATGGTGCTGTGCATATATTGCGATAGCTAGATTATGATCTGACAATGGTGCACATATGTCCTAGCTAGTTTCTGAGCTCACAATGGTGCTGTGCATATATGTGATAGTTAGATTGTGATCTGACAATGGTTCTGGGCACATATGTGATTTTTATATTCTGAGCTGACAATCATGCTGTGCACATATGTGATAGTTCACGCTTTAACGCCAAGCTTGAGCTATCAAGTAAAATACTATTTTCCCTTACACATCCCAACAGTCTTTGTTTTATTCTTCGTAAACCAATGTTGTTTTCCTTTTTTTTTTTTTCTATCTGCTAGTGAACAACCACCTTGCTCTAATTTAGCGAGTCACAGTTGCGCACTGCAGTAATGATATTACTCCTCAGTGCTATATCCACTGCTGTCGCAAGTACCCTTTAGATTCCATAAGGCCTACGGGACACCAAACCGTACACAACTGAGCCAGGCTAACCATTCAAATACCGCAAAAAAATACGTTACGGTAAAAAAGGACAATTTGGGTTTTCGGCTTTGTACGTACGCAGTCACCCCCAGGGCACGACGCTCCTGCCACCCCCCTCTCCCCCCCCCCACTACTAACCCCCTGACAGTGGTAAGCCCCATGACTTGGCTGTGGCGGGCAGACGTGTCAGAGTGTCGGAAGACACAATGGACTTAAACGTCGAGTAAAGTTGGGTTTTCGGCTTTGTACGTACGCAGTCACCCCCAGGGCACGACGCTCCTGCCACCCCCCTCTCCGCCCCCCCACTACTAACCCCCTGACAGTGGTAAGCCCCATGACTTGGCTGTGGCGGGCAGACGTGTCAGAGTGTCGGAAGACACAATGGACTTAAACGTCGAGTGGACTGTGGGAGACTCCGCGATGGTGAGTTAATCCCCTTGGGAGAACTGTCAGGAGTTACGCCGAGTATCTGCCTTGCTCTGTATGTCTGCAATGGCCTTCTTTGTTACTATGTATGTCTGTAATGGCCTTCTTTGTTACTATCTATGTCTTTAATTGCATTTTTTGTGACCTTGTATGTCTGTGATTGCCTGATTGTTGTTGTGGGTAGCAATAGGAGATGGTTAATTACTAACATTTGTGTGTGTCATGACTTCGCGCACAATATATCCATGTGATGGTATAATAAGAAATAACGTTGAATAACAAAAAAACCTTTTAACCTGCAGGCCGTGGGTTCTCAACACATGGGCTATGACCCCCAAAATGGGTCGCAGAGGGTATAGTATGTTGTCGCTGGTTAAAATAGTTACATATTTTTATAAATAAAAAACTGATGTGTAGCAGAACATGTTCCAAACAAGAAATTTTCAATTTTCAAGGATTTCTAAATAAATTTTGAATATTGAAAAAAAACCAAAAAACCCATCTATTTTCTATTTGTGTTCCTTCGCCACTCTTTTGTTTTCTTGCTGGAAATGATTTGGTGGTGTACCACGCTTTGGTTTGATAGAATAGAGTCACGACTTAGAAAAAAAACCACCAAAAAACAACGAAAAAAAAGTTTTTTTTAAATAAGCCGCGATTTGCGTTCCTGTAAGTGTTCGTAATATGTTCATTTAAGCTCTAATGCCAGTCACTTAAACATATGGATATTACAAGACCTGGTTGTTGAGTTGGACTACTTAGATGAGTCGACGTGATATCAACGCTATCACATCATGCCAAACAGTGGAGCAAATCTATTTTGTCCTTGTGAAATAAAAATAAAAATATGGATGATAAAATATTTTTATTATTGTTTTCTTCTTTTATTTCTCTAACCACAGGCCGGATCCATTTTTTAAAAAAAATATATATTTTCCATCCACTCTCCAGCTATGATATATGGAATTAGTTTACCGCAGCACATGAGTGTTTTGCGCACAATGTTAGGTGTGTCACGGAAAAAATGATTCTAAGAGGAGTTAGGACAAACACAAACCAAAAGACAAAAAACCCACCAAAATTAACAACAGCTTCTGGAAAAAAATAATTATGTGGCAAATCGTGTTTACGTGGATGACTTGTTTGAACACCCGAATGAATTGAATAACAAAAACTGCAAAGTTTGAAACAGAATTGACCAATATGCAAAAATAGAAACTTTAGCAAGTCAACCAGTTATGCCACGGATCTTCTGAGATGAACCGACAAGTCAAGTCAACCTGTTACGCCAATAATATTCGGAGATGTACCAAGTAGCCAAGTCAACCAGTTACGCCAATAATATTCATAGATGTACCAACGAACAAAGCCGACGAGTTACGCTAGGATCTTCAGAGATGTACCAAGTAACCAAGTCAACCAGTGACGCCAATGATCTTGCAAACCGATTTCAATATGGGCATACCATATCTAACAATGTTGAAACACAAACGAATCAATGCATTGCCTGGTACGCACAAAATTCTACTGAAATACAAGTCTTCAAGTGTATTAGGAACTTGTGGAACTGAGGAATGACGGAACACTGACGTTAAAGTTCACTGAAGTTTCATTTGATGTTTTCTTGGTTTTAGCCAATAACTAATATCCTAGAGCAGTGGTTCTCAACCTTTCTAGTGCCGCGACCCTTTAATACAGTTTCTCGTGTCGTGGCGACCCCCAGCCAGACAATTATTTTCGTTGCTACTTCATCGCTGTAAGGATATGTGTTTTCAGATGGTCTTAGGCGATCCCTGGAAAAGGGTCCCGCGACCCCCAAAGGGGTCGCGACCCACAGGTTGAGAACCGCTGTCCTTAGAGGTTCTTACGAGGCAACTGCAGTTCTGTTAGAATTTACAACTTAACATATAACATTTGAACTTAGATATAGTGTGTGAACGTATAGTATAATATGTGAAATTATAGTATAGTGTGGGAACTTATAATATTAATATGTGAACGTGTAGTAAAGTATGTTAACTTATAATATAATATGTGAACGTATAGTAAAGTATGTTAACTTATAATATAATATGTGAACGTAGTTTTTATACTCTTGTTTTATTTTATTTTTTTTAAATTAAAGGCGATCATGCTTGAATTACCTTGGTGGTGAACTTTGAACTTTAAGTGGCTCTACCAGTTATTGACGGTGAACTTAGATCGGCCCTATCAGATATTGCCGGTGATTCGATTTGCTCTTCCCTCAGACACAGAGCCAAATGTACAATAACTATGCTCAGCTAAACAACCACCAGCCTATCGTTAGTTATTCTTAAATATACATCTTCTAGTTTGTGTACACATTGAAAAACAATGTTTATATTTTCCCCATATTTTAATTCACTGACATTGGGATATTAATTAAACAGATAAAACTATTTTACGTGAGAGTACATGGTATAAAAAAATCTACTTGCCAATTTAAATTTCACGTCAATAATAAACTTTCATAAAAATACCTTTAAATATTGGTTCATATGAACTACGATAAATCAGTTTTTCTTTTTCTTTTTTTTTTTTTGTAAGCACACAGACTCTTCAGATCTAACTATGTGAATA
>CAXITT010000278.1:375273-484679 GCA_964033795.1 Lymnaea stagnalis
TTTTAATAAGGTGAAAAAATTATTTTTTTTTTTTTTTTAATGTCAACCAAGTGATAACTTTTTTTTTTTTTAATTTGTGGCTTTCTGTGTGATGTTTTTTCACATTGGCTTTGGCTGGATCTGACAGCGTAAAGGATCTAAGATGGTGAGACATCCCATGAACGTTGTATCAGATGCACCCTTGTATGCAGTCATGCAGTCATGCAATCTAATACGCGCCACTGTATATAATTTGAGATGCGCAATTGTTAAGCTATATCTTTGTATACAATAGATAATCCACGCTAAGCAGCACCTTTATATGTGATTTAAGATACACCTATGCTTATAATGTAATGTACACTTTTATATGTAAGCACTTTTTTTTTTTTTTTAATTATCTAATTGTCAAATCCTGGTGACGCCCCTGCTCTCAACCCCAACTGGACAAAATCAAATTCATTAGCACATGCGGACCACATCATTCAAACAACTTAGACGGCTATAACCTCGGCTACGACGGCTGGGCTATCTCTAAATAGGGTCATTGACCACAAGGGGGCTGGCGGAGTGAGCCAATAAAACTACTTGGCCGGCTATGCCTGGGGCTTGTTATCTCAGCGACGGGTCGCTGACCACGAGTGGACTGGTCGGGTAAAGCACGGCTATCCGTAGCACGATCGCATTACACTTAATCAGGCATGAAGGAATGACCGAGAGAGATCTCATTTTGGAGGTAATCACCATTGGGTTCAATAGACAAGTTTTGTTATTTTAAACTGGAGTTATGTTTTCATCGTAGTCCGTGTACCTTTCATGTCGGTGTTCGTTACGGTAGAGCAGGAGAGTGGGACACAAGAGAGGTAGACAGAGACAGAGGGAGAGGGTGATAAAGAGTGGGGGATAGAGAGATAGACAGGGGAGAGAGATAAAGAGAAATGGATAAAGAGATAGGGAAGAGAGGGATAACGAGAGAGGTATAAAGAGAGAGGGGTAGAGAGGCGGGAGATGATACATGGAGAGGGATAGAGAGACACGGAGACAGGGGAATAAGAGAGAGGGGGGTTGGAGAAACAGGCAGGAGAAAAGAGGACAGCGCCAAAATTAGATGCCAATATCAACGAATTCACCCTGTGGGATTGATCAGTGAATGAAAATGAAATATATAAAATCTGGTTAAACAGCTCAATTAAAACTAATATGTTCGTACGCTGAGACACTAGCGCTGTGTTGTGTGTTGTGTTTTGGTAAATAATGTGATATTGATTGAGCGCTTACAGTGATATGTTGGTAGAGATAATGTAATATCCGTTGAAAACGTTGAATTATCAACTTCTCAGGCATAGAACTCGTTGTTCAAGTCTGTATGTCCCATTAAAATATGTGCCAAACTGTATGTAGTGGTTTACCCGACAGTTTGCAAACTAACCAATCACTAAGGCTCAGTGGAGCCATGAGCGGATAGCCCAAGGGTTTGCTAACTAACCGATCACTAAGGCTCAGTGGAGCCATGAGCGGATGGCCCAAGGGTTTGCAAACTAACCAATCACTAAGGCTCAGTGGAGCCATGAGCGGATGGCCCAAGGGTTTGCAAACTAACCGATCACTAAGGCTCAGTGTAGCCATCGCCAAGATTAACTTGTATGTAACGGATGGCCCCAGGGTTTGCAAACTAACTAAGACTGATGAAGTTTTAGTTTAGCCATCGCCAGGATCAATTGCCCAATTACCAGTTAATCATAATTAAAAATCTTATCGTTTCTGCTTTGCCGTGGTAACGAAGACCACAGACTATGGCCTAACAGTGCCGGAAACGACAAGGATGGTAATGCTATCATCTTGTGACAGTGTAATCCCTAGCCGACCCTCCACAACCCACCGCCTCGAAAAATACATGAACAAATGACATTTAACAAGTAAACGTTTGAAAAAATTTCCTTGAGAGTTTGATATTTTCACCTGTGCTAAATACATTGTTGTTGTTTTTTATTTCAAACTTAACTGTTAGAAACTATTTGTTGACCTAAAAGAAACAAACAACAGTAATAACATTGGAAACAAGGTAGAAATGTTGCTGTTTTGTAGTTGTTTTTGATTCATTTTGGACTTTATCACATGTTTTTTAAAATAAAGTAGTAGATTAAAATATACTACTGTCGAAATTTTGGTTGTGTCGCAAAAAGTAAGATTTACTGACTGATTTTCGGACAAAAAAAAGGAAAAAGGAATCCAGGATATCGCAGAGAACTTCCATTTCCCATTTGAACAAACTCTTCACAGGGATCTTCTGGTAAATACTCCTTTCAAGCTTTCTTCTGGCAAAGGCTCTTCACAAGGAGTCTTCTGTCAAAAACATTTTCACAAGAGGTCTGTCTGGCAAAAACTCTTACCAACAAGCCTCTTGTCAAAAACTCTTCACAAGGTGTCTTCTAGCAAAAATAGGATCATCAATGAAATTCATAACATAACTGACACGTTATGACAGTAACAGACAGTTGAGGGCATCTTCTTTGCCACACACGCTCTCTGTTCTCAACCCTTACCCCTATGTTTATAGTCGATTGCACTCTCTATATTATCCTCTTTGATTTCGACTATTTATTCATCTCCCTAAACGTTTCTATTGAATGCCATTAATACAACTTATTTTTATCACAGTAATCCCCTTCTATTTAATCAAAGTAAACGCAGACATATTATAATAGGGTTGGACTGTGATAAAGCTTTCGAGTACATTAATGAGACACGGGCAATATCTTTTTCCTGTTTGAGTTTTAAATATTACTGCCAACCACTTTCTTTCCGTTCTTCCGAGCTTTGTTTTCGTTTGCGACTAGTGCCCTTTTTATTCTTTGTCGTCAAATGTCAATTTCATTTATACGTCTATGAATGTCATGAATGAGTGCACTAACGAGGGCATTTGCCGAGACGGTTTGAATTTGAATGCTATGTGACCATGGTAAGAGGTTAACACATATTTCTTTCCTATTTACATTAATTGTTAGAGTCTAATTAATAAACCCAGCCATGATTCGGTACAATAGAGTGACCAGAGTGGTCCTCAAAAAGTGACTAGGCCAATAGACATAACACATAATAATTACGCCCAAGCCTATAGTGCGTTGGGTGTTCAAAGCTCCGTGAGACCGATTGGCCTGAGGGCAACAGGGGATGACAGGGCAAATAAATCTGTTTCCGCTTTTCAGACGTGATGTGGGGAAGAGGGATCAAATTCCTGATGGATCGGGGAATGGGCACAAGAGCATACACAAATCCCCCAAATTTCGCAGTTCATTCATTAGAATGTGTATGTATGACAATGTTAACAATTTCGTTACAATATATATATATACTAATGTATACTGTATATATACTGTTACGCACTGACTTGTATTGGGAGAAATTAATCTCCTATTTTAATTTTAATTGGCTCGTTGTAAACAGTGCCTAACAAAGGACGATACCATATAATCAACAATATTAAGGATACGACCCAAAACAGTTTCTAGTTACAATTAATTAAGATTTATTATGTCTTAAGATAATTACAAAATAAAATAAAATAAAATTACAATCTTCAACTTACAGTATGGCAGATGTCGTACCGGTACACAGTTAATACAATTAGAAATAATGATGCCAATAAATAATGCGAAATAAACACATATCAGTAGGAGCACACAAATACACAAAGAATAAAACACGCCTCGTAATGTTTAAGAGAATCTATAAGAAAATCTCCGTCGTCGTGCCTGTCAATCCCTTATATATATGTAGAGTAAGATGCTTCGAGAAGGGCTTATGACGTGTTGTTTACATATCTCGGGTTAAGGAGTATATTCCAGAAATTACCCGAAAACAATCTACCCAATGCGTAATTGGAAGCCGATTGTAAACAAGCCACTTCAAAGACCTAAGCCACACCCCTTTGTGAACACAGCGTCTCATGCGGGGTCAATCAGAGGGCACGCACGAGAAATATGATGTAAACAAGCTCTCTATAACAATACTGTAATATATTATACATTACAAGTTTACCAAAATAGTAAAACATCCAAGGTATTTTCCTGCTCTTAACTCTTGCATCAAATTTGTTTAAAATGAACCAAATTTATCATGGAAAAAAAAAAAGAAAACGTTATTTTCTCTTCATGATACTTAAGATGCAGTTTAAAGGAAAAAAATGTATACATTTTAATATGGCCCCTAGATGTTAGTGGTCAATATTAATTTGAAAATATCAACCTCATTTGAGTTGTGCTGTTATTATCAATTGGCAGCTAAAAGTCTTACAAATTATATCAATTTGCAGGTAAGTTTTAACATATAACAGGTTGGTATGGCAGAAGTAGGTACATATAACAGGCAAAAACTTCACCTCGGGCGGATGAGGTTCGTTAACCTTGGTCGTCAACTCATCTAAGAGAATGAAACTCTGAATTCAAACCCAGAGTTGGAGTCCCGTAAGGCGCATACAATGACATTTCCTGCAACCGTACCCGTTCCTGGTCGTCTCGACGTAGAGTTCTGCCACTTGATATGGTAGGCCCGGACAAGAGAGTGAGGTTGAAACTGCTCAACTCTTCCTCACTTTAAACAGAAGTCACCCGCGCAAGTCATCAGTCACCGGACGACTCGATGGTCCTCGTCGATCTTCGACGGACGAACAAAAAAGTTATATAACAGGCTGTTATGACAGAGGTAGGTGTTCAATATATAACAAGCTGTTATGACAGAGGTAGGTGTTCAATATATAACAAGCTGTTATGACAGAGGTAGGTGTTTAATATATAGCAGGCTGTTATGACAGAGGTAGGTGTGCAATATATAACACGCTGTTATGACAGAGGTAGGTGTTCAATATATAACAAGCTGTTATGACAGAGGTAGGTGTGCAATATATAGCAGGCTGTTATGACAGAGGTAGGTGTGCAATATATAACAGGCTGTTATGACAGAGGTAGGTGTTTAATATATAGCAGGCTGTTATGACAGAGGTAGGTGTGCAATATATAACAGGTCGGCCTGGTAGAAGTAGGTGCTCATTATTCATTTAACAAAAATTTTTACGCGTTTAAAACAACAACACAATCCGAAATTTGTTGTTACAAATACTTTATAAGTCTCTTAATTTTTTATGAACAAAAAATATTAAACCCTTTAAATGATAAAAATTATTGATATATTCTCATATGCAGAATACACGTTCTTATTTATTGCCTTACGGTATGCTACGTCACTGAACATTATAATATAAATATATTTATAAAAATAAATAGATATATATAACTTAAATGTCAACTGCTTAAAATAAATATGTTACGAGTATTATATGTATTGAAATGTTTAGTTTCAGTGTTTAAGTTATTGAAACAAAAAAATCTCTCCAGCGAGACAGCAATTGTCTTCTTTATCATTTAAACAATGGAATTAACCGTTAATGGCCCGTGATCAAACCCGGTTATCTCGTGGCCCATGCCCTGTGATAAAACACTCACCAAACCCGTGGCGCTGGTCCAAGGACAGATTCCTGCCGGACGTGTACAATGACCAGGAAATACTGCTCAGCAAGCAACGGAGTGGACCGGCCAGGTAGTTCTGTCAACCAATATCCGGCCTGATATCAGCGACTAGGATTGTGTGTGTCTATGTGGGTGTGCGTGTGACTGTGTGTGTGGGTGTGTGGGTGTGTTTGTGTGTGCTCACTCGAAGCCCCATTTATTGTCTTGTAACATCTAATTTAAGATCCAACAACTCAGTTTTGAGAACACTGGAAACAAACCTAGTTCAATTTTTTTATGAAATTTAGGTCAAGTTTTAATTTTGTGTATTTTAAAAATAGAACCAGATTGCTAAATTTACAAAGATGGTTGTAAAAGAAAAAATGAAGAAAAAAAAGAAGGATCTAAGTTAATTGTGATGCTAAACAATGAAAGTTAATTTAGTTTTTGCATCAAATGAATAAGGGTAATTGAATTGTGATATAAAGCAAAGAAGGTTAGTTCAGATTTGATAGTAAACTATGGATTTTAATTGAGTTGTGACATCAAACAAAGATGGTTACTTCAGTCGGAGTATCAAACTATGACGGCCAGTTACGTTGATATCAACAAAACAATGTTATTTCAGACGTGATATTAAAATAGTAGTGTTAATTTAACTGTGATATCAACAAAAAAAAAATGTTAATTCAGACGTGATATTAAAATAGTAGTGTTAATTTAACTGTGATATCAACAACAAAAAATGTTAATTCAGACGTGATATTAAAATAGTAGTGTTAATTTAACTGTGATATCAACAACAAAAAATGTTAATTCAGACGTGATATTAAAATAGTAGTGTTAATTTAACTGTGATATCAACCAAAAAAAATGTTAATTCAGACGTGATATTAAAATAGTAGTGTTAATTTAACTGTGATATCAACAAAAAAAAATGTTAATTCAGACGTGATATTAAAATAGTAGTGTTAATTTAACTGTGATATCAACAACAAAAAATGTTAATTCAGACGTGATATTAAAATAGTAGTGTTAATTTAACTGTGATATCAACAACAAAAAATGTTAATTCAGACGTGATATTAAAATAGTAGTGTTAATTTAACTGTGATATCAACCAAAAAAAATGTTAATTCAGACGTGATATTAAAATAGTAGTGTTAATTTAACTGTGATATCAACAAAAAAAAATGTTAATTCAGACGTGATATTAAAATAGTAGTGTTAATTTAACTGTGATATCAACAACAAAAAATGTTAATTCAGACGTGATATTAAAATAGTAGTGTTAATTTAACTGTGATATCAACCAAAAAAAAAAAAATAAATAAATTAACTCAATAATTTTTTTACCAGTTTTACAAGCTTTCCACTTGTGCTCCAATACAATAAAAAGTGCCTCGCTAGGTGACTTGTGCTACCATACAATAGATAGAGCCGTGCTAAGTGACTTGTGCTACCAGTCAATAAAAGTTGCCCCTCTAGGTGGGGGTCTAAACTTAGAGAGTGGGACGTCTCATTTCGTACACACCATCTCCACCAAAACATGGCGACTTCCTGTAAACAAGCAAGGGGCTTAACTGTAAACGCGTCATTGTGACAAGAAAATGTGTGACAGATGTCAAAATATAACAAGAGCTGTCAGCAGCTGACGAGTGAAAGGGTCCACCCACGACGTTTACTCTCATTTCTATACCACAACCATCTGGTTCCAGCGGTCATGTGGTCATGAGCACTTGGGCCCCTTCAATGACTAATTTCACCCAAGATGCTTCACATAACGCCTATATCATACATTAGACAATTTGAAAGTAGAGCCGGTGGCGTTACATATCCTTCATGATAAATACTAGAGTAGCGACCCAGCAGAGTACCAACAGACAAGTTGACACCAGACAGAATGCCAGTAGACAGAATCCCACCAGACAAAATGCCACCAGACAGAATGCCATCAGACAGCGTGCCACCATACAGAGTGCCATCATACTGAGTGCCACATACTCAATGCCACCATACAGAGTGCAACAAGACTGAGTGCCACCATACAGAGTGCTACAAGACTGAGTGCCATACATAGTCCAACCATACTCAATGCCATCATACAGAGTGCTACAATACAGAGTGCCACCAGATAGAGCACCACCAGATAGAGTGCCACCAGACAGAATTCCACCAGAATAGAGTGCCACCAGATAGAGTGCCACCAGACAGAATGCCACCAGAATAGAGTGCCACCAGATAGAATGCAACCAGACATAATGCCACCAGAATAGAGTGCCACCAGTCAGAGTGCCACCAGACAGAGTGCCACCAGACAGAATGCCACCAGACAGAGTGCCACCAGAAGGAATGCCACCAGACAGAGTGCCACCAGAAGGAATGCCACCAGAATAGAGTTCCACAAAACAGTACGCCACCAAAGCGTCTTGTGGCTTATTAATTGAAACCAGCGCGTCATGATTTAGCGTCATTGACTTGAGACAAAAATCAACAGTAAACCCCTATGTCCTTTCACTAGAAAGAAGGTGTGCTTTCAAACATTATTATAACATATAATCAAGTTCGATAGCACACGTGGCCCATCACACACTGAACAGATGTCTGTCAACAACAAAAAGATCCGTGTTGGGAAAGTTGATCGAGTTTCTAGGATTATTTTTCCATTTAAAGTTGGAAAAGCTTTTTACCCTCGTTCTAACATTTTACTCTGTTTCTGACATTTTACCCTATTTCTGACATTTAAACGTACTTCTGACTTTTTAGCCGTATAGTTCAGTTTAACCTAGTTCTGACATTTTACCATAGTTCTGACATTTAACCGTACTTCTGACCTTTTAGCCTAGTTCAAACATTTTACTTTAGTTCTGACATTTAAAAAAGAAAAAAACAACCACTGGAAAGTGATAGACTGAACAAAATACTTCATGGCTGCACCAATGTCTGGAATTAATACAGCTATTTTTAATGTATGTGTGAATCATTCACTTGAATTGTGTGGTCAGCACTCTTAGCCTGGAACTGCCTCATGTGTAACATTACTTTGGTACTCGTGAGAGCATGATTTCCTTAATTTCTTCTTCCACTAATAAATGGCAAGTTTTAAATTGAACACTCTAGTAATGTCAGTGAAAGACTATCAACAAAACACTGGGATGCTCATCTTTCTGCAGTAAAATCATTTTAAGAATTATTATTACTCGAAGCAGGTCCTGAAGATGGGAGGAGGGGGGGGGGCGGCGCCGCCCAGGATGAAGTTCTGAGAGGGGAGGCACCATGCGTTTACCGCACCGGCTAAAAACCAAACGTGGGGACGCCTCTGGGCCCGAGAATTCAACATTTACAATGCGCGAGCGTCAAGGCGACAAAAATAGTAATCCGGTGTTAAAACGATTCAAGAAAGGAAGCGTCACAGAATCCTTCGCGGCGGTCTTTATCCTCGGACCAAAATGACACTGTGCATTTTCAAACGAAATAACAGTTCTCTTACCGCTGGCATAACTTCGAGCTCTCCCGTTTCACTGTCTTGCTCGTACGGACGGATGCAACTAACACCTTCGGGTACATGGCAGCGGCTCGCTGTAGTTAGTCCATGTAGTAAGGACCGATCCGAATTGTAATGTGACTCCCTGGGAGGCAGCGACACGAGGCAATGTAAGTTAGTTAGTCTAAGTAATAAGGACCGATACGACCCGTAATCTGACTCCCTGGGAGGGTGCAACACGAGGCGCAGGAATGTCCGGAAAAAATAAAACGCTCCCGCGTTCTGGAATTTTATTGGGTTGGTATCATCAGATGATTTACTCAGACATTTTCCCCTTGAATACTTGATATCAATATTTCCAGCATAGTATTCATTGATGGCTTATTCAATCATGATGCCAATTGCTGTACACTCTCTCCCTCCACCCCGCTCTCTCTCTCTCTCTCTCTCTCTCTCTCTCTCTCTCTCTCTCTCTCTCTCTCTCTCTCTCTCTCTCTCTCTCTCTCTCTCTCTCTCTCTATATATATATATATATATATATATATCGCGCTCTCCCTCTTTCTCCCCCTCTCTCTCTATATCTCTCCTCTCTATTTCTCTCTCTCTCTCTATCTCTCTCTTTCTCTCCCTCTATCTCTCTCTCTCCCTGATAGTAAAGAATATATTTGTAATCATCTATCTTCAGTAGAGTATGAACGCCTGACTATGAAGGTCAAGGTTTTCAAACCTTATTAATGCTCTCCACCCTTATAAAAAAAATGTTTTATTTAGTCTTAGAAACCCAACAAAAATAATAAAAATTAAAAAAAAGAATTTAAATTTAAAAGAGAACCGAACAAATTAGAAAATAAACTTTTGACTTATTGCTCTAAGTAGATGGTTAATGAAAAATGTAATATATATATATTAACATTTAATTCATAAACAAAGTCAATGGCCAACAGATGCATTTAATATCGAAGATCATTGAAACCACTGTAATAACACCTAGCAGTCTCCAGGCTGAGCCGTGAGCACCAACTGTAATGCCACATAGGAGTCTCCAAGCTTAGCCATAAGTACCACTGTAATGACACATAGCAGTCTCCAGGCTGAGCCGTGGGCACCAACTGTGATGATACCTATCAGTCTTCAGGCTCAGCTGTGAGACCAACTGTGATGATACCTAATCAGTCGTCAGGCTCAGCCGTGAGACCAACTGTGATGATACCTATCAGTCTTCAGGCTCAGCCGTGAGACCAGCTGTGATGATACCTTATCAGTCTTCAGGCTCAGCCGTGAGACCAACGGTGATGATACCTATCAGTCTTCAGGCTCAGCCGTGAGACCAACTGTGATGATACCTAACAGTCTCCAGGTTGAGCCATGAACACCAACTGAGATGATACCCATCAGTCTTCAGGCTGAGCCATGAACACCAACTGTGTAACCCAGCTATAGGTGTTAGAAGGTCGTTGAATACATTTTTCTTATAAGAAATGGTTCCATGACCACATACGAGAGGGACACAACTACTTGAGTTACGGGTGCTTGATTTTAAACAACGCCATGCGCTATTCTCAAATAATGAACATAAGATTAAACCAGATACCAGTGCAACATTTTATAACACATTTTCAACATAAGATTAAACCATATACTAATGCAACATTTTATAACAAATATTTAACATAAGATTAAACCAGATACTAATGCAACATTTTATAACAAATTTTCAACATAAGATTAAACCATATACTAATGCTACATTTTATAACAAATATTCAATATAAGAATAAACCAGATACTAATGCAACTTTTTATAACAAAATTTCAACATAAGATTAAACCATATACTAATGCTACATTTTATAACAAATATTCAATATAAGATTAAACCAGATACTAATGCAACTTTTTATAACAAATATTCAACATAAGATTAAACCAGATACTAATGCAACTTTTTATAACAAATATTCAATATAAGATTAAACCAGATATTAATGCAATATTTTATAACAAATATTCAATATAAGATTAAACCAGATACTAATGCAACTTTTTATAACAACTATTCAATATAAGATTAAACCAGATACTAACGCAACATTTTATAACAACTATTCAATATAAGATCAAACCAGATACTAATGCAACTTTTTATAGCAACTATTCAATATAAGATTAAACCAGATACTAATGCAACATTTTATAACACATGTTCAACATAAGATTAAACCAGACACTAATGCAACATTTTATAACAAATATTGAACAAAATATTATTGACACATGCTCTTAATTCGCCCCCCCCCCCAATCCCCGGCTCCAGCATGATTTGTAAGGCAAATGCTTTAATGATGGAAGTATCTATTTTGTATCTGAAGGTGGTGTAGGACGTACCATCACTTCAATTTATGTGACGATAAATTTTAAAGACATGCAATATTTCAACAATGGTATGAAGACTTTAACACTTTCAAAGAAGGTTAGAAACTCCTAACCCTCATTGCGTGACTTAACTCAGGAACGCGCCCGTACTTTGTTGTTTTATATATCACTGATAAGATGTTTTTATTTCAGTCATAAGTCATTTTGCGAAATAACTTTTATCCCACAATCAATCTTTAACTGACACAAAACTTTGAGCGTATCGTAAGTCAAGTCCTCGTCATAAAAAATATTCATTGTATGGCAAGAGATTTCTCAAGCCGAGGAGAAGATCGAAAATTTTTATCACTGCACGGCTCTGATAAGTACAACAACTGATAAGTCACATAACCTCTGACCTTCTCAACACCTTGAATGGACCAACATGAACAGCCGCCAGTAACCGATGACAGTAACATAATAAATCAAAAAAAAAGTAATCTACTATATAAATCAAAACCGTAAATATGTGCAGACCTTATAAGTCAACCGAGTACATATGAACAATCTCAACGTTTCAATGCTAGAGTTTGTATCGCATTTTTCAGAAAAGGTCCTACTTTGTCAGAATTGGCTCCATTTGCTGACTCATGCAACATTTCTATTAAAAAAAACCACTGGTTTGAATTAAAGGCACAATAACAATCCGTTTGGCTATCTGAGCCCATGGTGGGGGGGGGGTGTGGTGGTTTAGAGTATGAGGTAACTGCAATAATGGCCGCTCATATGAAATGCATAATCTCATATTCGTCTGGCAGTCTGTAGAGTTGAGCCATAACACTGTCTTAAATGATATATTTGTATGTATTCCTGTATAGTTGAGCTACAATACTGTCTCACAGGATCTATTCGTCCGGCTGGCTGTTATAGTTGAGCTATAACACGGTCTCGCATGATCTGATATTTTTGTAAGGAAACAAAATCCGATTAATTACTAAAAATATCCCCGTGTGCTCAAACTTATTATCAAATTGTGAAGCCCGCAGCCTGACCTAGAGACCCAGACCAAGAGACCCAGACCTAGAGGCCCAGACCTAGAGACCCAGACCTAGAGACCCAGACCTAGAGACCCAGACCTAGAGACCCAGACCTAGAGACCCAGACCTAGAGACCCAGACCTAGAGACCCAGACCTAGAGACCCAGACCTAGAGACCCAGACCTAGAGACCCAGACCTAGAGACCCAGACCTAGAGACCCAGACCTAGAGACCCAGACCTAGAGACCCAGACCTAGAGACCCAGACCTAGAGACCCAGACCTAGAGACCCAGACCTAGAGACCCAGACCTAGAGACCCAGACCTAGAGACCCAGACCTAGAGACCCAGACCTAGAGACCCAGACCTAGAGACCCAGACCTAGAGACCCAGACCTAGAGACCCAGACCTAGAGACCCAGACCTAGAGACCCAGACCTAGAGACCCAGACCTAGAGACCCAGACCTAGAGACCCAGACCTAGAGACCCAGACCTAGAGACCCAGACCTAGAGACCCAGACCTAGAGACCCAGACCTAGAGACCCAGACCTAGAGACCCAGACCTAGAGACCCAGACCTAGAGACCCAGACCTAGAGACCCAGACCTAGAGACCCAGACCTAGAGACCCAGACCTAGAGACCCAGACCTAGAGACCCAGACCTAGAGACCCAGACCTAGAGACCCAGACCTAGAGACCCAGACCTAGAGACCCAGACCTAGAGACCCAGACCTAGAGACCCAGACCTAGAGACCCAGACCTAGAGACCCAGACCTAGAGACCCAGACCTAGAGACCCAGACCTAGAGACCCAGACCTAGAGACCCAGACCTAGAGACCCAGACCTAGAGACCCAGACCTAGAGACCCAGACCTAGAGACCCAGACCTAGAGACCCAGACCTAGAGACCCAGACCTAGAGACCCAGACCTAGAGACCCAGACCTAGAGACCCAGACCTAGAGACCCAGACCTAGAGGCCCAGACCTAGAGGCGCAGACCTAGGGGCCCAGACCCAGAGGCCCAGACCTAGAGGCCCAGACCTAGAGGCCCAGACCTAGAGGCCCAGACCTAGAGGCCCAGACCTAGAGGCCCAGACCTAGAGACCCAGACCTAGAGACCCAGACCTAGAGGCCCAGACCTAGAGACCCTGACCTAGATCCCGAGACCTAGAGGCCCAGCAGCCTGAATTTAAGGCTTTTATTTTCATTGTTGATGCGCTATCACAGACTAATAAAACATAATATATATATATATTTATTTACACACTAAAATGCTATTTCAGCTAATCAACTATTGATTATTTCACCAAGAACCACAACTGGGCTTCACATCGATAAAAGATAACCTGGTCACTGCAGTATTTGTTGTTCGATCTCTTTTTTATTTATGCTGGCGCCGTCCGCTCGATAACAGGTGAGTTTTTTTGGTTTTTTTTTGGGGGGGGGGGGTATTTTACAGCCGACCATGCGGTCGCCAGACATGACCGCCAAATCCAAGGAGGCGCTATATTCTTGGCCAGACAGATGACATGTTTTTTAAAATGCTCAAATTAAAACAGAAGTCATCCATAAATATTTGTTGTTCGATCTCTTTTTTATTTATGCTGGCGCCGTCCGCTCGATAACAGGTGAGTTTTTTTGGTTTTTTTTGGGGGGGGGGGGTATTTTACAGCCGACCATGCGGTCGCCAGACATGACCGCCAAATACAAGGAGGCTCTATATTCTTGGCCAGACAGATGACATGTTTTTTAAAATGCTCAAATTAAAACAGAAGTCATCCATAAATCAATGGCACGTTGTGTGCGCGTGTGTTTTTTTTCTCTCCCTGTCTGTGTTTGCTTAAAACACACGTGTTTCAAATCTGTATTGTTAAAATAACCGAACAAAAAAAAAATATTTCCTTTATTGCTGTTGTAGCTTGCTGGAAGAGCTCGCTGGTTGTAGCTTGCTGGAAGAGCTCGCTGGTTGTAGCTTTCTGGAAGAGCTCGCTGGTTGTAGCTTGCTGGAAGAGCTCGCTGGTTGTAGCTTTCTGGAAGAGCTCGCTGGTTGTAGCTTGCTGGAAGAGCTCGCTGGTTGTAGCTTTCTGGGCTGCCACTTGCCAGCGTGAGCCTGCTGGCTGTAGTGTAGCCTGCAGCTTGCAGCTAGTCGGGTTTAGCTGGTTGGTTGTAGCCAGTTGGCTGTAGCCAGTTGCTTGTAGCTAGATGGCTTTATCTAGTTAGATCTAGCTAGCTGGTTCTAGCTCTTTGGCTGCAGCTAGTTGGTTGTAGCTAGTTGGCTGCAGCTTGCTGGCTGTAGCTTGCTGGCTTTGGCCTGCTTGCTTAAGCTAGTTGGCTTTAGCTACTTGGCTTCGGCTAGTTGGCTTTAGCTACTTGGCTTTGGCTAGTTGGCTTTAGCTAGTTAGCAGTAGCGCGTTGGTTGTAGCTTCTTGGCTGTAGCTAGCTTGAAGTTTGTAGCTTGATGGCAGTTGTGTTGCTTGTTGATTATTTCATATAACAGAACACTCAACATACTGGCCTCAGATTTAGATGAACCAATGTGGAAGTGTCTCAATTTTTTCCATGTCAATCTTCCAAATCAACGTGACAGCTTTTTATAAAAATTGAACACTGTTTAAATGAATAAATTTATTACAAACTGTACAAAAAAATGTGTTTAAGTTACACAGTTACCATCAGTAGAGCAAAAAAAAAGTGCGAATCATATAGTTACAAAACAAAGATAAAATCGAAGAATGTGAAATAAAATCCCAACAGAGAGCTGCTTCAAGACATTGACAGTAATTTTGAAACAGAGGAGATTAAAACGGAAGCATTGTCTTCATCTCTCAGATGTAGTTCCTGCCCGCTGATTGGCGTTCCCTAATCACGTGATCACAATTAAGTCGCACGGTAAACAAACTCCGCCGATTGGACAATTGGTCTCTTGCTTGTCTCATCGTGTCCAAGATAATGTCGATGCTGACTAGTGCCTCGGATAATTACCCAAGAACTTGAGGAGTCGTACTTGTCCAATCACAGCACAGAATTATCGATACTCTCAAGTGTGAAAGATAATTTAGCCGGGGATAAAAGAATCGCTAGTATCAGAACCTCCCCTCTACCCCCCCCACCCCCACCACACCCCCATCCCCCCAAAAAAACCGCTACCAAACACCCGATCTTTTTTATCTTTCTCCTTCCATAATGTTAACATCCTAAGGATAATCTCTCCATCGTTAACTACAAAGTATAGATATGAAATAAATGGAGGATAAGAAATTAATCATCTTAAATTGAGACGATTTTAATGGTAGCATTACAATACAGTGCCTCCAATACCGATAAGTTTGTGAGTTCTAGGAACATGACTAGTTCGTTAAAACATGACCTAAAGCAATATGACTGAAGTTTACAGACGCTGGACTATCTTTTTTATAATACCATTCCTTCATGTGGCTGCGTCCCTTCATATTATTTACATCAATCAGTTTGAAAACACACAAAACAAAAAACATATCTATTTCGCAAACACCTTTTTGGGGTGATGTTGTCTACCATCTTTTCCAGCTAGCTATTATCTCCTCGATGTATAGTCGCCTGTGTTGTTTATGGTTGCAAGGGATGAAGGGCTTAGGATGGATATTCTCGTATTTCGTTTTTGTAATGTTGCGTGTTCTACTTCTATGTGGTAATATATTGATTTTTTTTTTTATTTCTCATTTAATATGGATGACTTTGTACCGCGCTTCGAGCCTTTGGGGATGAAACGTGATTTTCAAATAAGCTTTATTATTTTATATATTTAGTTGCAATATTGTAATTTTAAAAAAAAAATCGATTTTCATGGTTGTTAGAAGCCTTGACAGATAAAGACCAAGATTACTTTGCTTCATTATCCCTCCATCACGACCCCCCCCCCCCCCCCCCCCCCCCCCCCAATAGTCTTCTCTGGCCCAGTGTGACCCTTTCGCAATCTCATGAATTTTTAAGACCATCTGAAAGTCTCATTAACAAAACAAGTGGTGCCCCTTGCATGGCTTCCAGTGGATTAGCCGGACCGTCATTGTCTTTTCATGGACTTGTACAAACAGGGGCCTGACTTCCGGTCAGAGCGTGTTGACCGATGACCACGTCACATGCAGGGCATTAATCACACGGTCGCTAGTCGGTGTCAGGCTTGATCAATAGCTTAACAGCTGACCGCTGATTGAAAGTGGATTACAAGAGGGAAGGGGGAGATCTTCGTTTGTCCAACTTTGGCCCTGTGAGCCATTGGTTAGAGAACTTCTTGGGGAACCGTTGGTTTGGGGATCATCTCAGGGAACTGTTAGTCAATGAACACTCAATGATCCGTTTGTTAGGAAAAATTGCAGGTCAACTGCTGGCTGGGGAACATCTCGGTGAACCGTTGGCTGGGGAACATCTCGGTGAATCGTTGGCTGGGGAACATCTCGGTGAACCGTTGGCTGGGGAACATCTTTGTGACCTTTTGGCTGGGGAACATCTTGGAGAACAGTTGGCTGGGGGACATCTCGGTGAACAGTTGGCTGGGGAACATCTCACAAAACCATTGGTTAGGGAAAATTTAAGACAGATATATCAATTTCGCGCCCCGTTTAGGCCTCAAGATTTAACATTGCGGGGATAAAGCTTACAATTAGAGAAACACATTTGTAGTTGAATGCGTTTTAAATTTAACTATTTGATTACATTTTAAAAATATTTGAACATAGCAGCAATACCCCCATCCCCACCCCCACCCCCCACCCCCCACTATTTTATTTTTGAAACGTTAGTTCATTTCTTGACACGTAGACTATACTCTCCTACCACCCCCACCCCCTCCAAAATTTCCAATATTTTTTTTTTAAAAATTGCGTACGCTGCAACATATGAAACACTGGTTTAGATTGCAAAAGATCTGCATGCACTTTTTATTATTTGAAACTGACTAGATATAAAGCTAGCTTTTTGAAACTGACTATTTGAAACTGACTAGATATAAAGCTAGCTTTTTGAAACTGACTAGATATAAGCCTAGCTTTTTGAAACTGACTAGATATAAAGCTAGCTTTTTGAAACTGACTAGATATAAACCTAGCTTTTTGAAACTGACTAGATATAAAGCTAGCTTTTTGAAACTGACTAGATATAAACCTAGCTTTTTGAAACTGACTAGATATAAACCTAGCTTTTTGAAACTGACTAGATATAAACCTAGCTTTTTGAAACTGACTAGATATAAACCTAGCTTTTTGAAACTGACTAGATATAAACCTAGCTTTTTGAAACTGACTAGATATAAACCTAGCTTTTTGAAAAGACAAATTGCCTCAGATATTCATCCGGTTTATTGCTATATTGTCTCGATGTTTCAATACATACATTCTTAACTATAGACGTTTCAGTTTTCAAATCTTGTTTCAGGTTTCCGTGGTTCTTGTCCAAGTCTAGATTTCCGGAGACATCCTGAAACCTGATTTATAGAGGACTCACGGCCCGGCCTTGACTGTAGTGCAAATACACTGTCGGATTAAGGGCATTTTAAATAGCTTAAGGCTGGGTGATTGAGGGATGGGCTGGGGGCATCAGCGGTTTGAGTTTAGTAGCACTCTGCTATTGATTTCGGAAGAAGACACCAGAAGTCAGACTGTAGTATCATCGCAGTATGGATGTTGCGGGAAGACGTTAAAAGTCATATACTGTAGCATCATTGTAGAATAGTGTTTATTTTTCTTTTGTGAGAAAAAATCAGTAGTGGCGCCATTTCCCTTTTGATTTCGCATCATGAATTTCATGATTTGTGAACACATATTTTGACAGAAAAATCGTTTCATCGGAAAATAAGAGAGATAATTTAGAAATACTATTGGTGCCAAGCCTTATCATCCACACGTGATGTTCACTTAAGTTATCCAGGTACACGGAGAGAGGCGTTTCACTGTCTAGGGCACCAGCGTATCCTCCTACTGAAAAGACCCAGGCCTTATGATTTCGTCCTACGTAGTCTACGCCGTCGACACATTGTGACGTCTACACCATCGTAACATTGCGACGTCTACACGATCGTAACATTGTGACGTATACACCATCGTCACATTGTTACGTCTAAGCCATCGTAAAATCGTGACGCATACACCATCGTCACATTGTGACGCCTACACAATCGTAACATCGTGACGTATACACCATCGTCACATTGTGACGTCTACACCATCGTAACATCGTGACGTATATACCATCTTCACATTGTGACGTCTACACCATCGTAACATCGTGACGTATACACCATCGTAACATCATGACGTATACACCATCGTCACATTGTAACAGACGGATGACACAATGTGTAAATGCAATCAAAACTAAAAGGATTTTTCGTGTTTTCTTTTTCCTACATGCCTTTTCCCCCTTTTGTAAACAGCTGTAAAAAGGAGAAATAGATCGGAAAATAATGGAGTTTCGGAAACGAATAAGAAAATTACAGAAGTTGTTAGCCTGGCCAAAACGAAGAGCGTAAATGTAAGAACAACACCGGAAATCATGCTGCCATCGGGACAAGGTCACGATTTGAGAGGGGAAACAAAAAAGAGACGACAATTGTTTATCGGCACAAGGATTCTAAATATTTTAAAATGAATGTCTCCGGTATCATTAAAATTTAGAAATACACAGCGAGAATAGAAACAATGTATAGTAAACCTTTAGAGTCATGTGATGTAAAATACGTATATACAATATATTATGTATTTTTTTCTTTTTCTTAGTAGTGGCAATTTTAGGGGAGTGCTAGACAGCAAGAACACAACATTTGTAGTTTAACATATCAACAGCTGAATCGTTAAGATATTTTATCAAAATAAGTTGAGTTATTATAATATCCGCCACACCAAACCGATTTATTGGTTTATTTATGTCTGGACATTTATCGTCTCCCAGAAAAAAAAAGCTCTCTGTACCAGGCTTTTACAAAGTTTTAAGTTTAGCGGACCGGGGGACAAGTTTAGCGGACCGGGGGACAAGTTTAGCGGACGGGGGAGAAGTTTAGCGGGCCGGGGGAAAAGTTTAGCGGACCGGAGGACAAGTTTAGCGGACCGGTGGACAAGTTTAGCGGACCGGGGGATAAGGTTAGCGGACCGGTGGACAAGTTTAGCGGACCGGTGGACAAGTTTAGTGGACGGTGGAAAAGTTTAGCGGACCGGTGGACAAGTTTAGCGGATCGGTGGACAAGTTTAGCGGACCGGTGGACAAGTTTAGTGGACCGGTGGACCAGTTTAGCGGACCGGTGGACAAGTTTAGTGGACCGGTGGACAAGTTTAGTGGACCGGTGGACAAGTTTCTAACTTGCACCCGGGACCGGTGCCAGATTTATTAATTTATATTTTAATTTTATTTGACCCTAAATATTCATGTCATGCGGACCGCAACGTAAGGCTCGAGGACCGGTGATGGCCTGCGGACCACCAACTGTTGGAATGCTGCATGCAACAGCAATCTACCTTGTGTTGGCCCATTAAGTATTAGAACGACAGCAATCTACCTTGTCTTGACCCATTAAGTAGTAAAACAACAGTATCCTACCCTAAGTTGACCCACTAATTAGCACCACAACCGCATTGTACCAAGTGTTGACCCATCAAGTAGTACCACTGCTGGGCAATCAGATGTAATACGTTAACGGCTATACGAAGGCGTAAATTCAATGATTAGAATAACATCACGGGTTCATCGACGTACTGGACATCTTTACTAGCCACCGAGGCAGGCCGGTCACGACATCACGTAATTTATTGAGATTTTGGAGGGAGAGAACATTGTGTTAAAGGGGAGAGAATCAAAGTGGGGATGTAACAGTGCTAGCCCGTTGACCGTGATTGTCGAACTTTGGAAGAAGATTTCCCGGGCCAATAAAAAAGCCAAGGTCGCATGTCAGACTCCATGAAAATTGAGGGCTTGTGTGGAAAGAGAGATTTAAAAAAAAAATTGGAGTAGGGAGTCGGAGAGGGGAGGAAGGTGGTTTTATCCAGGGCATCAAAATCTTGAAAGTGAAAGGCCCTAATGACTACTGAATGTGAGAGGCTGCAGGCCCCCCAAGGGTCTGCCATTACTTTGAGTTGGCGAAATAAAAGTGTTGTTTTTTGTTAATTTCTTTTTGCTGCGTTAGATTAGATGTTATTTTATGTTTGCAAATCTTCTTGTTGTTTTCCAATTAAGATTTTCAAACAGTATTTAATAGTTCCAATAAAAAAATGAGTTTTGAAGTTGACTACAAATTGTAGCGAATGTTCGTTTTTTAAAAAAAACAAAAAAAAAAAAACTTTTTCACTAATACTTATTAGTCAACTATATTAAGTGATAGAGGGATGAGGGTTAGAGGGTCACTGGCTGTGGCGTAGCTATGGCTAGTGCCGCCTTGGGGAGGGTCGACTTTTAGCCACCCTATTTCAATGAAAAATATCAAAACTTGGAGAAAATACTGCACCTCATAATAAGGAACAAACAAGCAAACAAGGTAGAACTTTGTAGGGAAAAAAAAATTATTATTTCATAACATAGTTAAAATAAACACTGAGAATGAACTTCAAACTATTTGATTCAAAAATATCCTGTAAACCATTCATGAACATATGGAAAGCAATAACTTAAATCAGAAAACAAATTTATTGTTTTTGAGAGTCCAACGGATGTCTATAACAGTTAGTTTATGGAGAGAATAAAATAAAGTACCCCTTTCTGTGATTACAAAGGGAGGTCATTAAAACATCCATTATCAAGTATGTCTTGGGATTGTCGAGTTTTCTCTGAGGCCATCGTCAAGCGAGCAAATGATGGAGTAAAGTGGGGGGGGGGAGGGGGTGTGGGGTGGAGGGTTGGTGAAATTGTCGTGATTAGTTTGAGAATCACAGGTTCAATGACTTTAAGAAAATATGCGCTATCAGGAGCGGAAGTGATGGGACGACTGGGGAATGAGATGGGGTGACAAGGGAGGGGGGTGGAATGACAAATGACAGGTGCCGTTTTTTACATTTCATCGATGTCAAGGTCATTTGAGCAAATGGATTATTGCCAAGAGGATAGGCACTGGAAGTTGCAGTGGAAACTCACATTTTGGTGTGTGTGTGTGGGGGGGGGTGGGGTAAATGTAGCGCAGTGATAGATTTTTTTATAATGAATAACGTACTTAACATCCTAGTTTAGTTGTCTTACTTTTTAACATTGGGATTTGAACTTTAAAGTTTAGAATTATTTCACTCTATATTCTTATCTTTCGAAATGAAACACAAATTATGTTGAAGTTTTGCAATACCTCCACAAAAAAAAAAATTAAATTGACCTTTACATTGAGTATTTTCAACTCTCTCGGCCTCCCTTTAACAACGCTCTCTTGTCTCTATTCAAAGTTGTTCACTGGTAAACATACCGACCCACTCGTTGGTTATGCAACCCAACTTGCAGTTTCCGTGATATTTTCACTGTTAGAACTGTTATCTCCTGATCTGGACATACAAAGGGAATTAAACTGACAAGCTTATTTCATGAGCTCCTTGTTGTTTTTCTACAGGCAGTTGATGACAATGTTTTTTTGTTGATGACAATGATGCTATTTGCTGATTTTTGCTGATCTTTGCTGATGACGTTTCTTTCTGTGTGAGAAGTTAAAGGTTTGATCCTCTGATCCGTAGCGCCCCCCCCCCCCATTCTCAGGAGTGTGATATTGACTGGACCAATGAGAGTTTGTCTTTGTCACTCACGGCGAACAAAACGGGAAGATCGATTTCCTGGCCAGGGGTTTCCCACCCTTAGAACAAGCATGAGATCAATGGATCTTTGAGTCCCTGGGACAAACCATGGTAAGCTGACACCCCCCGAGGGCACAACTGTAACGATCTGTCGCTACGAACCCACGAAAACATCAAATGTCTATAGACGTCATCATGGCTGTAAATTAAAGTGTAAACAGAAAGCATCACCACGAAACGGTGGTGTGTTAGTGTCAAAGTGAAACGTCTACATACGGGTATTATAAAGGGACACTTTACTTTTGGTATTTGAACATCAGTTAAAGTTTTCTTATGGGTTCATAAGAAGTAAAATTTTAAATACGGGCATGTGAGAAGAGAACGTTTACACATAAGACGTTTATTTTAAAGGACATTTGATGATCGGACATGTACATTTGCGTAACAGTATGTGATAGGGCTTATCCAGGTGCAGTTGTTGTTTTTTAACGTGTCCGGCTATTTTGAGAAAATACCCGCTTGGTCCAAATTTTTTTTTTTTTAAATAAAAGAGATAACTTCTCATTTTCTAGAAAAATGTTCCTACAGACAGTCCTATACCATACCTGCCAACCTTTAAACAATAGGCCTACAGAAGGTCCTAGGCCATACCCGCAGGCCCTTAAACAATAGACCTTAGATAGTCCCATAGACAGCCCTACACCACACCCGTGGCTCTTTATTGGTTAGTATCATAGTGGCCTAAAAAAATACGTCAAAAAATTTACCTGAGTTCAAACACCACGTAAGACGCTAGTTGCGTGACAGCTTACTTTCCACTCATTACGATCAATAGAAAACATGTTGAGTAGGGGGAGGGCCGGTTGTGAAAAGGAAGCAGGACACACCAGAAGCAATATATATATATATATACATATATATATATATATAAGAGATAACAAAATTTCGAGTCGACTGAATCATATTTAAGTATGAAATTACATAATTTTTTTTTAAAAATGTGTACTGTTGCATTTTTAATACATTTTATAAAACATGTCCAAACTGAAATATGAATTTATTACCAGGTTCGCTTAATTTGCTTCAGCAATAGTTATTAGGAAGTTTGATATTTCACTCCACTTACTAAGAAAATGAGCGAAACAAAGCTTGGGAAAATTTGCCACAAAGGACGCAACATAGCAACGAACGCGTCGGCATGAAGCCTTCTTCAGCGAACGAACAACAATCAAAACAAAAGAACGTAAAAAGAAACACTTAATGCTACAAACGTAATGAGTTTATGCTATAAATTGAATAGTAAATAAGAAGTAAAATGTTGATACAAATATCCTACATTGCCATACGATCTTATGTTTCTGCTAATATTTAAATAACGTTGACAGTTACATGACCTGATGTTTAGTCATGTGTCTGCTACGATTTGCGACGTAGTATTGTTCCTTGTCGGGTGGTGATTCTATTGCGGTACCTGGACAGACGCAAAGAGCGCAAACCGCTCTGTGAATGGCTAAGTCTAGCTCAGGGCGCCACATTTACGGACCAGTGCACGTGCATAGCCTAGCTTAGGGCGCCCCATTTATTGATGTGTGCAAGTGCGTAGCATTGCTCGGGATACCCGCTAGTAACGCTCGAGACTGAGGGCGGGAGTATTCATTGCATCTACTATGTACAACTAACACAACTGTTGATTTTCATCTCACTCTGTTAAACAACTCATTAAAAAAACAATGATCAAACAAAAATGAACGACCCCCTAATGATAGTCAGTGACAGACCGAATGCGACGGTTTCAGAACATTTACGCAATCAGTGACCACCCCCCCCCAGGACCGTTGATCATGTGATTAATCTACTTCCTCTTCGTCAGTATCCTGTTACACTCTTCCCACTGGCTGTCCCATTCTGCAATGACGCTCTCGACTGCTGGTCACACGACTGGGTTAGTTTATCTCTCATCGCTCGGGGTGTCTCCCTGTGTGTTTGCAGGCAGCCCTTTTGCCCGGCTGCCGTTCTTTTGAATAGTTTATTCCAACCAAGGTGAGCACGCTGAGGAAACTAAAGGCCAGAGATGCTTACAGAGGAAGTAATTGAAATGAACGCTCTCACCAATTATTTAGATGCCAGTCAGTGGGGCGTAGTTCAACAATGTGGAGACTCGTTGACAACTTTTAGACGTTCTGCGTTTTCGGATCGCTTTCCAAGATCTTTGAAACATAGAGTTCAAAAAACGTAAGACATAAGAACACACGATTCACCAAATAAATGAACAGAACAAATCCTAAATATTTAGTTCTTTTTTTTTCAAATTTAACACACAAATACTAATAGAGAGCAAGGAAATGTGAATTGGGGGGTAGATAACTTTGTGTTAAAGGGGAGAGAATCAAAATGTGTTTTGGGAAAGAAGGGTGGGGGTAAAATTAAATAAATATAAATCGTCAAATTGTTTAGCCTATTCTATTTTTGTAAAGTTAACTGTTGCTCTGACATTTTCCGTAGTCAATTATACCAGCTTGATAGCACTCAGTTACACCCCCCCCCCCAAAAAAACCACACCAGCAATTTAAATTCTAACACATGAGTAAAAAAAAAATAATAATTTCCATCAAGCAACTAAATTGAACAACAGATCGATAACTAGAGATGGCGTTTTTGTTTTCCCCATGTGTAACCCAGTTTTTCGAGAGTAGGTCAGTGATCCCTTTAACTCTTAGGCACTACCCCGTGAATTTTTTAAAAGAAAAATCCCAGGACTACGAAAATAGTAAGTGCTGTAACGTGAGAGACGCCATGAGCTCCCATGAACTAATTCACTGTTTCACTTCTCAAAGAGCTGTTCACTTCTCACCGAGCTGTTCACTTCTCACCGAGCTGTTCACTACTCACAGAGCTGTTCACTACTCACCGAGCAGTTATTCTCACCGAGCAGTTCACTTCTCACCGAGCAGTTCACTTCTCACCGAGCAGTTATTCTCACTGAGCTGTTCACTTCTCACCGAGCTGTTCACTTCTCACCGAGCTGTTCACTTCTCACCGAGCAGTTATTCTCACCGAGCTGTTCACTTCTAACCGAGCTGTTCACTTCTCACCGAGCAGTTATTCTCACTGAGCTGTTCACTTCTCACCGAGCTGTTCACTTCTCACCGAGCTGTACACTTCTCACCGAGCTGTTCACTTCTCCCCGAGCTGTTCACTTCTCACCGAGCTGTTCACTTCTCACCGAGCTGTTCTTCTCACCGAGCTGTTCACTTCTCACCGAGCTGTTCACTTCTCACCGAGCAGTTCTCCTCACTGAGCTGTTCACTTCTCACCGAGCTGTTCACTTCTCACCGAGCTGTACACTTCTCACCGAGCTGTTCACTTCTCTCTGAGCTGTTCACTTCTCACCGAGCTGTTCACTTCTCACCGAGCAGTTATTCTCACCGAGCTGTTCACTTCTCACCGATCTGTTCACTTCTCACCGAGCTGTTCACTTCTGACCGAGCAGTTATTCTCACCGAGCAGATGTCATTAGGACAATATCTCATTTATACTATAAAAAGCTATATTGGACCCATAATTTTGATGCCCGAACTTGCGATGCGTAGAATACGTAATTAAATGTTTTAACTATCCATATTGAAATGTTATTACATTCGTTTGTCTAGTGGATCAATCTGGCCATACACGGGAAATGCAACAATCGCTCAACTTTAATCCCATGAACTCTAAAGCTGATCTCAGGGACTGCTGAAATGTCCAGCCAACAAATATCTGCTTGACAGACCCATTCAAAGGAAGGAAGCATGCGGACCAATAACAATGGCAGCCATTTCAGTTTGTTTCATGGCTTCAAGGTTAGAATTTTATTTCATTTTATTTTATTTTTTGGGAAAAAATGGATTGGATGCGTTCATGAAGTTGAAGCTGCAGAATTTGATTTCCATGTGACAGTTGTGTTATAGATGAAAGAATGCTACAGTTGTGTTATAGATGAAAGAATGCTACAGTTGTGTTATAGATGAAAGAATGCTACAGTTGTGTTATAGATGAAAGAATGCTACAGTTGTGTTATAGATGAAAGAATGCTACAGTTGTGTTATAGATGAAAGAATGCTACAGTTGTGTTATAGATGAAAGAATGCTACAGTTGTGTTGTAAAAGAAAGAATGATGTAGATGAATTTGTTTTAGGATTTTTGGATAGAGTGCTACAGTTGTAAGTTTGAGGATGCAGTGCTGCAGTTGTAAGTTTGAGGATGCAGTGCTGCAGTTGAAATGTTCAGGACAGGGTGCTAAACTTGTATTGTTCAGGGCAGAGTGCTATAATTTCATTGTTCAGATAGAGTGCTATAGTGTCTTTTGGCATTGTCAAGAATTAAGCTGCGTTTCATTGTCGTGTCTTTGTCTACGGTATGACATGTGAGGCTCTTACATCAGTGCACACACGCACTTTACATGTGAGGCTCTTACATCAGTACACACAAGCACTTGACTAAAGAGTCCTTATAAAGATTTATCGATAAACGTTGATTGAATTTAAACACAGAATCTCCCGTTAGTAATGAGTTCTCCAAACAAGCTTAGCCAAAGAACTGTAATATAATAGTATGCTAACGGGATCATCTGGCAACACTACTCTGTTCATTGTTCTCAGTTCCTCGCGTTCCCTTACACTACCACTAAACATAGCACTTAAAGTATACCAAATTCGTTTATATAGTGTTCCTCTACGCTCACACTCTAATCCCCAATTCAGGCGCCCCGACACTCACTGCTCTCATTTATAACAAAGACTCACAGGCATTCTAACACATAGACAGGCAGGATGGCGTGCCACAGTTCTCGGATAAACAGCTTGATGCTCGTCCTAACAGATAAGGGAATGTACCGGAATAGGCAGTGTACCATATTATGTGTGTATTTCCCGTTCGGGCTGCACGGCAATAACTCAGTGCATCGGTATTGCACAATCTAATGATTGGATGCAGCTTTCTTCCGTTCAGTAATGCTCTCTTCATGTGAGCTTTGCACGCAGCTATACCAGCACGGTGTGTTTTTTCATCTACCGTCACTTTTGTGTGTGTAGTTAAAATGGACGCTTATTTATTTTTAGCACAAGTTGGGTGAGCACGTCTCATATTAAATTAGTTTTATTGTATAACTAACGAAGCATGTTAAATCAGTAAGACAACAAAAATAGCGCTACATCGGACTGAACTGAGTGTGACCGGATGGCTGGTTGCAAGTATAAATTGGTGGACTAGGGTTCAAACCCCGTCCGACCCACCAAAATCATCCAACTTGTTGACCTTAAACTGCAGCTCATCTAGGAGAAGGAAAACTCTTGATCGCAAACGTCCGCTGCCATGTGGCTACAAACCCATGGTTAAAAGCTTAGGGCCCATCGGAAAGATATTGTGTCCTCTAGACGGTACGACATGGACTCAATGAAACATTTCAGGCAACCCCAGTGACGCAGCTGGTGTCCATGATACTACATATATGTAACTTTGGGATTATCATATGCAGAGAGAGAGAGAGAGAGATAGAGAGAGAGGGGGAAAAGCAGGGGGTGATCTGCTGGCAGGGAATCAGCTTATTCTCCATAACAAAGTCGCAGATCTTGTAACTTCATCCAACGAACCCCCCACCCCAAGCACCGTCTCTTTGACAGAGACATATTGTACAGCGTGAGAGGATTGTATTGCGTGCGAGGATTTACTGCGTACTAGGATTGCAATGCGTACTGGTTAATAAGATTGTGTTGGGTACATTTTAGGCAAAAACAGTTAGTATACACGAAGGATAATTAATAGGTCAAATGACTTCACGCTTCCTTAAAGAATAAAAAAAAATATTTTAACGTTACCAATGAAAAGGTTGCGAAATGTTAAACATTTTTAATTTAATATGAAACAGGAAAGTTTTAAAGAAATCAGGTTAGCACAGGCACCCCATGATGCTCTTTGTGCTCTTTCGTACAGACTTTTGTCGTTTAAGCTCTATAATTCTTTTCTCAACCGCTTTGTATTTTCTGGTGATACAATTGTGGCCCTCTTTACAACACAGTGCGGTAATTTCTGGGAACTCATTGAGAATGTACCTTTCTGATCCCAAATTAGTCTTCAAATAAAGTTTTCTAAAATATGGCGTAGATAATTAGGTTAAATAATTATATTTAAAAAAACAAACAATCGAACCAGACATTTGATGGTCTTGCTGTGCTGTTGATATAGTCTTGGTGTCTTTTTTTTTTTATCGTCTTGCTTTATATTTTATAGTCGTGCTGTTCGCTTGATAGTCTTTAGATATATAAAGTGCCATACCTTTGATACTCGTGCTAATTAATTGAAAATCGTGTTAAATCTTGCCAGTCTTGCTGTACATTTGATTGTGTTGCTCTATATTTAATATTATTACTCCATATTTGATGGTGTGACCATACTTTTGATAGTGCTCCTACATAGTTGATAGTCTTGGTTTGATTGGACAGTAAGCTGACACCGCTGTCAGGGACCCGGAGTCAACACGAAAACATCATTACTGTCTGAAACTAAAATCAGAGGGAGGTCGTCTGGTATAATGGTGGGGAGTGGGAGTGGAGCAGACAGGTCTATTTACTCTGAAAATTGATTTTTAAAGTCATTGATCGGTTCCTCGTGCACTGCTGGAGCAGAAAAAAAAATCTATGTTCTCAGTTTCTGACAGGATTCAGAGAGTCACCGGGGGATGTAAAATCTATGTTCTCAGTTTCTGACAGGAGTCAGAGAGTCACTGGGATTTTTAAAATCTATTTTCTCAGTTTCTGACAGGACTCAGATAGTCACAGGAAGATGAAACATTGAAATTCTGAATACGCGACTCCATTTTCATGTGTACACAACAATTTAACTGATATTTTTTTAGTGACTCTACCCTTACACAGACTTTCCTATATAACTTAACAATTACAAAAATCAGGTATTTTTTTAATATGCTATTAAGAGTTGTTATCTTTTCAAAGACACCGACTCAATGCAAAATCGATTTCGATGTCCTACTCTCTCTCCACAGTTTCCGCCTACGATCATGTTTTTAAATTGCCGCTTCATTGATGACACCGAGCTAGCAGATTTATCCTAAAATTGCTATCAACGTAAAGGTTTGTCATGTTAGAATGTGATGTTAGAATGTGATGCTAGAATATGATGTTAGAATGTGATTTTAGAATATGATGTTAGGATGTAATGTTAGAATATGATGTTAGAATGTAATCTTAGAATTTTATGTTAGAATTTTATGTTAGAATGTAATGTTAGAATGTAATGTTAGAATGTAGTGTTAGAATGTGATAATAGAATGTAATGTTAGAATAGAAATTAATAATAGAATGTATGTTTGTAACGTTAGAATGTGATGTTAGAATGTAATGTTAGAATGTAATGTTAGAATGTAATGTTATAATAGAATGTAATGTTAGAATGTACAGTTAGAATAGAATGTAATGTTATAATGTAATAATAGAATGTAATGTTAGAATGTAATATTAGAATGTAATAATAGAATGTAATGTTAGAATGTAATATTAGAATGTAATATTAGAATGTAATGTTATAATAGAATGTAATGTTAGAATCTCCTGTTAGAATAGAATGTAATGTTAGAATGTATGTTTCCTTGGCTGGCTATCGGTATGGGCCAGTCCACTAGTCCAGCATAACGGTTAGAATGGGATGTTAGAATGTAATGTTAGAATGTTATGTTAGAATGTGATGTTAGAATGTGATGTTAGAGTGTAATTTAAAATGTAATGTTACAATGTAATGTTAGAATTTAATGTTAGAATGTAATGTTAGAATGTCATGTTAGAATAAAATGTTAGAATACGATGTTAGAATGTAATGTTAGAATATGATGTTAGAATGAAATGTTAGAATGTGATGTTAGAATGTAATGTTAGAATGTAATGTTAGACTGTGGTGTTAGAATGTGATGTTAGAATGTAATGTTAGAACGTGATGGTCGAATGTGATGTTAGAATGTGATGTTAGAATGTGATGTTAGAATGTGATGTTACAATGTAATGTTAGAATGTAATTTGAGAATAGAATGTAATAATATAATGTATGTTTGTAACGTTAGAATGTGATGTTAGAATGTAATGTTAGAATGTAATGTTAGAATTTAATTTAAGAATGTATTATTAGAATGTAATATTAGAATGTGATGTTAGAATGTAATGTTATAATAGAATGTTATGTTAGAATGTACTGTTAGAAAAGAATGTTATGTTAGAATTTAATGTTAGAATGTAATGTTAGAATGTAATATTAGAATGTAATATTAGAATGTAATGTTAGAATGTGATGTTAGAATGTAATGTTATAATAGAATGTACTGTTAGAAAAGAATGTTATGTTAGAATTTAATGTTAGAATGTAATGTTAGAATGTAATATTAGAATGTAATATTAGAATGTAATGTTAGAATGGGATGTTAGAATGTAATGTTATAATAGAATGTAATGTTAGAATGTACTGTTAGAATAGAATGTAATGTTAGAATTTATGTTAGAAAGTAATGTTAGAATGTAATATTAGAATGTAATGTTAAATGTCATGTTATAATGTAATGTTAGAATGTAGTTTTAGAATGTTGTGTTAGAATAGGATGTAATGTTGTGATGTTAGAATGTAATGCTAGAATGTAATGTTAGAATGTAGTGTTAGAATAGAATGTAATGTTAGAATGTTATGTTAGAATGTAATGTTAGAATTTAATGTTAGAATGTAATATTAGAATGTAATGTTAGAATGTGATGTTAGAATGTAATGTTATAATAGAATGTAATGTTAGAATGTACTGTTAGAATAGAATAAAATGTTAGAATTTAATGTTAGAATGTAATATTAGAATGTAATATTAGAATGTAATGTTAGAATTTAATGTTAGAATGTAATGTTAGAATGTCATATTAGAATGTAATGTTATAATAGAATGTAATCTTAGAATGTAATGTTAGAATAGAATGTAATGTTAGAATTTAATATTAGAATGTAATGTTAGAATGTAGTGTTAGAATGTGATGTTAGAATGTAATGTTAGAACGTGATGGTCGAATGTGATGTTATAATGTGAGGTTAGAATGTGATGTTAGAATGTGATTTTAGAATGTAATGTTAGAATGTAATGTGAGAATAGAAATTAATAATAGAATGTATGTTTGTAACGTTAGAATGTGATGTTAGAATGTAATGTTAGAATGTAATGTTAGAATTTAATTTTAGAATGTATTATTAGAATGTAATGTTAGAATGTGATGTTAGAATGTAATGTTATAATATAATGTAATGTTAGAATGTACTGTTAGAATAGAATGTTATATTAGAATTTAATGTTAGAATGTAATGTTAGAATGTAATATTAGAATGTAATATTAGAATGTAATGTTAGAATGTGATGTTAGAATGTAATGTTATAATAGAATGTAATGTTAGAATGTACTGTTAGAATAGAATGTAATGTTAGAATTTAATGTTAGAATGTAATGTTAGAATGTAATATTAGAATGTAATGTTAAATGTCATGTTATAATGTAATGTGAGTATGTAGTTTTAGACTGTTGTGTTAGAATAGGATGTAATGTTGTGATGTTAGAATGTAATGTTAGAATGTAATGTTAGAATGTAGTGTTAGAATAGAATGTAATGTTAGAATGTTATGTTAGAATGTAATGTTAGAATTTAATGTTAGAATGTAATATTAGAATGTAATGTTACAATGTGACGTTAGAATGTAATATTATATTAGAATGTAATATTAGAATGTAATATTAGAATGTAATGTTAGAATTTAATGTTAAAATGTAATGTTAGAATGTAATATTATAATGTAATGTTAAATGTCATGTTATAATGTAATGTTAAAATGTAGTTTTAAAATGTTGTGTTAGAATAGGATGTAATGTTGTGATCTTAGAATGTAATGTTAGAATGTAATGTTAGAATGTAATGTTAGATTGTAGTGTTAGAATAGAATGTAATGTTAGAATGTTATGTTAGAATGTAATGTTAGAATTTAATGTTAGAATGTAATATTAGAATGTAATGTTAGAATGTGATGTTAGAATTTAATGTTATAATAGAATGTAATGTTAGAATGTACTGTTAGAATAGAATGTAATGTTAGAATTTAATGTTAGAAAGTAGTGTTAGAATGTAATATAAGAATGTAATGTTAGAATGTCATGTTATAATGTAATGTTAAAATGTGATGTTACAATAGAATGTAATGTTAAAATGTTATGTTAGAATGTAGTTTTAAAATGTGGTGTTAGAATAGGATGTTATGTTAGAATGTAATGTTAGAATGAAGAAAAATGAAATGTGAGATGTGATATACATAATATATGAATTAGTTTGATGTAGCTGCGCTGTAACAGATAAGATCGTTTAATTTCCGGTAACAATTATGTTCGACACGGTTCAGTGTTTCCACCCCCCCCCCCAATCCAAATCTTGGCTATTGCCAACGCCCCTGTTCTTTCATGTCAACACGTTTGCCATTTATTAATATGATGTTCCCTTTCGCCTTTCCTTTGTTTCACTGTTCGTGTATTATGCATATCGAACCGTCTCTATAACCAACAAACCCATTCACCTTCTAGGTAAAGACGTTTCGCTTTGCTGCTGAGCTAAAGCGTTAACGAACCTTGGCTAACGGGACATGTTGGAGTATCGTATGCGCTGGAAATAGCCACACAAGCAAATTCTGTAGCAATCAATCACATCCCACCGGTACCGCCACGTCTAAACTATGCAGTTTTTATTCAGTATTGAACAGCAATTCTTTTCACACAAGAACAAAGCCGGTTGACGGGGCCAGTCAGCTGACTTTGAAATTGATGGGCCCGCGCCCCCTGGGGAGCGCCAGTCAAAGGCAGCATCGACTGCTGACAAGCCACAAGAATCGAGAGACACGGTCGTGAAAATAATACACGGTAGTAACACAATAATAACCATATTTAAATCGTATTTTAAAATATAAATATATAGACAAGGTAACAGATAGACAAGGTAACAGATAGACAAGGTAACAGATAGACAAGGTAACAGATAGACAAGGTAACAGATAGACAAGGTAACAGATAGACAAGGTAACAGATAGACAAGGTAACAGAAATTTCGAGCGATTACAAAGTCGCGAGTGACTTAAGATATGGCAACATCTTATTTTACGATGTCTCAGGCAGGTGTCAGCAACCTTCTGGCCACATATGCCAAAATATGATATCTAATTCATCCAGCTTGTCAACAATCTGTAAGTCGTAGGTCTACATCCCGAAACGTTCTGCGTTATTTGACATAAAATATACGTATTTCTTTTAGCCTTCTTTAGCCACTGAAAATAATTATGCGTGTCATGTTTGACACGCGTTCCCTAGGTTGCCGATGTCTGGTCTAGGGATGTGTGAATTCTAATATTTGGTCACCATCACGTGAACACAAAGACATAACATGCACCAGAGACAAGTTTATCAAATTGTAACACAACATTCATTGATGACATTTGGAGCATCCTAGTTGGGCAAAATAACAATGGCATAGACCTGTAATTCACATAGGCCCGCAGGCAGAAAAACAATGGACCTAGAGTTTATATAGGCCCGCAGGCAGAAAAACAATGGACCTAGAGTTTATATAGGCCCGCAGGCAGAAAAACAATGGACCTAGAGTATATATAGGCCCACAGGCAGAAAAAAAATGGACCTGGAGTTAATATAGGCCCACAGGCAGAAAAACAATGGACCTAGAGTTTATATAGGCCCACAGGCAGAAAAACAATGGACCTAGAGTTTATATAGGCCCGCAGGCAGAAAAACAATGGACCTAGAGTTTATATAGGCCCGCAGGCAGAAAAACAATGGACCTAGAGTTTATATAGGCCCGCAGGCAGAAAAACAATAGACCTAGAGTTTATATAGGCCCGCAGGCAGAAAAACAATGGACCTAGAGTTTATATAGGCCCGCAGGCAGAAAAGCAATAGACCTGCAATTTATATAGGCCCGCAGGCAGAAAAACAACGGACATTGAGTTTATATAGGCCCGCAGGTATTAAAACAATGGACCTTGAATTTATATAGGCCCGCAGGCAGAAAAACAAATCAATGGACCTAGAGTTTATTAGCCTAGTGTCCACGTGACCATCACTTCTACTAATTACAGTAGATCCAGGTGCACTAAAATTTTACTCACCATTACATCTCCATTAGGAGATTAATTAAGGGCTCGGGGACATGGGCGTGGAACAATGCCACGAGGTAACATTTGGGTACGGGGTTTCAATGCCATATGCAATCAGACCTCACACTCATTCAGTTCTATACTGAGCTGGGGCAAATCATCCACACTCCTCTCACACTTGGGAAGTTATTTGTTCGTGTGGATGTTTAAGATCAACATGTTCATTTGTTTCTTTTACCCTAGCAATTCCAGAACTGCAGTCCCTGATTACCCAATTCCAGAATTGCTGACTTCGGGTCACCACAATAGCCACGGATCACTTATCGCTTGTTGTTTCATGGCATTTGAATTTGCGCCGGAGTTGCCCTACCCGCCCGCCCCTATGTCATTATATCTATTAATGTCCACATCCATAAAGTGCATGTACTTTATGATGTAATACATAGTATGGTTACATGAAATCTCTTAGTGGAATAATGTCTCTTTATACGCCCCTGGGATGGTAGTGACCTCTAATCTCTAAGACTTCAGACCAGGCGTAAATGTGCGTAGAGACCTCTGGAAACTGGTGTTACAGATAAAGGTCTTGAGCTGCCCTCTCCTCACACGCTGCCATCTCTGATTGGTTCCCAGACACTGCAGACTACTACAGACGGCAGGTGTGACCTATCGGCGCCTATGGCGGAGTGACCCGGTTAATGCGTTAAATGAGAGGCCAGGTTTGTACGTGGGCGCGCTGGCCGTGATCGTATAGTGGTTAGTACTTCGCGTTGTGGCCGCGACAACCCAGGTTCGAATCCTGGTCACGGCATCCGCTGTGTGTCTCGCACCGCCAAGCCTGCAATTTTTTTTTTAAAAACATTATTTACCGTATTATTTACACATTATGTAGTGATAATTTTGTAATTTTAATGAAACACTAATTGTGTTAGGTTATTTTTAAAATGATGTATCAAAACAACTAAAAACACTGATTCCAGGTATTGCATAGTAATTTCACATATTTTTTTTTTTAAACAGAATAAAGATACAACTTCGCAACAAAAAAAAAAAAATTCCCTTTCTCATCATTTTTAGTCTCGATATTAAAAAAAAAAAAAGAAAAAAAAAGGAGTTTTATTTTTTAATAGGTTATTTTTAAAATTATTTATCAAAATAACTAAAAACACTTATTCCAGGTATTGCATAGTAATTTAACATATTTTTTTTTTTAAACAGAATAAAGATACAACTTCGCAACAAAAAAAAAAAAATTCCCTTTCTCATCATTTTTAGTCTCGATATTAAAAAAAAAAAATGAAACAAGTTGGTGTTTTATTTTTTAATGTTCCTAGTCTCTCTTCAAAAGACACGTTGCTCTGTTGCGTTCCTTTTTTTTTCAGGTTTAACCTTATTTTGTTTTTACCCATGTCGCATGCCCATGTCCTATTCGAAAACCACGACTGTTCTCACAGGAAACAGAACAAGAACACGACATAACAAAGAAGGAATTGATTGCGAAGACTTTTGAACGTCCGATATCATCAAACAAATCATGACGTTCGTCTGTTTAACTTTCACACCTAATTAAAAACGTCCCCAGCACGTTCAACGCAGCGGTTCTAGAATTATTGGCCCTTACGGTTTTTTTTGTTTTGTTTTTTTTAAATATATTTTAGTTAAAATTCTGGTACAATAAACTCCTAAGACAAATAAAATTAGATAAAGAAAAATGATTCCTAGATCTGATGATAGCGAAAGCGAACAGTTGCTTAGTTCCAAATACAGTCGAACCCGCTTATCTCGACTTCTTTTAACTCGCCAACCCTGTTATGTTGACGTTTATGATGTGGAACCGCCAAATTCTCTCGCTGTCCTAGCATTTTATCCTGGGCTATGCTGATTCTTTCATGGCGCTGAACCCTGATATCTGGAGCACAAACGCGGCCAAATTTGCCACGTAACCTCGGTTATCTCGATCCCCATGACCAATCACCGGCTTGTGAACTCCGCAAGAAGTAATAGCAAACAACAAATAAACAAATGTTTCATAATTTTAAAAAAATACCAAACGAACTCGCCCTTTAAACATTCGTAGCTCAAAAAGGACTCAAGTTCAAAGTTGATTCTGGTTTCATTTTTTTTTTAATTTGAAATTTGCTCTCAAGAACTGTAATATTTTTTTTTTAAATTAGTAATACTTATACTGGAGTACCTGCATTTATTAACGCACATCATGTGCATAAAGAAATTTCAAGAACATGTTAACATATTGCCGCCATATTTTTTTCGGTTATCTCCCATTATCGGTTATCTCGATCATCGGTTATCTCGACGCTTTTCAGCAAACCCCGAGGCCGTCGACATAGCCGGGTTCTACTGTATTTGAATTTAATGATAGTTGTTGAAATAGTGATAATTAGCTCGAATTAAAGCAATAGTAACAGGGCTACTTAGCTCCATTGATAAAACATACATAGGATTACCTAGCTCCATCAAAAGCAGCATACATACGATTACTTAGAGCCATTGACAGCATCATACTTAGGCATTCTTATCTCAATTGTCAGTAACATAGATATGGCCACTTAGCGCCATTGACAGCAGGATACTTGGGCCTTCTTAGCTCCATTAAAAGCAACCTACGTTGGGCTTCTTAGCTCCTGGGGGGAAGTAATATATTATAAGCATAAATATCCAGCCTGTAGCACAATATATTTTACAGTGATTATTTTTTTTATATCCTGTATAGATCAAAGATTTTGAGAAGCGCTGCATTATTTTAATTGAACGTTTTATTTACAACAGTTAAGCTAACCAATAAAATGTCCCCACTGAAACATGAATCGGAAAACGTGACTGCCATGTGGCCTTGACATCAAAGAACAGTCCTATGTGATACGCATCCAACAGTGAAGGGGTGGTGCAAAACAGTTCAAATTATGTATTTTATTTTTTAAGAGAATCTTATTTAGCGCAGTTATCGGGAATTTTATTTCAGGAAATCATTGGCATCATATTTCCTTCATCTCCCCTTTGAAAATGAAGAAAAACTGATTTTTGGGGTTGGGGCTAAAATTTGAAAGATTATGTTATCAACGGCAACACGTCTATGTGCCAAATTTAAACTCGATAAGTATACGGGAAGTGGGTCAGTTAGCCACCTGAAGATTTTCCCCACACAAATTTAAAGAAAGAAACACACACGAATAAAGGGAGAAGTTAATATCAAAGATTGAATATCAAAGATCTTTAAATGACTTTGTGAACTTCAGAAAAATCAATTCGCTATCCCTTGGAGTCACTGTCTACCTTTTTAATTAGAGATTTTTTTTATTTTTTTTTTCCCCTGGCTATAATTTAGTTGTACTATCCGATCTGTAACATTATCGCAGCAATATTAAGCAGCGTATTTTACTTTCACACAAATTGTTCAGTCTGAAATGTAACATAACTACAGCCATACATTGCTGGATGCTTTAGTTGTGCTGTCTTGTATGTAATCTATGAGAACTCTTATCCACAGCTGGCGAGATGCCTGGGGCACTTACATTTCCAAAGCGTTTTTACTTAATCCCGTTATGCAAATCTGTTCGTGTTTCAAAACGTTAAAACACCACTCTACGATTATGCACGAATCAATATTTACTGCTTAAATATATAAAAAATAATATTTGTATTCATTTTTCTTTGTTCTAATTTATGTTATATAACTTATATTTTGCTGTTACATACCGGTAATTTGTTTTACAATTAAAATTAAAAATTACACAACCAAACCCCTTGACAGCAGAGAAAACAGATTTTCTGAAGTTAAAATGTCTAATCAATCACAGATTCCTTTCCTATGGTCAGGCCCATGTGAAGAAAATGTTGTGCCCACGGCAGAGTCCAACGAATGGCGCTCCAAATGCTATTTCGGTAAACGATAAATAGTACACAGACACTCAAATACATACGGCTCTCATTATGGTACCCTTTCAAATTTATATTAAAAATACAAATTTATAATTTTTTTTTTTTAAATATAAACTTCTAGTTATATAAATAAAAATGAGCAAAACAAAGCATGGAAAACATGAGGGGGGGGGGGGGAAGCATCGCAACAAAATGATGGCCGTGTCGGCAAGACATAGTTATATAAATCTGTGTTTTGCGCACTGTGCCTTGTATAAATAATAAAAAAAAAGGAGGAAAACAAAGGATGGAAAACATGAGGGGGGGGGGGGAAGCATCGCAACAAAATGATGGCCGTGTCGGCAAGACATAGTTATATAAATCTGTGTCTTGCGCACTGTGCCTTGTATAAATGGTCAGTGTGAGATGATGCATCACTGCTCGCTCACGGTACTCACCCGTGTCAATAAGATTGATCAATACCCCAATGGCACGCGATTAATCCGACACGCTGTGTCGTTCTGTTGGTGCCCACAGAACTTGTTTGTCACCGGGCAAACTTGACCTCACAAGACGATCTACCGGGCAAAACGGACATCACAAGACGTGCTACCGGAAAAAAAAAATTGTTACCACAAGATGTGCTACCGAACAAAACGGACATCACAAAACAAAACTGACATTACAAGATGTGCTACCGGACAAAACTGACATAACAAGATGTGCTACCGGACAAAAACTTACACCACAAGATGTGCTACCGGACAAAACTGACATCATAATCTGCGCTACCGGACACAACTGACATCACAAGATGTGCTACCGGACAAAACTGACATCACAAGACGTGCTACCGGACAAAACTGACATCACAAAATGTGCTACCGGACAAAACTGACATCACGAGATGTGCTACCGGACAAAACTGACATCACAAGACTTGCTACCGGACAAAACTGACATCACAAGACATGTTACTCGACAAAACTGACACCACAAGACTTGCTACTGGACAAAACTGACATCACAAAACGTGCTACTAAGCAAGCTTGACATCACAAGAAATGTTTCCGGGGAAACATTGAATTCATGATTAGCGAGTGGTCCAAAAGATTACATTCCAGATTATGACAAAGGAATTAACTACATCCTTCTGGCTACACAATGAGATGAGGGACATTGTGCTATATCATACATTATCAAAAGATAAAAACCTTGATGACGTTTTTTTGTAAGGCGTCGATTTTCCGGACGGTCGGAAATGTGGACTAAAATGAACAAATTAAATATGGTATGCCGAGTATGAATAGCAAAGTGTTTTAAAGTAAGTACATTCTCATCTGTAAACTTGAATAACTACGTAACAAATAACTAGGTCCAACAGTGACGCCACCGCATAACTTTAAAAAAAAAAAGTCACGCGATGAACTTTTTCATTTCTATTTGCAACACATCTTGACGTACAGAATTAAAAACTCAAATAAGATGATCATCATACGATGAAAGCAGACCACGTTTTATTCCGGGTTACATTGAATTTGGTGTAGGAGCTTGTTTCAGCCACCATGCTAACACTACATGAACGGTTACATTGGTGTCATGAGCATTGTCCTGATCAGAGGCGTAGCGAGAATATTTGGCGTCCGGGGACAAGATTAATTTTAAAGCGCCCTTTTCTTCTTTTTTTCAACTATAAAACCCATTGTTTTCATCAATAAAATAATGTTAAAGCACATTTTGTCGCCCCTAACTACACGGCTCCCGGGGACTAATGGCTCCCCTGCCCTCCCCCCTTCGCTACGCCTCTGGTCCAGATGGAGATCTCAATGTCGAGTGTTCATCTAGCCGTGATGTCCGACGACGACTTGTTTAGATATTGTTTCTCACTTCCTTCCCACTGTCCAGTGTGACTGATACACTCCGTTTATTCCATTACACTAAAACACCGCATAGACAATTTCATGTTTATAAGTTTATCCACCTCCATCGCTTGGTGGGGTAGTCTGGTACAATGTTTTCAAAATCCACTGGCTACACAACAGAATTGCTACTTTAGAATACGTACCGCAGAAGTCAGCAATACAAAACCATTGGTGCCGTCAATATCCTCCAATGCTTCTGCACGACCATCGCGCCACCATAACAACAAGACTAGCACGTCATATCCCTTACTCAAATACGTCACAAAAATCTCAACATAATAGATACAGCTAGACATACACTTGACAGCTTTTCCATACCAAACATTGACGCCCCAAATTCGAGTTCACAACACACTCATTTTCGTGAGCATCAGATACTGTAACCACCCAAACATAACAACATGTATTCTCATACTCTTGACAAGAACACCATTTCAGCTACCATTCTAACAATACATATATGGTCACATTGGTTTTATAGGAATCTTGTGCCACCTACATTTCTAACAGTCGATAAAGGGTTACATTGGTATCATTAGAATCCCCTGTAAGCTACAATTCTAACAATCAAAAGTGGCTACATTGGTATCATTTGAATACCTTGTCAGCTACAATTTTAACGAAACATAAATGGTTAAATTGATATCCTTAGTATCCCTTGTCAGTTACAATTCTAACAATCAAAAATGGTTATATTGGTATTATTAGAATCCCTTGTCACATACCATTCTAGCAATTCATAAATTGATACACTGGCATCATTACAACTTTGTGTCTACTGTCACAAATGACTGGGGCGGGGGTACAGGACAGAGCTCCATTGTTGTTGAGGTAACTTATAGGATGGAAGGAAACTGCTGTTAATGGGGTTAAGTTAAGGTTAATAGACTCTCACATCTTGATATAGTGGGGGATTGTTTCTTTGGATAATAGTATGTTCGGGTTTTCCAGACTTCGCATGATAATTTCTGGGTTAACAATGGGAAGGTCTAATTGACCGGAAATTAGAGGGCATGGGTGTGTTTATAGATAGCATTCCTGGACCACCTATGGGGGGTAGAGAACCACATATAAGAGGGAGCTTTCACTGAGTTAAGTTAGTTGAGGGAGAGTGAACAGAGGTACGACGAGTTGAGGAAGAGGGAAAGGAGCGACAGTAGTTAGTTGAGGAAGATAGAGAAGAACTACGGATTAGTTGAGGAAGAGAGAGAAAAGAGCTACGATAGAACTGAGCAGTTGTTAAGGAATACTTGCTAGAGACCAGAAGACGACAGATGATAGAAGAAACTTATATCTTAGAAATAAACATACTTTCATTATCGTTGGACACCTGGAGTTTGAGTTGTTGCATTTCGTCCAAGTCTACGTTGTGCTTTTGTCTGTCTCAACGCCTAGACACCCACCATATAAATCACAGAGAGGAGCGGTCCTGTACTGACCACTACTTAGTCAACACAGTTCGTGGTAAGTCAGGACCGGAGCCCTCCTCCGTAACAACCGTTCTGTGACATCTACCATTCTAGCAATACATAAATAGCCGTTAACTCGTCATGTAGTTCCTGGGGAAAAAAAAGATATTTCCATTTGAGGTCTGGCGGCGAGGAGGGCGTGTCGATCACGTGACACCCTCAGGTCGTAGACAGACTAATGAATGAGCGTGACTGCAATCAGGTGGAGTGGTCGAGTACGGTAGCCTGGCAACAGACGACCCAGTTAGGCCGGAGGTGTTTCCAGACCAAGACACCCGCATAGCAGGAATCTGGCGGCATGGCACGGTGCACAACACTTCAAGAAAATGGGACGAAGTTTGACGGCACTGATAACGTGAAGGACTCAAGGTATGGGATGAGAGAAGGTGTTGCAGAGTAGGGGAATATAAATGCACCCGGACACCCGAGTTCACCCCGGAGTGTGTGTTTTTGCTGGGACTCACAGCAGAAGTGAAATGGTAGTGAAGTTAATTATATTATTCTTGATCATCGCGGTCATCACCATTTTCACCAACATCTCCATCACCATCATCACCATTACCATCAACATCTCCATCACCATCATCACCATGATCACGATCTTCATATTCACCATCATCACTGGCATCATATTGATTAGCACCGTCATCACCGTCATCATTGTTACGTACTGTCATCAGCATGGAGAAATTAATCTCTCATTTTTAGTGTATGGATTGCTCGAAACAGTACATAACGAAAGACGCTACCATCCGAGAAATAAAATAGCAAACAATACGACACTCAAACTAGGGTTAATTACAATTAATAATAATTTTATTAAGTTACTAATAAATTACAAAACAAAAAAAGTAATATAATTAAAACTATTGACTTACCGAGTACTGTTTTTCTTGTACCGGTAACAAAGTTGATGAAAATACAATGTGCCAAAAAGGTACAACGATGAATAAGAATTAACACATATACAGTAAACGCAGCTCCAGCAAGAATAACACTCTCAAAATAACTCCCGTCTGTCGTCCCGTGAAGTAAAAATATATCGTGATAAAATGCTCGCTAAAAAATCTCTCGTGTCACTTTTCTTTTATGTTTTACTGATATATCTAGAACCAACTTACGCATTGTTTTCCTTTCCAGTTTTCTCCAGATTCTTCTACAGAATTCTAATGGATACAGACTATTAATTTTATTTCCATTCTAAGCAGGGTCAAGAGAATATTTTTAGCTAGCCACACCTTAAATGCGGTCTCAAGCTTGGTGTCTGCTAGAGCTGATGACGAAAACACGTCGTCTACATAATAATTATCATCATTGCTATCATTACCATCATCACCACCATCATTATATTCATCATCATCATCAGTATAATAATCATCATAATCATAATCACCATCATAATCATAATCACCATTATCAGTAGCATCCTTATCCTAACCACTATAATCATTATAATCCCCATTATCATCAAAATCACCATCATCATCATCCCCATCATGCTCATCCCCATCATCCTCATCCCCATCATCATCCCCATCATCATCACTATCAGCATCCCCATCTCTCCATCATCATCATCATCATCATCATCATCATCATCACCTCAAATATCACCATTGTCCCCATCAGAACCATCACCACTATCTTGGGCATGTGCCCTTCGTCCTGAGACCATGGTAACAAAAACTCCGCCATTAATATCCTTATTACATCAAGCAAAATCGCTAAATACCGATAGAATGAGACGGCGAAGAACTTCATAGTTGAATTATGCAAGTGAACGATGTGTAAGTGTTCGAACCCATTGAATCTTTTACTTCAATAGCATAATTGATAGATTAATAATGAGATATTGTTTGAAAGGAAATGGTTGGTGGTAGAAGGAGTAAATTAAATAATGAAAAACCCTTAAATATCAAAAACGAAGTTTTGCGTACAAATCCTTTATACAATTTAATATCGAACAGGAAAAAGGGGGGGGGGTGAGAGAGAAGGCTGAAAAGCGAAGTTAATATAAAGGGTCAAAAATGTAAAATAAAACGATCGATCACAATCCAATACAAGGAACTACACGTTGAGTCCGGGGACAGAGATGACAAAGAAATGTCCTCTATTTGTTTACCATCCTTCCATAGTGATTAAGTCTCCAGGAATACTGCGCAGTTGAAAGTAACTCCAGATAAAGAGAAAACCCGGACTGAAGACGCGCTCATTCATAAACAAAGCCATCCTTTCAGCGGCGTTCATGAGCATGCCTGTAAGACCCCCCTCCAGTCCCACCCCCCCCAACCCCCTTCACCAGTGGAAGAAGTGACAGTAGATGGGTCGAACATCGAGAACTGAAAGATTGTTTCAATCTCTATAATTTTTCTCATTAAATTAAACACTGTAACCACTTTATAGATAGATGCCATTGAAAGTAAGTCATCGGTGGTGGGGGAAGGGGGGAGGAGGAGAGTGGGATAGGGAGTCTTTGGGGTTTGGGTAGGGGAGCAGGTGAGATCACATTTTCTTATAAAACGCAAGATTTAAACTCTACTTTTAAGTAAAGTTATCAATAGTTTACTACTTGTTTATTCTTTTTTTTTTTTTCTATTCTGTTTACTATTTCTGCTCCCCATGATGCATCCGCCGCTGAGTCTAATTATTGATGTGTAGATTGGCTGAGAGCTAGAGAGTGGGAGGTCACGTAGAACAGTTTACGAAATGTGACTTCAACAGTTTCGCCTGGAGGTGAATTCGACCACGTTTCTGTGAATTCCCCGATGGAATATTGAAAACGGATGCCTGGAGACACCTCATTTCACAACCTAATCATCATGCTTGTTTGTAAAATATGCAACCCCTATTTATACACCACCTGGCAATGTTTGGCATATTTTTTTATAAAGATTTAACTATTTGGGTTGAACGTTTTTAGAAAGACTCAATAATTTAATTTTAAGACGTGCATGTCATTTGTAAGCTACTAAATGACTAAACAAAAAAATCTTTAAAAAACAAAATCTTCAGGAAAAAAAAAAAAAGGAAAAATTCCAAACTCAAACTAAAGAATCCATTTTTTGTTGTTTTTTTTGTTTTGTTTTGCAAACGCCAAAATACAAACAAAACATTTGGAGACTCACAAAAGATTGGGCATCTTAAAAACATATATTATCTTGATGAATAAAACAAGCTATAAATGATCTTCAGTAAACTGAGGTAAGTCAAAACTTTCCTTTAGATGAAAAAAAACCAACAAAAAAAAAATCTAAACCGCACCATCGTTAAGACCGAGAGAGAGGGAAGAAAATATTGAGACAAAACTAAGATTTAACTATTGTCTTCTGTGAATGAAAACTACTAACTTTACTTACCCCCACCCCCTTTTTTTTTACCCCCAAAACAATTTTACAACATCAATTATTACAACTAGAGAGGTTAAGAAATATTTTTTTTTTAAATTCTATTACCTCTTTTAATTATCTTTTATTCCAAAGTAGATGCGGGTGAGGTGTCATACAAATCCTGAGACGAAACACCGATCGCTGACACAATACTAATGTTGCTGCTTGACAGAATCATCCTAAAGTACTACAATCCAAGAATGTCTTTACTCCCGATCAATGTATTCAAAATTGATTACTTTAACACGGTTGTGTGTTTGATACATGGATCAACGTCCTTGTGTGCAATTCTTCAGTACTAAACGAATTCACAGTTAGACAAATATGATGTAATAATCAAACGATGTTTGAACGAATACCAGGAAGACACATTGTAGTTTTAACAAAAACGCGAAGACACACGGACTTCAGCTTTCAGTAATTGCTATACGACACACCGCTGTACACCTGGGGACACAGTAAGCACACCTGAGTCCTCCATTCTAAATATTGATGGATATTTTTTCCCCTCCCTTCCTTTCTTTTCTCTCCGTTTCTCTAGAGATATGTCAGCGTGAGTGCACAGGAGATGTGACGGACCGGGACTGGAGACAACGCGACGAGGAAGCGAGGGGACCTCTGCGTAGCACGGTGCCAGACCTGTGGGAAGAGGCTTTTCCTCTGATATGAGGCTTTTCCCCAGATATGAGGCTTTTTTCCTGATGGGAGGCTGTTTCCCTTGACAGAGGCTGCTTTCCTGAACGGATCTTGTTTCCCTTGATGGGAAAGTCTTTTTCCCCTGATGCAACTGTATTCTATTCGTTCAATGTCCCTTCAAAACACCTGTACACAGTTTGCTAAGAGTTTGTAATTTCGAAATGGTTGCCTAAAGAAGTTTACAAGCTGGCAGTATAGAAACGTGCAGATATTTGTTTGTTTGGCGATGTAGTTATTTCACTCCTATCAACAATTCAGAATTTTTTTTTTGACGAGTTAATCCACTGGGGTTCAAATTAAAATATAAAGTAAGATAAGATTATTTTATTGATTCAAGTACTTTGATTACACATCACAAAATCATTTTCAGTTTATGGATTATAGATGAACATTCTAAAAAGATTTTAAAAATTCATCTAAAATAATTGAACTTAAAACATTTAAAGTTGTTCAAAAGCATAGACTAACGCTTACAAATGTCATTTAAAAAATTAAAAAAAAACCCAACCTCTATTCCTTAATGATAGCATCGACTTTATAGAATGATTCTTTGATTTTATTACAGCCGTTTAATGCCGCTGGTTGATTCTGACTGATTGGCCATCAAACGAGTACATATATTATAATAGTAACAACTGAGAAGAAAACCAAACTTACTTATATTATAGTAATGAAACGATTTTAACACAAAAATCAACATGATTGTGAGGTGGTTTTTGTTCATAAGCTGACTGTGTATCTATTGGCTGGTTTCTTGAAACAATGAATAGATCTCCTTCACCGTTGTACGTCCTTGCATTTCTTATTGTCCTGTTATTATATTTAATCTTCCCCATTAAATGTTCTGGTCGATCTTTCGAAGAAGACCAAGGCTGTATTCGAAGGGGATAAACTAGTCGTAGATGGTTCTCCGGTCTGTTCCATGCCGGAGAGCAATCCTTCATGTAGGACAGAGGTGTTTTCCTGCTGTACGCTGTGCGCTTTCATTGGGCGTGATACGTGAGTGGTACGTGAGCGATACGTGAGTGGTACGTAAGTGGTACATTAGTGATACGTGAGTGGTACATGAGAGGTACATGAGTGATACATGAGTGGTACGTGAGTGGTACTTGAGTGATACGTGAGTGGTACATGAGTGGTACATTAGCGGTACATGAGTGGTACGTAACTGGTACATGAACGGTACATCAGCGTTACCTGAGCGGTATGGTTACTCTCTGAATGTTGTGCCCATACACGGACAGGATTCTTTTAAATTTACTTTCCATAAACAATCACTATAATTTGAACACTGCAAAGAAGCAGCAGTATAATTTTATCTATTACAAATGTCATGTAGCTCACAATCAAAATTGTTCGGAAAATATCTTCTTTATAAAAAAAAGTTACATTATTTGCACAAACAGCCGTTATAACAAACAAGAAGGTGGAAATAATGTTATTATTAATGCTAAACAAGTTTAAATGTTAAGATGGAATATAGATACAACATGACAATTTATATATAAACAATCGTGCTGGTACAAAGAGATCCTATCACTGGTCCATGGAGGGGAATGTGGTGGGGGAAGAAGGTTTGACAATGAATTTTGCCAAGGCCTCGGATTTACATCATCATCAGTTGCGCTGCAGCCCATGTAAGGCCCTGGCCTGCTCCACCACATCCTTCCGTACGGATCGATCCATGGCCTTCCGCCTCCATGTGCGAGCCCCCGACTGGTGTAAATTCCTACTCCACATCGTCGATCCATCTCAGCCTTGGGCGACCAGTGAGACGTCTGCTCCTAGGTTTCTGCATGTATATCATATGTGTTGCTCTACAACCCGGCATCCTTTCAATATGTCCCGCCTCGGATTTACAGTGGCTCCAAAATTACATTTAGACACACAACGTATACACGTTTTAATGAATTGTTTTTATTCTCCTTTCAGTATTCAATCAACACTTTTTTAAAAATAGTTTCATTAAGTTTTTAAAGCTAAATTTCTTAAATCTGTAAATGTACTTTTACTTTTCAGTTGTTGAGCCAGAACTTGGAATATCGTTTGGCCTGATTGCCGTAAGAACTGCGTTCCCTTAACAGTGATGGTGTCCTACATTCGAGCAACCCGTGACGGTAGTGCCATTGTCTGCAGCGCTCTATACTCTGGTATATCGATCTCAATAAAAGTGGGACTGATCGGCACATCAAAGCTTCACAGGCGTGCACAATGTTGGTGGGGTTTAATTGCTGCAGTGCTGGAGTGTTGGGATATTTAGTTATAGATTAGATTCTTTTGAATTGCAGGAGCTGCAGCTGCGCTTACACAACTGTTTAAAAAAAAAGAGAAAATCTTTAAGATAGCCCACATTGTTGTCGGTGTTGTCAAACTTGTAGAGGGCTCTACCTGAAACTACCAACACACTTCAGTAACGCATTCGCAAAAAAACCTTTGTTCGCCCTGGTCTAATATGACCTAAGGTTGTCACGATGTTTGGGAATTAAGGCAACTGAAATGTAAACACAACATCAAATGCTTGGGTGTTTAATTTCTTATATATATTTTACGCTTCTGGTGGGACTCGTGGACTGCTTTCATTTCCGGCTGTTTCCTAACGAGCTGGCTGCTTATTGGGTATTGAGAGTATATTACAAACAATTCTTTTCTTATATATAATACGCCTCTGGTGTGACTCGTGGAATGCCTCCATTTTAGGGGTCGCAAAACCGGCCCCTTTTGCAAAAAGCGGTATTTTCGATATTGAAGTTTACGAATACCGGAATCCCGATATTTTCGATATTTAGATAATTTTTGAGTCGAGATAACAGGTGAGGATTTATCAATAAAATAAAAAAAAATTCAGAAAAAAAAATCACGTTTTTATTTTTAATAAGCTTTTAAAAATAAAACATACGTTTAACTTAAGACTTGAATCAAATTAACAAAAATAATAATCTTAACTTTTTAATTTAAATAGTTTTATTAATCAAACATTAAAGTTATTTGTGTTGTGTTAATCTTTGGTCAAATTTAAATTTTGAGTTCGCAAAAATGACGTCGTGCTTAATGTTTGGTCACTTGACTTTGACCTTAAAGGACACCTGATGACGAAAACAACCACGCTGACTCCACACTGGTAGAAGAAATAGACCTTAGGCTATTATATGCAATTGCTAGGTATTTCCTTCTGAACTTTCATTCTCCAATAAAGCCATATTATTTTGACCAATGTATCAATGTTTCCATTCGTTTGTTCCTTCACGCAGTACTACCCACGAACGATGTAAAAACAACAACAAAAAAGGTTACAAAGCCATAATTCGTTACTAAATGAACAGTCCACAGGTCTAGTCCGTCGGTTTGCTCTTTTTGAACTTGACAAGCTTATGGTGCGGGGTCCGCACTTCGCACATCACATACATTATTGATCTGTCTTGCTTTAACTATCAAATGAAAACTAAGAAAAACAATAACTATTTTTTTTAAAAATGAAATGCCGGCCAATTTCGAAAATCCCGGTTTTCATAAATCCAATCCCGGTTATTTTCGAGCATCCGTTATGGTCCTGTATTCTGGTATTCGAGATTCGGGATCCCAGAATGCAACCCCTACTCTATTTCCGGCTGCTTCCTAAGGGTTCGTTCACAAATTACGTCCCGCCAAAAAAAAAAAAAAAAGACCCTTTTAGACCCCCCCTCCCCCTGTCGCAGAGTGTCACAAATTCTCCCCCCCCCACACTTTTTTTTTTCAGTGTCACATCCCACTTAAAAATTTTCAACTGCTTCCTAAGGGTTCGTTCACAAATTTCGTCCCGCCAAAAAAAAAAAAAAAAGACCCTTTTAGACCCCCCCTCCCCCTGTCGCAGAGTGTCACAAATTCTCCCCCCCCCACACTTTTTTTTTTCAGTGTCACATCCCACTTAAAAATTTTCAAAACATGCATAAAATTTGTACAACTAAACTAATCTTTTATTTTATTCTTTAAATGTTCCCACAATGGATTGAAATGTAGTATTATTTAAAAACTGTGACGTAAAACAAAGAAGTTATCCATTAGCCGAATTTAAAATGGCTAAAACAGTTTTTACGTCATTTTTCTATTTGCACAGAAGGTGTGCACGACTGAGTTTAACGGTACTGATGATACCTGAGGCAATAATCAATAACGTTTTTTTTAAATTTAATTTAATAAAAAAAAATTCCAAAAAAAAAAAAAAATTAAGTTTATTTTTTTTTAAAGTTAAAAAAATTTACCTCAGCAATTGTTCGGACCCCCCACCCACTGTCACAAAGTGTCACAGATTCTCGACCTTCCTCCCCCCTCCCCACTCGAGCATGACATAACTTGCGAATGACCGCTAACAAGCTGGCTGCTTCCTATTCAGCGTATTTGGGATTGAGAGTATATAACGAATTATTCTATGTTTGAAAGAAAGTATGGTTCAATGATGAATTCAGTAGCGCGCAAAATATAATTCCTGATAGCTATAGACGCTAAATGATTTTTTTTTTTAAAAATAACCAACTGCGTTTTTAGCGTAACATTTTCTTTTCGGAATACGAAATTGTCTCTATTTAAGTATGGTGTAAACAATTTTGGTTTAAAAGTGGTCGGGACATCAGAATGTTCAATATAATTCATGGGCGAGAAATAAAATGTGCTCAGTGACGTATCATTGGGGGAAGGGGTATAGCAAAAAATTGGGTTTCTTAAAAGTGCGTTACTTGAGTTCATGTTTTGTCAAGTAACTTTAGCAGATGGGAAGTTCACGCCTTGCTGTCGCCGGTGTTTGGCGGGCTCTATCCAGTAAGACATATAAGACACATTGATGCCCAATAAGAAATATAAGATTTGTTGATGTTCCATAAGAAATATAAGATGCATTGATGTTCATTTATGAAACAAAAGGTAATCGAAACCCACATAAATTGATGTTCACTACGACATATCACTTGCTATAATGTTAGTGTTCAAAAATACAATTATACATTTGTAATGTATGACACTTTTTCCCCGTGCTTGAACTTTGCTTGACCCCTAGCTCACGCTACGTTCATAGATGGGTGTGGCCTATTCGTTTGATGTGGCGTGTTTACCACCGACTTCCAATTAAACTTGGTTAGTATGTCTACTAGTATCTTATGGAACGTTCTCGGTTGTATTAGAAAAGTAAGGGCGTTTCTAGACGCGTCGGTAGACCTACATACATACATGATTGACAGGCACAGAGAGAGAGAAGGAAAGAGAAGGAGATTGATAGATATTTTTAACTTTACGAGACGTGCATTATTCTTTGTGTACTTTTATGTTTATTCGCATTGATCATTGATCATTATTCATTGGCACATTGTACTACCTAACTGTGTTAACTCTGTACCGGTACAAGATCTACCAAACTGTAAGTTGATGATTTGTAATTATATTTCTTTTGTTATGTAATTGTATTATTACTAAATTAAATCTTATTAATTGTAATTGGCAACTGTTTTTGCGTGTCGCATTATTATTATATTATTTCTCCATGGTATCGTTCTTTCTTGTGCACTGTGTGAACGAGCCATAACTTAAGACAAGAGATTAATTTCTCACAAGAGAAACCAGTGAGTAACAAATTAATTTTTTTTTTCTTTTAACTATCTTTTCTTAATCATTGAAGACTTTGTTTTCCCTTGCAATTCCATGGGGCTTGCCTCGAATGTTGTAGAAGACTTTCTTTGCCATAATGAATTTTAAAACATTTAACTTTAAAAAAAAAAAATATTTAAAAATAACGTTTTAAAAAAACATTTCAAAGATAATAAAGTTCTTTTAAGCTCGTCTTTTCAAAGATAATAAAGTCCTTTTAAGCTCGTCTTTTCAAAGATAATAAAGTTCTTTTAAGCTCGTCTTTTCAAAGATAATAAAGTTCTTTTAAGCTCGTTTTTTCAAAGATAATAAAGTTCTTTTAAGCTCGTCTTTTCAAAGATAAGTAAGTTATTTTAAGCTCGACTTTTCAAAGATAATAAAGTTCTTTTAAGCTCGTCTTTTTAAAGATAAGTAAGTTATTTTAAGCTCGACTTTTCAAAGATAATAAAGTTCTTTTAAGCTCGACTTTTCAAAGATAATAAAGTTCTTTTAAGCTCGACTTTTCAAAGATAATAAAGTTCTTTTAAGCTCGACTTTTCAAAGATAATAAAGTTCTTTTAAGCTCGACTTTTCAAAGATTATAAAGTTCTTTTAAGCTCGTCTTTTAAAAGATTATAAAGTTCTTTTAAGCTCGACTTTTAAAAGAAAGTCTCTTTTAAATTGTTGTTTTTGAACATTTTTATTGACCAAAACCCAATTCAAGTCACTAAGATTACAATTTTGATTATTGATTAGAAACCAATTTATAATGTATTATAATACAAAAACGGCGCAGACTTAAAAAAATCTCAGGGACAGAAGCGTCGAGGCGGCAAAATATCACTGGACGAGTGGGTGGTGCAGGTGGCCTCAAATCTCACTCGCAGAGTGACCCTGTCACCCGCAGAGTGACCCTGTCAGCCGTGTTGTCATCGGCCCACCAGGATATTTCACGGCGCCCCAGTGTGCCAGTCCACCACCGCCTATAGCCAGCCGCAGTGCTAGGTAAGTGATAAAGTCGGTCATTCATCTTTTCACCAGGCGCTTTCCTCCGCCTGCGCTAAGCACGTGTGTAGTGTTGCAGCCACGACCAACCAGACGTGCTTCAATGGCTATCGATCTGTTCATTCACTCATTCATTCACGGGACGTTGGGGGAGGGGGGGATTGATGGAGGGGGTGCTGCTGGTGTGGCAGAAAGGAGTTGAGGGGCGGGGGGGGGGCTGCCAGATTTAGATGGCTGGCAGAGGAACGATGAAGAATAACGATTTGCGCCGACGTCGTGTCTGCCACATGTTGTTCACGTGTGGGAGGATTAGGTCCCCATCATCAAGAGTTGCCGCGCGTTGATTTATTGTTGGCTTGAAGCACTACTGAGGAATGAATTGGCCTTTGCTCTGTGCCCGTCAGACCAGATCATTCCATTGGGTGTTAGGGTATACATTATTAAAATTCATACACAGTGAAATACACAAATTTAACGTTAACAATTCAACACATAAAATTAAAATACCACAGTAAACCGTGCTGGTCAACAACTTGACCTGTTTAAATAATTGCATCATCGAAAAAGTTTCCTGAAACTGACAAAGAGCATAATGCAGAAACGAAATCCGTGCCTATGGAGCATGACCTAGATCTAGGCTGTCGTTCGCAGCAGCACTGGCTTAGGAAAGGGTGATTAGAGAGAGCGGTACTTTTATCTTTATAGAGAGGGAATAGATCTAGGCTGTCGTTGGCAGCAGCACTGACTTAGGAAAGGGTGATTAGAGAGAGCGAGCGGTATTTTTATCTTTATAGAGAGGGAATAGATCTAGGCTGTCGTTGGCAGCAGCACTGGCTTAGGAAAGGGTGGTTAGAGAGAGCGGTACTTTTATCTTTATACAGAAGGACGCATTTTCCGCCAACTGAAAAGTTTCTGGACGGAAAAAAGGAAGGGGGGGGGGACAGCAAAGATCTTGGCGGTACGATTTCTAGCTACGCCTCTGTACAGCAGGATCAGCTCCTTTTAAATGGCAGATTTTACATACCCCACAGTTGTTATAGCACACACGCGCGCCTCGTAGCTTAAAAACGATTTAAAAAAAACAACAACAACAACATTAACATAAGACGAACATTAGATTTTAATGGATATTTAAGGATTAATAATAGATAAGTTAAATGGGTATAAATTGGATTAATTTACGGATAGATTTATGTTTGGGTGCTTTAAACATTTCAAGAAAATCTGCGAAACAAGAAATGGAAAAACCTGATAAAGAATAAAAAATTAAAAAAAAACAACGAACATGTCGGCAAGATGCCTTCTTCGCCCTGAAAGTACACATAAAGAGTAACATAAGTATACAAATTAAAAAAGATGATAATTATAAACACTAAACTGAAATGTATCGGAGATAACGGCACAAGAAATTATCATAACATTTGAGGCCAAGGGATCTCACCGAAGAAATTTCTAAAGAATTTGTAAGCGTGCGTTGCTTCCCTTATGACATCCTTGTTACTCAATGTAAACAAAAACATTTTTTTTTTTAAGTTAATATATTATTATATTAAAGGCTGCAATATTTTTTAAAATAATAATTCTCTACCACAATAACATTTTCTTTGACTTTGGCTCCTATTTGCCACGTATGACCCCCAAACAATGAAATAATTTTTTGGGGGGTGTTAAAAACAAAGTGATTTCATATGAATTAGGGTAAGTGAAGGGGGTAAAGGATCAATTAACTGTTTACAATTGTAACATTTGAGTTATATCATTTGCAAAAACTATGTCAAACTTATTAGGATGGATTGGTGAAAAATAGGGAGATAGGCTGTCCATGTTGATGTCTTGGTGAACTGTCAATAAGCATTCCATGATCTCTGCGCTGTTCATTTTCACTGGATGTCATCATCACCACTTTCTACTTTGTCGTAGCAATATATAACATCATCCCTGGTGTCTTCTCCATCAGAAAATATCTCACTAGAATTATATTCATCGTGACCGCAATGACAGTTTTCTTCTCGCTTATGAAGTGGATTATTTTGAGCTAGAGCATGAAGCAGTTCATCTGAATAATTTGACAGTTCATAAGGGACGCACATTTCATCGCGTACTGGAAGGGGTTTCGTTCTGAACAGAAGTCTTTCTTGGAGAATCATGGGCAGTTGTGTGGCACTGACCTTTTCCTCTCTATCGTCTGTTCCAAGAGCAGCGGAGATTTTTATGAAGGAAAGCGTTGATAAGGCCAAGGGCCTTGATGATATTTCTTGAACTAACGGAAAACACCTTTCATTGAATGAGAAAATAGTGTCTAGGACTGACGCGTTTCTGGAAAGTGTGGGAATGTCCGATTCTGTTAAGAAAGCAATGTCTAGAAAATAGTGAACCAAATGTGTTTTCTCCATGAGTAGAGCCACGGAGAGTGGGGAGAGGTATCTAGACCGCCAGGCCGTCAGTCTGCGTCTAAATCTGATATTAGCCGAAGGAAGACCTTTAAGAATCAATTTCCCAACAAGATTTTCCTCACCTAAAATAATTGCCCTATGAAGTATTTCCGGATTGATGAAAACGGAAGTGGCCCCATGGTCCAATAGAAATTCTGCGTTCCTGATTTCGTCCAACCCGTGTGTGTTTAACAGAATAGATAGGGCCGTTTTGCGGTTTCGTTCTGTCCCAGCCACTCTTTTAATGTCAGCGTGGGCTTCAAGCAAAATTTTATAAATCTCAAGATTAGGGGAACGCTGTGAAACCAGCATAAGTGGCGTGAGGCCCTCCTTGTTTCGGTGATTCACGTCCGCCCTAGCAGTGATCAACCTTTCGATGAGACCAGTACTACAGCCGATATGCAATGCGGCCATCAGAACGTTGTTCCCAGCTTCATCCTCCATGTTAACATCCGCACCGTTGTCCAGCAACATGGTCAAACCTTGTCCGTGCATGGAATATTTCATACACTGGTGGATCGGCGAGAGCCCATCTTTCGTGATGAGGTTGACGTCGGCTCCACTGTCGATTAAGATTCTCAAGTTTTCTGACATGCCTCGTTCTATGGCGTGATGTAGCGCTGTCTTCCCACTCACGTCCTGTCGGTTGATATTTGACTCGAAAGACAGAAGCAGTTTAAGCATATCTCCCGTGCTGTTCATTTCCGAGGCCATGATGAGAGCAGTCCTTCCTCTGCTATCAGCGTCGTCAACATTTGCACCATGCTGCAGAAGCAATAACATGGTTTGGCCCAGGTGATCAAAAAGAACTGCGCGATCTCTAGCATAGTCAGTACTGAAGGGACTCAGACCCAGTTTCGATCGAAGTTGGTTGATGTAAGATCTCGACAGCAGGTTCAGCAGATGTGTCGAGTTATCTACCCTTTTGTTGACATCCGCCCCGCTGTCTAGCAATAGATTAATCACGCCACGGTGGTAAGATAGCATCAAAGGTGTTTTTTCTCGAATATCGTAGAAATCATCAAACCCGACGTCATAGGCGACCTCGTTTGTCGGATCGGCAATGGTGTAATCGATGGCTACCATGTCCAGTGGGTTTGAGCGGTCAGTTACCAGGTGAAAAACATTTATTTGAACACCTCTCCACGTCATCATCGGACCGCCTGAGTGATCGAAGTTCTCGATTAATGGCGCTTTGGAATCGGAATAAAACCAAAGAGCAAGATTCACATCTTCACCAGCGTCCAGTAACAGCTGTACAAGCTCAATGTCTCCCGTTTGAACAGCCGCGTGAAGCAAATCGTTCCTGTCTTTCGACAGATCAAAGTCTTTGTGACCTAAAAGCATCTTTGCTAAGTTGACGGAAGATGTAATAGAAATGTATAGAGCGGTCTCCCTGCTCAGGTTACCCGCATTAGCGTCGGCCCCATGGGTGAGTAGAAGTTGTACAAGTTCCAAATTTCTGTGTTGGGCTATGTCCGCTATGTTCTGTTGAACACACGCCAGTAGTGGCGTGTTGCCGTTGTCATCTCGATGACCCACACCAGCTCCAGCTTGAAGAAGGTATCGAACAATGGACTTCGATCTTAACTTACAAGCCATGTGTAAGCTGGAATTCAAAGCATGTTTCGAAAATCTTTTTGAAGAAGGAGCTTCCTTCAAAATTCTATCTATGTCTTGTGTACATTCTAATGTCACAGCTCGCATGAGAAATTCGTCATTGATGACTGGTGAAACCTTGTTAATGGATGTTTCCATTTGTTTAGTGTTAGACTTGTTTTTACGTATGTTTAAAAAAAAATAATAAACAGCTCCAGTAGAAGGGTAATGTTGGTCTATAAACAATCACGATACTGCTTTAGTTGGTAGTGAATGTTGAGCTATACATCTTTATGAAACTGCTTCCTTTGGTAGTTAATGTTGGTATATACATTTTTATGATGCAGCTTCCACTGGTATCAGGTTTTGATTCTGCATGAAAAATAATCATTTAAAAAAAATGGTAAATATTTTCTGAAAAATGTGTAATTATGTATTGTGAAAAAAATATCATAGATTTAATGTATGATTTTTTGACTCTCTTTGATCGATTATGGTCAATATGGATGGCCAAATAGTTCAAATCAATGGTGAAACAAATTAATATATGTATGCAGGTTAGGGTCTGGGAAAAATGTAGAGACGTTGAAGCCATTCTCTGTTCTTAATGGCGCCAAACAAGTTTGTGTCCTAGCACCAACACTTTTCTGTCATGCTGACCGAAGACTTCAGAGAGGAAGCGTTGGGATCGGTCTTATATTCTGAACTGATGGTAAGCTATTCAACCTCAGGAGCCTGAATCCCTTAGCCAAGATCCTGACGGGCACCATCAGAGACTTTCAGTATGCTGGCGACTGTGTCATAAACACTGGATCAGATGCGTATACGCAAGATAATGTAGGATATTTCTCCAAAGACTGCACAAACTTCAAGAAAAATAAATGAAAGGACTGCTTTCAAGCTAAGTAAATGAATGAGATAGCGAAACGAGGTATGTGGAAGCTTGAAATAAGATGACAGGACAAAAAACAAGGACTTTTCGGCATAAACTTCAACCCCACCATTAACTTACAAAAAAAAAAATAAAAAAAATACTGAGGTCCTACACCAGCCAGCTCCTCGGAAAACTTATGAAGAGCCCAAAATCCAAGTACATTTTGAAAGGCTAAAGGCAGTAAACAGTTTCTCATACCTTGTCAGACCACTGTCCCAAAGCGCTACCATCGATGACGAGGTTAACCTAAGTATCGCAATAACCAGTGCAATATATGGCAAAATGCCTAGGAATGTTTGAAACAGGAGAGGTATCAGCACTCAAACTAAAATGAAAGACTACGAGACGGCTGTGCTCCCTGCGCTCCCCTGTGCATTTGATACGTGGACACCGAGCAAGAAGGTTAAACCACTTTCACACGACAAGCCTCAGAGCAATGCTCAACATCAAATGGTGGGACAAGTTCCAAGATGCCTTAGGTCCTCGCACAAGGTCTCCCAAGCTTCATACCATTTAAACGGTTTTCCCAGCTTTGCCGGGCAGGACACGTGAGAACGTCAGACGACCACTTGCTCAAACGAGTATTTCGTGGCGAAATGCGTGTGGTGGAAAGATGAAACGTAAACAAAAAAAAAGGACACACCAAAAAGTCCCGCTGAAAGCGTTTAATATAGACCACAATACGGGAAAAGGACGTGGCAATCACAAATATTTTTATCTCATTAATATTTATTTAACTCACAAATATGTATTTAATTCATTAAAATGACTGACAAATCAGTCTAAAAACTCATAATTATGTATTATGTGCACTTTAATATGATAATTACGTACTCGCACGATTAAAAAAAATATCCCAATCTGAGATGAAAATCCTTGTCCGGATTATAACTTACCTGTCTTCGAATTGTAACTAGCATCATGTCTGTGTAATGTCTCTGTAATGTCTGTGTAATGTCTGTGTAATGTCTGTGTAATGTCTGTGTAATGTCTGTGTAATGTATGTGTAATGTCTGTGTAATGTCTGTGTAATGTCTGTGTAATGTCTGTGTAATGTATCGTATCAATCATATGGCGCTTTCATTTTCAAATAATTAATTGGTACCACACTAAAATAATCCGCTAAGCAAGAAATAAGTCCTATCCGCGAACAGAAGACATGATAGCAGAGATAACACTGCAACCAAGGCCCATTTACGTTCAAGAAAACGTAAATACAAATAATATTACCATGTGTGTTTGCGTTGATAAATATTCGTACCTTTATCTAGTATTATAATTTTTCACAAGCTGTGCTGTAGTTTAATGTATCTGTTATTTCTGTATATTTGATTTTTGTATTTGTATATCGACAATATAGTACGTTTAAATTGTTCATTGCTGGTATCACTAACCATATAAATTTTCTTCTTTGTATAATGGTTTCTCAGTCCTATGTTACGTGTTGGTCATCTAGCAAAGCAAATCTTAGAATGACTTGTCCTTAAAAGTGCATACGATTTTTAGCATTACATTTGTTTTAAAGAATGTAAATGTTCTTAGGGGTAATAAAGCGAAAACAAAACTAAAATTCTCAGCACTTATATAGAACTCTTGATGTCTTAACTTGTGTTCTGTCATAAGCAGGAGAGCTACTTTTTTTTTTTTTTTAAATGTCTTGAATGCCAAACATATAACACAGAATTATAGACTAATTTGGATATAGTTATATACAAGGTCAAATTTCCAGATAGATTCAAATTAAAATATCTAAACATTGATTTTTGTTTCTTCTGATTCGTGAACGTGTACAATGAGCTTTTATTCAAAGACTCCTAACATTAGATACAACATTATTATTTCAAGATTATTTTGCACCCTACTATAATAGAAATGAATTTCATGCTCTATTAGTAAAGGTGTTCTTTCCAATGGCTGACGTTCAGCGGTATAAAATTGTCAGCGCTATGACAATGCTCCAACACCTGACAACATACCAATTTACTACTCATTATATTGTGTCATATTATGATGTCATATATGTATATAACACAAAATTATATTTTTTTTTAACTCCCGATTATGCTCTAAAATTACTATTAATATGCATTAAACATACATGCGGAATAATCAGAAAAGACATATTTTAAAAAAATGCCTGAAACATACGACCCGCGGGCTGCATGCGGCCCTTCAGCACCACCTTTGCGGCCCGCAATATCTGTATTATTTTTATTTTAACAGATTTCCCACTTGTCCTATTTTCGTTCGGCCCACACAATATTTTCATAAAGTATTACGGCTCAGTTTACAGTTTGAGTTATGTCGGCCGGTTTTAAATTATTAGTTAACCCCCTTTTATTATTAAAACCATACTAAAGCTTAACATACCGTGTACGTAATACTCATATGCATTAAACGCACATGACATCGGTAACAGTAATGTGAAGATGAGCCAGACGTTATATCATGTCCAGGCAATTTATCACATCGACACACAAATGTTTTTACACTATCTCAATAGTATTAATCAGCGAAGCAAGGAATGAATTCAAGTGCGAAAATATAACATGATAGCTGAGATAACACTGCAAGCATGGGCCATTTAAGTTCATAAGTAGCTATCTACAGTAATTCTATGTAGAGCATTGTAATATTTCGATTATATTTCGATAGGTATGTGCAAAAGTAGACTGCTAGAACGTTCGGATGAGACACAGGCGCTAAAATTGTTAAAATCGACTAATCACTCTCCCCAAAACTGTGGATATTATTTTTTAATACTGTTATGGCTTTGAACATTCTGTTTAAAGAATTTGCTCGTGGAATGAGCAATGTGTAACAAAGGACTAAAAACCAGTCTACAACGAAATACCGATACCAAAGCTAGTTATACAAAAAATATTCAAGTTAATTATAATTTTAAATGTTTATAACAAGTTAAATTGAAATACACAGGAACAACAACAAAAATATCCACTTACAGCACATCTAGTGTAAAGTTACATTCATCGAAACCTACAAATTTTAAAATAAGTATACACATAAAGAGTCCAATATTTCACTTACATACCGTCTCGTATATGTTAGGAATAGATTAAAAATCACTCACCCTGGAAGGACAACTGTTTACTGTCGGCAGGTATATAGTAATGAAGCCAAACGGATTTAGTAAAGAAATTCTAGAAATTGCGTTGCCTTATAGCATTATTTAGAACAAACAGAACTTATTCGAACGTAAACAACCTTTTCCCAATCAAGGGAGGAGTGGATAAGGATTTACACAGCACATTTGCTCGGTGACCCCAATTTCAAAGCAAAACAAAGGTGAGACAAGTGGCTGTGGCTAAAATTAGGCATACACATTTGGCATGAATTGCCCGTAAGATATTTTCAACTAAATTATTATCTTTGTAAATTTTATTTTGAATAAGAAATTTGTTAGAAATGTCTTTAAAAATTGCATTTATTTTTACACATTTTCGTACAAAGTCTTTTGAAGAAATGCTGATATTTTTTTTATTAGGTTACGTATCAGGGCAATGAATCCCCAATTTAAAAAAGTTAATAATCTTACAAGTATAATACAGAATGTAATTTTAATGTCCTTTATTAAAAAATTAAGTATTTTATTATTTTATTTACCTAATCTTAAAAATTAATCAAAGGATATGTAATCGAAAATTTTAAAATACATTATTTTCGATTAAGTATCCTTTTTTTTTTGAATTTCTTAACCTTAAAGAAGCCAGTTTTTAAATTTTAAAAAAAAAAAATAGCATTATTGAAAAGTTTTTTTTTTTTTATTTTTTTTTTTTTTTTTTTATATATGTAATCGAAAATTTTAAAATATATTATTTTCGATTAAGTATCCTTTTTTTTTGAATTTCTTAAACTTAAAGAAGACAGTTTTTAAATTTTAAAAAAAAAAAAAGCAATATTGAAAAGGATTTTAATAATTAATGTCCACGTTGCTATCCTAACACACAATCAATGTAAAAGAAGAACACAAGCTACCCTCGAAAGCTGTTACAAGGTACAACCGATGAGGAACTCAGCGCTCTGTCCAGTCCAGGGCTCACCAGCACTATGTCCAATCTATGTGGTTATCCTTTTTTACTCGCACATTACTGTTTTTTTTTTTTTGTGTGTTTTTTTTTAATTTTTCCTGGCTAGTTATGAGTTGTAACTGGCAAAGTTATTTAATAAAATAAATGTTTAAAAAAATTTTTTTTAACACACTATAAGAGTACATGTGATTTCCAGGCATTTAGAAATGAGTCAAATATACGTATTTATCGGTCATCCAAATTCCCATCACTATATTTGTTTTCAAAAGAATTTAAGGCTTCACCGAAAAAAAAGAGTTAAAAATCTTTTTTTCTTATTACTGATGTCATTACTGCTGATTTAAGTTGTTATGACATGAGGGGAGACCCCAATGAATATCAGTTAGAGGTTTTAACTACAAATAACTTATCACAGGTATCATAACACGAAGTACAAGAATTCACATTTCACTTATTTATTTCCATATAAAACTACACATAGTTAGCTTCACTTCTGACGAATAATTGAATGATGATTAAAGATTAAATAGAGTTCAAAGTACGCCAATTTCTTTTAGAAAATACCATGAGAACAAATCTTACCAACTGTTTTTTTTTTTTAAATTAAATTCAATATGGCTGTCCTAGTAGTTCCTGCTTATCTATATTTACATCTATGCATTACTACTCTGTCACTAAATAGTGCTTTTTACTCAATTGCAAAATATCAACAAATATCATATTGAAGGCGTAATCACAAAAAAAAATGTATATCTGGTGTGATAATATTTTAAGTGTCCTTGTTTTAAAATTAAAGGAAATGGTCTCCTTAGGTTAACGACGTCATTGAGGTATATGTCAATCGCTGTCAGAAGAATATGCATTTGAATCATCATCATCATCTTCTGAAACTTCCGAATCTGTAAAAACGAAATTTGTCATTTCATAGTCATTAAGAGGTGAACGTTTGGCCAAATAATGTATAACTTTCAAGTGTTCTTTGTTACCATCTTCTGCATCGAAACGTACGTTGCGGAAGAGTAACCGGTCTTTAAGATCCCATGGAAGTTGAGTTGCTTCGATTCTCTTCCCTCTATCATGGCCGACACCAATGGAAGTGGACACGGCGATAAAACTGAGCAAGGTCAAGGACAGCGGCTGTGACTCTTGTATTAAAGATAAACATTCAGAGTTCTTATACAAATCCATGAACCATATTATGATTGACCCGTTCCTGGAGAGATTGCATATATCAGATTTGGTAAGATACCAATTGCCTATGAAATGACGAGCGAGTCTCACATTATTCGTATACAGAGCAATACTCAATGGAGACACAACTCCTGTTGGCCAAATACGATTACTTTCCAGATAAATATCCTGAGGAGCTAGTCCCCCTTGGATCAATTTTTGCACAAATCTTTCATGACTGTTGGCAACGGCTCGGTGAATGATGCTTGGCTTGACATGCCGTGCCGTTGCGCCATGGTCAAGCATAAATTCAGCTGCCTCCAAACAATCATCTCGTCCAGGTAAATTTTTTTCCGCCAGAAGAATTGACAAGGCAGTTTTCTTACCAACAATGTCAGACACTTCAGCGTTAATATCTGCGCCAGAGTCTAATAAAATGTGTAAAATGTCCTTGTCACATTCGTGTACAAACATCATTAACACTGTCATGCCAGATTTATTTCGTTGATTGACACTGCTACCTGCCTTGACTAATGTCCTGATGACATTTTCGGTGCTAAAAAAACATATATTGCTTAAGATCATCAAAGGGGTATTTCCTTGGTTGTCTTGGGCATTAACATCAGCGCCATGCTCCAACAGAATGTTAAGGCTTTCACTTGCACCACAGCTCTCCATGGCGTAATGTAAGGGAGTGGAGCCGATCGCGTCTCTTAAATTGACATCAGCGCCTGACTCAAGTAATAACTTGACATTTTCTGTTCGACCAGAATGCACGGCTCGATGGAGTGCTGCATTTCCGTCTGTATCCCTGAGGTTGATGTCGGCACCGTTGTCTACCAACAATTTAAGGATGCCTAGGGTCCCTTCTATTTCTGATCCCACCATCAGCGCAGTGCGACCGTCGTCGTTACTCGAGTTGATATTTGAACCGTATTTCAGAAGGATGGACATAATTTCCTGTACGTAAAGAAAAACATTTACATTACTATTTTCATGTGGTTTCATAAAGTGAAATTTCTCTTTGAGTTTTGTGATATATTCGTCCGACAATACGTTAATAAGTGCGGTGGTATCAGTTTTGATGTTGACGACACAGCCTCGATTCAAAAGCAGTTCTATCATCTCATGATGATAGGCAACCATCAACGGGGTCTTCTTGTTATGAACATAGTTAACATCCACGCCAGCGTCCAGAAGTAAAGCAACAATTTGATTGTGTCCCTTCTCCACAGCAACATGCAGCAAATCTTTTCTATCATTCATCATAGCATTATTGGCACAGTTTGGAAAGTTTCGCATCAAGAAATGTAAAGTTCTTGTCTTCCCTTCTACCCCAGCGTGCCAGACTGCAAACTCTTGGTCGATCTTTGCTCCATTCACCAATAGCACCTGAGCACAGTCTATTTGTTCATTTCGTAGCGCCACATCTAATGAGGAGCCTTCGTAATCGTCCGGATGATCCTTTCTAAGCTTATACATGGTGACTTTGAGAGATGCTATCTAAGTAGCATCTTCTGAATGAATCCACCAGTTTTTCGCCTCCAACAGTTCCATGCAAATATAATTGCTGGGTTGTAAATTGTTCCAATAGTTTAATGGCGATCTCAATGTCTTTGACTCTTTTTCTTTCTCTTACTACATATACAAAAAACAAGGTGATGTTATTATCGTTGTTGTATGATTGGTGTATGCAAGGAAATTGCCAGTGTGTTATGCAAATCATAGACACATTTTAACGGCATAAGGCGGGATCCATACAACGAGAGTTGCCATTTTTTTTTTCAGTTTTAACCAATTCTCCCGATACGTATTCGGTCAGAGACACTTTGCCGGCCTGCTCCTGTGCTCTTAACCAAGACTTTGAGTTCCACACTTGCAACTAAAACTTTACAAACATCCACACTAAGTGAATCTTACTCTCAATAAATTCGTTGAACCGTTCGAAACAACAATCTGATGTTTGCAGCGAGCTCGGAGATTTCTCATCAAGATGGAGAGCTGTTTCTTTCTCATCTGTGAATATACGATTGAGAATAAGGGAGGTTTAATATTCAGCGTTTACTTTTGAGATCCAATCAAATGATTAATTATTTTTAACACGTTACAAAACACTTAAGCCATAATTTTGAAAAAGGAGTATAAGATCTGGTTCTTCTGCACCCAGTGGACATATGGCTGATCGATGAAAATAATATTTTCAGTCTTATTACTATTTTAGTACTACTAATACTACTTACGGTGCATTAATCCCAGATTATCAATATTAATACTTCTAATATTATTAGTCAATAAATAGTGGCAAGCATAGTCATTGTCCGGGTTGAAGGCCTCAAACTTGGCTCCCCCGTGCTCAATACGTATGTACTAGGGCTTAACGGGGTGAAGTTTTTTTTACAAGTTCGGGTATTTTGACAAGGGAAGAGGAAGCAGGACGCACTAGAAGCAATATATATATATATATATATATATATATATAAGATGTCAATACGTATATAAGTTTTGTATACAAATGGGGGATTTCAGTGTTCTCTTAAGATTGAGATTATGGGATGAATTATACCTTCGCACCGCAATCATATCCCAAGCTTTCACATGGCCGTATGGCTAATAATAAATTTTACTACTCCTATTAGAAATATACCTTGTTAATGAGTTTATCAACTAATCGTTTACATTACTTATATGTTAGAATTTCAACTTGTAACTGAGTTTAACACACACTGGCACACTATTCGAAATTTCCTTGTTCCACATGTACTTCAATCAAATGAAAGCCCTTGTAGGTGATGAGACAGAGGTGGGGGTTTTTGGTGCTGGGTGGCTGAGGGGTCTCAAATGAGTCGATCCAATTCTTGTGGTCTTGAGTTTAGAGACCGATCCAACTTGATTTTGTGATTTCAGCCGAAACGGAATCTAGACCGACGGTAAAAAAATAACTCTCGTCCGAAACAGAAGACGAAACCAAAAGCTTAACGAGACTTTTCGCCGAAACCGAAGCCGAAATACTTAGATATTTTGCAATTTGTTCACGCCTACATTGAAAATGGTGGGGTAAAGGATAGTATTTAAATTCTTTTTTATAAAAAATGGGATCATCGTTGATATTAATAAATAAAAGTTGAATAAATACATTGGCTTTAACTTTTTAATTAAAAAGTAATTTAAATTGCTTAAATTTGTATTTTAATATAGAGATGGTAAGAGAAAATCTGGCCTGGGGGGGGGGGGGGAGGTCATGCAAAATAGACCCTTTAATGTCGTTTTGCTTTTTAATATAATTACAACGCTACCTAGACATATATCTGCAAAAACTATTTTGGCTCTAATAGAGCCCATTGTCACCTAAATACTTGTTAGCAAGGCGCTATAGAAATATCGCCACAAAATTTTTCGCGGTTATCCTCATATTAATGCTTTGTGTTTTCATAAATCGCTGGCAAGATATCGTTGTTTTAATATTTAACCTAGTACCAACACATTAGTTTTTCCGTGCTGGTGACGATATTATTTCGTTCGGTGGCTGAGCTCCCTCAACGCCATGGGTGGGGAAAAAAACTATTTTGTTTAACCGTGCCTCTTAAAATTGTTGTTTAACGGGTCTCGACGCAGAATCGCAAAAGGCGTCTAAATTGTTTGCCAAAATCATAAAAGTAAACAGGTCTGCATTAGGTCTACTACATAATTATTATATGAACCCGTGATACAAGCACACTCGTGGCAGTTCGTCAATATCACTGTTTATGAGCATGATAATGGTGAATTTCAAGAAATGAATGAATTGAAAAAGACTAATTTGCCTTAATTATTTTAAAAAAGAAAACAAAAATAATTTTGGAAATATTGCCGATCTCTAGGGTCATTTAGGATGAGCACGATAATGATCAATTAAAATGAATATCACAAATGAATGACTTGAATAAAACTAGGATACCAATTATTTTTTTTAAAAATAAAACAAATAAAACAATGATATAACTATATTACAGTTCCATTAGTTTTTCTTCAACAAAACTAGCTACATTTTCCCAGGCCTAATTGAAATTTAGTTTTTAGAAATAAAGGTCAAGTGAGTCATCATGCGGCTGTGAACAGTTTTCGCAGGGTATACGGCATGTAACATACAATTACAGCAAGACGTCGAGCAATAATGAAAATTCGGATTGCTGGCCTAGAGATAGATAGTCTGACTTCTGGTAGATGAATGAAAACTACAATAACTTTCAGCCACATGGCCGAGAGTCTCGATCACTTTCGACCAAAACCGAAAATAAACCGAGACCTAATTTTTCTGTTTCTTCCGAAACCTAAATTAAATCGAAAGTTAACGTTCCTGTTTCGGCCCAAACCGAAACTTGGCCGAAAGCGATCAAATGGCAACTTTCGGAGCCGAAACCGATGCCAAAATGAGGTCACCATTCCCAGACACAGCAATTGGGACCCATTAACCTTAGAAGGCAACTCATCTAAGAGAAGGAAACTCTGAATTGAAAACCGTTGACGAATTACAAAAGAAAATTCCGACAACTCCTGCGACGCTACCGGTGCCGAGGTGTATCATCCAGATAGGGTGTTCCCTTAGGTTATCCAGTTGCGTGGAGAGAGGTGATTTGTTGTCAAGAGAAAAAAAAGCTTATGATCCAACAGAATAAAATTCCAGACCTTGTGATTGCGTCCTGCTCCACCATCACATTGTGACGGACGGATGCCAGAAAAACAGTTGAGATGTGTCAAATAACTGCTTTAGAAAAAAATTGTTTCCTCTGAATAATTCACTGATTAAGGCACCTAGGTACCCGCACAGTCAAGACTCTCCAGTTTTATACAATTTTAAGGCAGTCCCAGCTTCGCCGGGCAGAACATGTCAGACGATCACTTTCTAAAAGAATATTTCGAGGTGAGCTCGAGTATGTGTGGAGGACTGATACAACGTTATAAAAACAACCTAAATGAAAGCGTCAGTGAAAGCGTTCAATGTAAGTCAGAACACATGGGGGCGAACGTGGGAAAATGCATTTAATTCACTCACAAAAATGTATAAAATTCATAAATTATGAATTTAGCCCACATTAACATTATACTTACACAATCGTACGATTATAAAACCGTGCTAGTGTGAGATCCCAAAAAGTGTAAGGATTATAACTTTCGTAGCTTTGAACATAATGTTTGGAAGTGTAATGTGTCGTATCAATGTCATGGCGTTATCATTCTCCAATAACTCATTCATGACGAACTGAAGTAATCCGCGAAGCAAGGAATACATCCTAAACGCAATCTGAAGAAATGATAGCACAGATAACACAGCAACCACGGTCCATTTACGTTCAGGATAAGTCATCTACAATAATATGAAGATAAACTTTGATAGTAATATTTCGATCGTCAACGATTATGTAGGATATACAAACACTCTGCCAAGACCTGTACCGTTACACTTAAAACTAACAAAAATCAACCTGTCATCCCACCGCTTAAGCCCTTCAAGGTCCAAAATTTTTACCTAGATTAAACTTGAATTCGAAACTAATTCTTATGACTTTACAGGGTCATTGTTAACAACACAATAATTGTATATACAACACAATAATTGTATATATGGCTTAATAAAATCGCCTCAACAAATGAAACAATTTAGTTTTTAAATTTGTTTTAGAACAAATAAGCACCAATGAAAAACCCGGTCTTACAAGTATCTGCACACATCATTAACATATATTTGCATAATTTTCACGCCACCAAACACGCCCGTTTTAAATAATGGAAAAGAAGAAAAGCTTCCACGCAGCGAGCCTCGTACGTCTGAACTCTCTATTGTTCATATTCTCCCTATTTTTCATGTTCTCCTTATTGTTCATATTCTTCACATTGTTTAGGTTCTCACTATTGTTCATATTCTCCCTATTGTTCATATTCTCCCTATTTTTCATATTCTCCCTATTGTTCATGTTCTCCTTATTATTCATATCTCCCTATTGTTCATATTATCCCTATTGTTCATGTTCTCCCTATTGTTCATACTCTCCCTATTGTTCATACTCTCCGTTTTGTTCATACTCTCCCTTTTGTTCATACTCTCCCTTTTGTTCATACTCTCCCTTTTGTTCATACTCTCCCTAGGTTGAAATAGGTTGATTGTTTCTTTAGTGGGAGGGAACTATTATTCGGTATTGTTATTGCTCGTGTTCCTCTGTCAGACAGCTAGCTTCATGCGCATAACGTCATCTTTATTCCGGGATCCCGCAAATGTTTGTTCCTATTGATGGGAAATTTCTCGACACCAACGGGTGATGAAGACAATACCGTTTGCAAAAATTAATAAGCCTTGGGCCTATAGTTAGCTTATTTTTTTAACCATGTCATTTTACAAACTTGTTCAAAATCCTAATCAGATGAAAATGAATTTCATGCTCTATTAATGAAAGTCTTTCTACCGATGGCTGGTGCTCAACGGTATAAAACTGACAGCACTATGACAATTCTCCAATACCTGACAACATGAAAATTTACTACCGATTTTATTTTGTCATATTATGATTTCAAATATGTATGTAACTAAAAAAATATATTTTAAACTCCCGATTGTGCTCCGAACCTACCATTAATATGTATGAAAAACGCAAAGGACCCAAGAGGAAAGTATAAATTATTAGTTATCCTCCCTTTGATTATTTAACCCATACTAAAGCTTAACTGTGTATGTAACAGTTATGTAAAATTGAGAAAGCCTTTTTTTTTTCTTCTTTTTAGTCAATCGACACACAATCGAATTCACACAATCCAAAATTCTTTGATCCGCGAATCAAGGAATAAGTCCCAAAAGCGAAAATATAACACGATAGCTGAGATAGCACTGCAACCACGGTCCATTTACGTTCTCCAATGGTTATCTGCCATAATTTAAATTTTAAAAAAATGTTTGTAATATTTCGATCATGTCAAAATGTAGACTACAAGAACATTCTGCCGAGACACATGTGCTAAGGTCTTGGAAATCGACCATTCCCTCTTCGAGAACTTTGGATGGTAAGTTTAGTCACGTCATGGCCGGCCCTACAGCTGATGGCGCCCCGGGGCAAAGTTAACTTATGTGCCTCCGTTAACTGTAAACATAAAAATAAATTCAAGCACAAACTAGGGATTAGTTAATGTGTTTATTTAACAATTATGGTGTTTTTCTTACCTTTTGACTCACAATTGGCCTACCGTGGATATTATGAACAATTAGCCTACCGTGGACATTTTGAACAATTAGCCTACCGTGGACATTATGAACAATTTGCCTACCGTGGACATAAAGAACAATTAGCCTACCGTGTACATTATGAAAAATTAGCCTACCGTGGACATTTTGAACAATTACCCTACCGTGGACTATATGAACAATAAGCCACCGTGGACATTATGAAAAATTAGCCTACCGTGGTCATTATGAACAATTAGCCAACTGTGGACATAATGATCAGTTAGCCTACCGTGGACATTTTGAAGAATTAGCCTACCGTTGACATTATGAACAATTAGCCAACCGTGTACATTATCAACAATTAGCCTACCGTGGACATTATGAACAATTAGCCTTCCGTGGACATTTTGAACAATTAGCCTACCGTGGACATTATGAACAATTAGCCTATCGTGGACATTATGAACAATTAGCCTACGGTGGACATTATGAACAATTTGCCTACCGTGGACAATACGAACAATTAGCCTACCGTGGACATTATGAACAATTACCCTACTGTGGACATTTTGAACAATTAGCCTACCGTGGACATTATGAACAATTAGCTTAACGATGGCATTTTTTCTAGCCTTTATAAGAGCAGACATTTTTATTGCAATTTCAATGTTTCTTCCAAGGTGCCCACATGCAATGCTTTTTTCCTATTTGGAAGATTGGCGATGGCGCCCAAAACACATTTCGCCCTTAGCAACTGCCTCAGTTGCCGCCACATTGCCCTGGCACTGAGAACCGTTATGCTTTTGAATTATTAATCTGTTTTAAGATTTGGCTTCTAGAATGAACATTACGTGACAAACGATGGAAAACCGGTATATAAAGGAACACCGACACCAAACATAGTGTTATTAACACTATTCAGTTTAGTTATCATAATAAATTTCTATACAAATTCAAATTTACAGAAACAAAAGACGATATCATCTGACAACACATCATGTTAAAGGTTACAAACATAAAAGAATACCGTCACTAATCTACAGACACACACAGACACATAATGAGTAGTAACTGGTATTAGTATAACTTTTCGTTTATGTTGGTAGGTATAGTAAAAAATCTCTGACCCAGCTAAAAAGCTGTCGGCCTCTATTAAGTTATTAAATGAGGAGCAGTTGGTAAAGAAATTTTAGTAATTGCGTTGCCTTATAGAATTCTTTAAAAAAAAAAAAAAATACTCGACAGTAGACAACCTTTTCCCAGCAAATGTATTGGGTGACGCAAGTCCAAGCCGAACAAAGGGGTGACACGTGATGTTGTCTAAAATTAGGCCCGCACATATGGCTTAACAGTCCCTTGTGACATCTTCAACTAAAATATATATATTTTTTTAAAATTGTATTTTGAACAAGTATTTAAATTAAAACAATGACACTAAAAATGGCATTTATTTTGTCACATTTTCTTACCAAGTCTTTTGAAAAAATGCCAATATTTAGTATTGAGAACATAAGAGAATAACAAAGTTCCAAATAAAAACACAAATAGGCATAACAGCATACTACATGATTTAATTTCCTTTTCGTGTTTTAAAAAACCAGATTTTTAAAAAATATTTTATTTACATAATCAAGTGAATGCTATTATTTTCGATAAAGTATCTTTTTTTTTAAATTTTATAAAAAAGGACAGTTTCTTTACTTTATACAAAAAATCAATATTAAATAGGAATTCAATTAATAATGTATGCAACAATAACTTAATGCAACAACCAACAGAAGTCTTCCAGGGACAAAGCAGTCTTTAAAAAAAACATATGCTCCTCGTCAGCTGTTGATATGTACGACGGATGAAGAACGCTTTACTATGTCCAGGACTCACCAGCAGTATGTCCAGGACTCACCAGCGGTATGTCCAGGACTCACCAGCGGTATGTCCAGGACTCACCAGCAGTATGTCCAGGACTCACCAGCAGTATGTCTAGGACTCACAGGAAGTATGTCCAGGTTTCCCCAGCAGTATGTCCAGGACTCACCAGCAGTATGTCCAGGACTCACAAGCAGTATGTCTAGGACTCACAGGAAGTATGTCCAGGTTTCACCAGCAGTATGTCCAGGACTCACAGGAAGTATATCCAGGTTTCACCAGCAGTATGTCCAGGACTCACCAACGGTATGTTCAGGACTCACCAGCAGTATGTCCAGGACTCACAGGAAGTATGTCCAGGTTTCACCAGCAGTATGTCCAGGACTCACAGGAAGTATATCCAGGTTTCACCAGCAGTATGTCCAGGACTCACCAGCAGTATGTCTAGGACTCACAGGAAGTATGTCCAGGTTTCACCAGCAGTATGTCCAGGACTCACAGGAAGTATGTCCAGGACTCACCAGCAGTATGTCCAGGAGTCACCAGCAATAAGTTCAGGACTCACCAGCACTATGTCAAGGACTCACCAACACAATGTCCAAGGCTCACATCTGGGTTAAACTTCTGTGTTATATTGTTATTGCTTTTACTCGCACATTATTGTTTTCGAAATATTTCTCCTGGTTAGTTATGATTTAAAATTTTTACAGTTAATGACTAAAAGAAAATTGAGGAAAAAAAAGTATTTTAACCAAAGATAGTTTAAATCTGAAAACAAGGCATTAACAAATAAGTCAATTTAAGCATATATAATTCATCCAAATTAGAATCAAAATATTGTTTCATTCAAAAGAAGACTTCACAGAATAAGAGAACTATCGGTCCTGTAACCTTTCTTTTTGTCATGATATCTATCACTGCTACAGTTACAAGCTGACCAGAGGGGATACCGCTAGAAATATCAGTTAAGTGTTCAATTACAAATAATTCATCACAACTGTAACTATGCGATGTCAAAAAAATTCACATATCACTTATTTATTCATCCATAAATCTACACATAATTAGGTTCATATCTGATGAAACAAAGAATGATGGTTAAATACAGTTCAGTCATAGCACATTAAGTTTTTATAGAAGATGACATAAGAATAAATCTTACCAACGGTTTTTTTTTTGTTTAATAAATTATTAGTGCTCTCAAAGCTACTGCTCAACTACATTTATTTCTATGCCTCACTACTCTGACACAAAATAGTATTCTTTAAGAACTGCAACGAACAAAAAAAAAGTTCATATTATAGGTGGAATCAATTGTATCTTTATTTGTACCCTAATAGTGTCAAAACGTTATAAGGGTTACCTGGTTTTAAACTTAAAGGAAACGGTCACCTTAGGTTAATAACGTCATTAAAGCATATGTCAATCGCTGTAAGAAGAATATATGCTGGAATCATCATCATCATTATCTGCTGAAACTGTCAAATCTTTTAAAACGTAACATTCCTTTTCCATGTCATTAAGAGGTGAATGTTGTGACAAATAATGCAGAACTTTTATGGATCTGTTCATTCCATCTTCTGCTTCGAAACATACGTTGGGGAAGAGTAACCGGTCTTTAAACACCCACGGAAGTTGAGTCTCTTCGATTCTCTCTGCTCTGTCAGGGCCGAGACCAATGAAAGTGGACACGGTGATAAAGCTGAGCAAGGTCAAGGACAGCGGGTGAATTTCATTTAGTAAAGTTGAACACTCAGTGTTACGATTCAAATCCATGAAAAATATGATTGACTCATTCCTTGAGAGATTACATATATCAGATTTGGTAAGATACCAATTGTCTATAAAATGACGAGCGAGTCTCACTTTATTCGTATACAGAGCAATACTCAATGGAGACACAACTCCTGTTGGCCAAATGTGATCACTTTCCAGATAAATATCCTGAGGAGCCACTCCCCCTTGGATCAATTTTTGCACAAATTTTTCATGACTGTTGGCAATGGCTCGGTGAATGATGCTTGGATTGACATGACGAGCCGTTGCGCCATGGTCAAGCATAAATTCAGCTGCCTCCAAACAATCATCTCGTCCAGGTAAATATTTTTCAGCCAGAAGAATTGACAAGGCAGTTTTCTTACCAACACTGTCAGAGACTTCAGCGTTAATATCCGCGCCGAAGTCTAATAAAACTTTCAAAATGTCCTTGTCACATTCGTTTGCAAACATCATTAACACTGTCATGCCAGATTTATTTCGATGATTGACACTGCTACCTGCCTGGACTAATGTCCTGATGACATTTTCGGTGCTATAATATACCGCTGGGTGTACCATTAAAGGGGTATTTCCTTCGTTGTCTTCGTCATTAACGTCGGCGCCATGCTCCAAAAGAATGTTTAGGCTTTCACTTGCGCCATACAATTTTACGGCTAAATGTATGGCAGTTGAGTCGTCCCCGTCTCTCAGATTGACATCAGCGCCTGACTCAAGTAGTATCTTAACATTTTCTTTACGACCAGAATATACGGCCTGGTGAAGAGCGGCATATCTTCCGAATGCATCCCGGCTGTTGATGTCGGCACCGTTGTCTACTAACAATTTGAGGATCCCTTGAGCCCCTTCTAGGACTGATCCTACCATCAGGGCAGTGTTGCCGTCGTCGTTACTCGCGTTGACATTCGCACCGTATTTCAAAAGGCTAGACATAATCTCCTCAAGATAAAGAAAAACTCGTACGTCACTGGTTTCATGTGGACTGACTAAGTGAAATTTCTCCTTGAGGTTTCTGATGTATTCGTTCGACAATAAGTTAATAAGAGCTGTTGTATCCGTTTTTAGGTTGACGCCACAGCCTTTCTTTAAAAGCATATTAATTATTTCATGATGATAGGCTTCCATTAACGGAGTCTTGTTGTAATACACATAGTTAACATCCACGCCAGCGTCCAGAAGTATTGCGACGATTTCAATGTGACCTTTGTCAATAGGAATGTGAAGCAAAACATCCTTGGCACAGTTTGGAAAGTTTCGCAGCAAGAAATTCAAAGTTTTCGTCTTCCCTTCAACCACGGCGTTCCAGACTGCAGACTCCTGGTTAATCTTTGCTCCATTCGCCAACAGCACCTGAGCACAGTCTATCTGTTCAGTTCGTAGCGCCACGTCTAATGCAGAGCCATCGTAATCGTCCTGATGGTCTCCACTGAGCTCAGACATGGCGACTTTGCGAGCTGCGATGAATTTAACGTCTTCTCAACGGATCCACTTGTTTTTTTCGTCTCCAGCAGTTCAATGCGAATAGAATTGTCGGGACGAAAATTGGCCCCGTAGTTTAATGGCTATCTGAATGTCTTTGCCGCTTTTTCTTTCTCTTACGAAATATATAAAAATCAAGATGATTTAATCATCGTTGTTGTGTTGTTGGTGTTCCAAAGAAAAAATGCCAGTGTTTTAAACAATTCGGATACACTTCGCCGGCCTTTTTCTGTGATGTTAACCAAGACTTTGAGGTTCACACGTGCAACTAAAACTTGACAAACATCCACACTAAATGAATCCTCCTCTCATTTAACTAGTTGAACCGCTCGAGAAAGCAATCTGATATTTGCAGTAATTTCAGAGGTTTCAAACAAAGATGGAGGGTTGCTTCTTTCTCATCTGAGAATGAAAATAATTGAGGTTTAATAGTCAGGGTTCATTTTTGAGATTTAATCATGAAAAATTATTAATTTCTTTTTAACACGTTTCAAAAACACTTTAGCCAACATTTTGAAAAGGTGTTTAGGATCGTGTTCTTCTCCACCCAGTGGACGCATGGCTGATCGATGAAAAATAATATTTTCTGCTATTTTCTTTGCATAACTACAAAGAGTACAAATATTATTTCTTTTAATTCAATTGGTCACGAAGCAGTGCTACTACTGTGGCAATTATAGGTAGCGTCCAGGAGGAAGGCCTGTGACCTGTTGCATTTGTGCGCATTACTAGTTCAGTTTTATACACTGGGTCCGGGTGGGTCCAAATGTTACAAAATAAAGTTAACTTCTCATTTCTATAATATGCAATGAATTCTACTTCCCTATACATCTTAGTGAAAGTTCATTGCCTTCGTCAACCATTTGTCTCAGGAAAGAACCCACTGATAAGAACAGCCAGTTGCCGGATCATGGAATAGAGATGAAGTTGTACAAAAACCCGTTGAAAGAATGTCGTTCACTATATAACAAAGATTTACATGAAACATCAGCCGAAATAACGAAAATAGCAACCTGTTTACTGGAGTTCATTTAGTCACGCATTAAAGTTTGCCGTGTCAGTCTTTTTTTTTCTTTCCAATCAGTACTACTAATATTTAACGTGTGGAATCGGGGTCGGCGATTTTAAAGAGGAAGCCTAACTCACCAGAACCGAAATATGAACAAGAGATGTTAGTATTTATAGATGTTTTGTTTAATAGATGTGGATTTCAGAGCTCTCCCAAGCTTGAGAAAAGGGAGATAAATGACACCTTCGCACCGCAACCACCCCACCCAGCCCCCTTTTTTCAGCTCTGTGTGTCAAATAAATGCCTTAAAAATGTGTTTCTTATGAATACGCCACTGATTACAAGTTGAGAGGCTTGCAATGAAACTTTGAGACGTTTCTTGAGAAGTATCGTGGCATATAGCGTTGACCAAAACAATATCATTTTTCACTAAAGGGTAAGCTAGCTTCACATTAAGTACATTTTTTACAGAGAACACATTGGTTGTGGAAATCCAATATCCACAAGGCACGCTAAAGACTAGCAGGTCTCCTGGTGGAGCAGATCATTGGATATAGGATGGTAGAAAGAGGGCACTGAAATTTCATCGGTATTTGATTTTAGATTAACCATTACAGAATATGGGTATTTGATGTTCGATTAACTATTACAAGATATGGATATTTGATGTTAGATTAACCATTACAGGATATGGATATTTGATGTTAGATTAACTATTACAGGATATGGATATTTGATGTTAGATTAACCATTACAGGATATGGGTATTTGATGTTAGATTAACTATTACAGGATATGTATATTTGATGTTAGATTAACTATTACAGGATATGGATATTTGATGTTAGATTAACCATTACAGGATATGGGTATTTGATGTTAGATTAACTATTACAGAATATGGATATTTGATGTTAGATTAACTATTACAGGATATGGGTATTTGATGTTTGATTAACCATTACAGAATATGGGTATTTGATGTTAGATTAACCATTACAGAATATGGATATTTGATGTTAGATTAACTATTACAGGATATGGATATTTGATGTTAGATTAACTATTACAGAATATGGATATTTGATGTTAGATTAACCATTACAGAATATGGGTATTTGATGTTAGATTAACTATTACAGGATATGGATATTTGATGTTAGATTAACTATTACAGGATATGGATATTTGATGTTAGATTAACCATTACAGGATATGGGTATTTGATGTTAGATTAACTATTACAGAATATGGATATTTGATGTTAGATTAACTATTACAGGATATGGATATTTGATGTTAGATTAACTATTACAGAATATGGATATTTGATGTTAGATTAACTATTACAGGATATGGATATTTGATGTTCGATTAACCATTACAGGATATGGATATTTGATGTTAGATTAACCATTACAGAATATGGGTATTTGATGTTAGATTAACTATTACAGGATATGGATATTTGATGTTAGATTAACCATTACAGAATATGGGTATTTGATGTTAGATTAACTATTACAGGATATGGATATTTGATGTTAGATTAACTATTACAGAATATGGATATTTGATGTTAGATTAACAATTACATAATATGGGTATTTGATGTTAGATTAACAATTACAGAATATGGGTATTTGATGTTAGATTAACTATTACAGGATATGGGTATTTGATGTTTGATTAACTATTACAGGATATGGATATTTGATGTTAGATTAACCATTACAGAATATGGGTATTTGATGTTAGATTAACTATTACAGGATATGGATATTTGATGTTAGATTAACCATTACAGGATATGGATATTTGATGTTAGATTAACCATTACAGAATATGGGTATTTGATGTTAGATTAACTATTACAGGATATGGATATTTGATGTTAGATTAACCATTACAGGATATGGATATTTGATGTTAGATTAACCATTACAGAATATGGGTATTTGATGTTAGATTAACTATTACAGGATATGGATATTTGATGTTAGATTAACAATTACAGAATATGGGTATTTGATGTTAGATTAACTATTACAGGATATGGGTATTTGATGTTAGATTAACTATTACAGAATATGGGTATTTGATGTTAGATTAACTATTACAGGATATGGGTATTTGATGTTAGATTAACTATTACAGAATATGGGTATTTGATGTTAGATTAACTATTACAGGATATGGATATTTGATGTTAGATTAACAATTACAGAATATGGGTATTTGATGTTAGATTAACTATTACAGGATATGGGTATTTGATGTTAGATTAACTATTACAGGATATGGATATTTGATGTTAGATTAACCATTACAGAATATGGGTATTTGATGTTAGATTAACTATTACAGGATATGGATATTTGATGTTAGATTAACCATTACAGGATATGGATATTTGATGTTAGATTAACCATTACAGAATATGGGTATTTGATGTTAGATTAACTATTACAGGATATGGATATTTGATGTTAGATTAACCATTACAGAATATGGATATTTGATGTTAGATTAACTATTACAGGATATGGATATTTGATGTTAGATTAACCATTACAGAATATGGGTATTTGATGTTAGATTAACTATTACAGGATATGGATATTTGATGTTAGATTAACCATTACAGAATATGGATATTTGATGTTAGATTAACTATTACAGGATATGGATATTTGATGTTAGATTAACCATTACAGGATATGGATATTTGATGTTAGATTAACCATTACAGAATATGGGTATTTGATGTTAGATTAACTATTACAGGATATGGATATTTGATGTTAGATTAACCATTACAGAATATGGGTATTTGATGTTAGATTAACTATTACAGGATATGGATATTTGATGTTAGATTAACTATTACAGAATATGGATATTTGATGTTAGATTAACAATTACATAATATGGGTATTTGATGTTAGATTAACAATTACAGAATATGGGTATTTGATGTTAGATTAACTATTACAGGATATGGGTATTTGATGTTTGATTAACTATTACAGGATATGGATATTTGATGTTAGATTAACCATTACAGGATATGGATATTTGATGTTAGATTAACCATTACAGAATATGGGTATTTGATGTTAGATTAACCATTACAGGATATGGATATTTGATGTTAGATTAACCATTACAGGATATGGATATTTGATGTTAGATTAACCATTACAGGATATGGATATTTGATGTTAGATTAACCATTACAGGATATGGATATTTGATGTTAGATTAACCATTACAGAATATGGGTATTTGATGTTAGATTAACTATTACAGGATATGGATATTTGATGTTAGATTAACCATTACAGGATATGGATATTTGATGTTAGATTAACCATTACAGAATATGGGTATTTGATGTTAGATTAACTATTACAGGATATGGATATTTGATGTTAGATTAACCATTACAGAATATGGGTATTTGATGTTAGATTAACTATTACAGGATATGGATATTTGATGTTAGATTAACTATTACAGAATATGGATATTTGATGTTAGATTAACAATTACATAATATGGGTATTTGATGTTAGATTAACAATTACAGAATATGGGTATTTGATGTTAGATTAACTATTACAGGATATGGGTATTTGATGTTTGATTAACTATTACAGGATATGGATATTTGATGTTACATTAACTATTACAGGATATGGGTATTTGATATTAGATTAACTATTACAGGATATGGGTATTTGATGTTAGATTAACTATTACAAGAAATGTGTATTTGTTGTTAGATCTCAGGCCCTGATATTGAAGCTTGTCAGGTGATGATCCTAACACTCGTGATGGAAGTGAACCTGACATAAATGAGGTTGCACTATAGCATATGAGATAAAGTACTATAGCATATGAGATAAAGTACTATATCATATTAAGTGCCAATGTGGCTAATGTAGGGTCCCTATCGCCTATGAGGAGCGCTATAGATTATGAGGGGGGGGAATTGCATATGGAGACACAATAGCATATGAGGGGGCAATGTAGCATTTAAGCGGCAATATAGCATTTAAGGGGTAATTTTTCATGTGATGGGCTTTATAGCATATTTGGTAATAATGCAGCATATGAGAAGGCAATATATCATAAGATACGACACTAAAATATATTTATTTATTTATTTAGGCATTTTTATATAGCGCTTATCATAAAGCTCTAAGCGCTTTACAATTATTAAAACATGTAAACTAAGTAAATAAAAATGAGACACTAGGATATGAAAGTGAACTATAGCTTCTGACTTATCCCATGGCATATGAAGGGCACTTTATCATCTCAAGGGCATTATGGCATATAGCTTACTATATTTTTTTAAAAGGGCACTAAAGAATTTGAGCTTGGACCTCAAACATCAAAGGTATAAAAGAGGTGACACTATAACGTAAAGAAAGGGGACAATAAAGCATTAAAGAGGTGACACTATAATGTAAAGAAAGGGGACAATAAAGCATTAAAGAGGTGACACTATAGTGTAAAGAAAGGGGACAATAAAGCATTAAAGAGGTGACACTATAGTGTAAAGAAAGGGGACAATAAAGCATTAAAGGGGTGACACTATAACGTAAAGAAAGGGGGCAATAAAGCATTAAAGAGGTGACACTATAATGTAAAGAAAGGGGACAATAAAGCATTAAAGGGGTGACACTATAACGTAAAGAAAGGGGACAATAAAGCATTAAAGAGGTGACACTATAATGTAAAGAAAGGGGACAATAAAGCATTAAAGAGGTGACACTATAGTGTAAAGAAAGGGGACAATAAAGCATTAAAGAGGTGACACTATAGTGTAAAGAAAGGGGACAATAAAGCATTAAAGAGGTGACACTATAATGTAAAGAAAGGGGACAATAAAGCATTAAAGGGGTGACACTATAACGTAAGGAAAGGGGACAATAAAGCATTAAAGAGGTGACACTATAATGTAAAGAAAGGGGACAATAAAGCATTAAAGAGGTGACACTATAACGTAAAGAAAGGGGACAATAAAGCATTAAAAAGCTGACACTATAATGTAAAGAAATTAAGCAATAAAGCACCACAAGAGGAGGGAGAAGAAGAGGAAGACAAAGAAAAAGATGGTAGGATGATATCAAAGAGTGAACAGGACTAACACTGGGTGATGCAGTGAGTAGTGCAGAAGACAGAGATGAATGGAGGAGGATAGTTCACATGTCTTCTGTAGCGCCCTAACGGTCTAAGAACTAAGGAACATCATGATGATGATGATGATGTTGACTATAGCGTAAAGAAAGGGGACAATAACGCATTTAAGAGATGACACTTTAGCGTAAAGAAATTAAACAATAAAGCATTAAAGAGGTTCACAATAAATCATATATAGGTGTCACAATAATTACAAGAAACAAATTAGCTTCATATTTTTATAGCATTTTAGTTATAAATAGTTTATTTATGAACTGTCTGAATTACAGTATCATTATTGCAAAAGTTTCTAAATACATGTTTCTTCGTTCTGTCCAGATCCTCCCCCCACACCCCCCCCCCCACACCCCCCCCCCCAACTTAACCGCCATGGCATACTACACCTCACGCAAACTATCTAAAATGTTTGTTCAGAATGCGAAGCTCTAATACATGACTAAAAAACATGACTTACTATCAATTTAGTACACACTTTTAGAATAAATATTGAATATCGAAATATGTTTTTAACCCATATCGATAACTCCAACTCAAAAACATGTATTTAATCTCAGAAAAACAAATATTTTAAAATTACAAAAAAGTATTACTTAACGCAAAAATATGTTTTACTCACATATATGTAGGCTACGTCGTAAACGCCCAATCATATTTTACTCACACAACCCTACTATTAAAGATCAGTTCCAAATTCACACAATGCTACTACTAAAGATCAGTTACAAATCTATAAGCTCATGAAAATGTTGATTGCAGCGAGCCTAAAGTCAGTAATTGATATGTATATTTGAAAAACACATTATATCCAATTCATGTTTTTTCATATCATAACCACGCCCCCCCCCCCCTTATCACGCAAACAAATTAGTATCGATCTAAGCTAATCCGCGAAGCAAGGGTATAAGTCCCAAGGGCGAAAAGAAGACATGATAGCAGAGATGACTGACAACATATTATGGTCTTTTTTCGTTCATGTGCAGTCGTCTACAGTCTACACGGTGGTGACGATAAAGATTGATAATTTTATTTCGATCACGTTTGCGATACTGCAGTAATAGGCTACATAGTCTGCATAAATGTGTATACACATTTAAAGACGCCATCCCCCCACCCCAAATTTTAGCAATAATTTTCTGAATAAACAATCCATCCCGGCCCTGTAATATTTGGATGGCCTAATGAATTGTTATTCTACTAAACTTACATTGAAAACTAATTCTATTATTTAGTTTTTAAATTTAGTTTATTTGAAATCAGTATTCATAACTACACAAATAATCAGCACATTGTAAATATTACACATATTTTACATATTGCATAAGAGAGTATCATTAACAAATTCAGCCATTTAGTATTTCGATATGTTTCAGAACAAAGAATAACAAAGTCTTAAAATTGTGGATACAACATTTAATTTTAATTCTATAAGTCTCATGGCGCAAGCAGCAGGGCAGCATAAACGATCATATTTATTTATCAGCTAGGCTACATGCGAGGCTACCGTACCTTCATCTGAGAAACATATAAGGCCACGGTAGCATCAGAAACAACAGCGAAAGCAAAAATTGTATATATTTTACTTGAGACTTTGGTAGAGTCAAATAGTTAACTTTTTTTTTTTTTAAATATATTAAATTTAAATTAGCTTTTCACATATGATGCCGGACCAGGCCAATTGGTTTGAGGTGATAACCTCCCTTGTTTTGACTTGTTGACACTTTATATTTTACTATTTAATTATGCGCTCAATCAAATTGGTTTGGGTCTCGTTCACTTTAACACCAGTCTACAAAGTTTGCATTTTGAGTTTCAAAATGTGTTACTGTTCTTTTTTTTCTTCTTTTTTTAATTCTTCATCTACGCTTTTTTTAAAGCTGACATGACTTGACAAAAGAATATCATGAAAGCAAACAGGGTGAAGCAGGCGTCAGAAAAAAAATGTTCACTCAAATGATCTTTCAAAGTATCAGACTTTACCAGAAGACTGGAGACCGATTTAAACACACACAAAAACACTACTGTGGTCTTGCCTGCCATATCGCTATGAGAGTCTTGTTTATTAAAATAGTGACCGGGTGGGTTTGAATTTCATTTTTTAATTGTTAATGAAAAAGAATCTTCACGAATTACATCAAGTAAAACGATGTAATTTTGTTTATTTAAAATTTTAGGCAAAAAATAAGAAGTCCAAAAAAAAATAACAACATACTGACCATCTGTGACAGGGTATAGGAATAAGAATGGGGAGGTGGGTAGGGATGTGGGAGGGTTTCCAAACAATCTGTATGTGTTTTGAAACATATAGACACAATGTCATCGTAACTTGATAGACTTCAACATAATTCTGGAAAGAATCGAACTGAATAAAAAATCTACATTCATGAGTTTTATTGTATTTATCTTTAAAATATTTGTGTGTGTTCTTTATAACTGCAGTATCATGTTCCTTCATGTGTTTTATCATCGATCTTTGTCTTTTCTAAATTCATTTTAAAACTATCTAATCATCCATATAGAATACATATCCCTGGCGTTTACAAAAAATAATCAATGTCAGTAGGCAATAAATCTAAAAACCCAAATGCTGCCATATTGGTTCAATGACAGCCGTAAAGATACAGGACTTGTAGTGAACAAGGTTTCTATCAGCTATATCTCCGGGGTGGGGGGGGGAGGAGTAAAAATATGTCCAACAATAAATGAACTGGAACTGCCAGCACTGCCTCCTACCCCAACCGAGAAATCTGAAGTCCCCCCCTCAAAATCTGATCAGCCCCCCCCCCCACCCCCCCCAGGGGGGGGGGGGGGAGGAGTAAAAATATGTCCAACAATAAATGAACTGGAACTGCCAGCACTGCCTCCTACCCCAACCGAGAAATCTGAAGTCCCCCCCTCAAAATCTGATGAGCCCCCCCCCCCACCCCCCGGGGGAAAATTTCTGAAAGAAACACTGGTAGTGAATTCCGCGCTTTGTCCATGGTACGCATGTTGACTGCAAAATAAAAGTATATGTCAATCACTGTCAGAAGGATTTTCATTTAAATAGCATCACTGTCTGAAACATCCGAATCGGTATAAAAATCAAAATATTCCATTTCCATGTCATTAATGGGGCGATTTTTGGCGAGATAATACAGCATCTTGTCAGATTCGTTGTATCCATTTTCTGGGTTAAATCCTTCATTGCGGAAGAGTAGCCGTTCTTTAAACAACCACGGAAGTTGAGTTGCTTCGATTCTCTCCGCTCTGTCATGGCCGACACCAATGGAAGTGGACACAACGATAAAGCTGAGCAAAGCCAAAGACAGCGGCTGTAGCTCTCGTAAAAAAGATGCACACTCAGAATTACCATTCTGATCCATTAAATTTATGATTGACATATTCCTGGAGAGATTGCGGACATCAGATTGGGTTAGATACCAAATGTCAAGGAAATGGCGAGAGAGTCTAACATTATTCATAAACAGAGCAATACTCAATGGAGAAAGAATGCCTGTTGGCCAAGGACGACAACTTTCAAGAGAAATATCCTGAGGAGCTAGTCCCCCTTGGATCAATTTTTGCACAAATTTGTCACGACTTCTGGCGATAGCTCGGTGAATGATACCTGGATTCACATGACGAGCCGTTGTGCCGTGGTCAAGCAGAAATTCAGCTACCTCGACACATTCCTCTTCTCCAGGTAAATATCTTTCTGCAAGTAGAATGGACAAGGCAGTTTTCTTAACACCCCTGTCTGAGGTTACAGCATGAATATCGGCGCCGGCATCATATAAAATGTTTATTACATCCATGTCACATTTCTCTACAAACAACATTAACACTGTCATGCCAGATTTATTTCGATGATTGACACTGCTCCCTGCCTGGACTAATGTCCTGATAACATCATCGCTATAAAAAAAAACATTCACTTGCGATCATCAAAGGGATGTTTCCTTCGTCGTCTTGCACATTTACATCCGCGCCATGTTCCAGCAGAAGTTGTAACGTTGTCATTCTTCCGTAAGAAGCAGATTTCTGTAAGGCCGTGGAACCGTTAACATCTGTCACATTCACATCAGCTCCCAACTCAAGCAATAACTTGACATTTTCTGTTTGATCGCCACTCACAGCCCAATGGAGTGCGGCTCCTACGTTTGTATCCCTGGCATTGATGTCAGCACCGTTGTCTATCAACAATTTAAGGATGTCTTTCGCCCCACCCAGGACTGATCCCACAATCAGGGCCGTGCGACCATCTTCTGTCGTAGCATTAACATTTGCACCGTGTTTCAGAAGAACGAAAAGAATTTCTTCAATGTAAAGAAAACAGTTAACATTTAAATTTTCCTGTGGACTGATAAAGTCGAATGTCGCTTTAAGTTTTTTAATATAATCATCCGACAATACGTTCAAAAGTGCAGTGGTATCAGTTTTGATATTGACATCACAGCCTCTCTTCAAAAGAAGCTCTATCATCTCACGATGGTAGGCAACCATTAACGGGGTATTCTTGTTATGCACATAGTTAACATCCACGCCAGCGTCAAGAAGTAAGGCGACGATTCTAATTTGACCTTTCTCTACAGCCACGTGCAACAATTTTTTTCTGTCATTCGCCATAACATTATTTGCACAGTTTGGAAAAATTCGTAGCAAAAAATTCAAAGATTCGAACTTTCCTTCATCCACAGCGTGCCAGACTGCAGACTCTTGGATAATCTTTGATCCATTCGCCAACAGCACCTGGGCACATTCGATTTGTTCATGTCTTAGTGCAACATCTAATGCCGAACCATCGTAACTAACCTGATGGTCCTCTCTAAACTCAGACATTGCGACATTGTAAGATGCAAACAACGCTATCAGATCCGGACGTCCTCGCCTGACCGCTGACACCAGTACGTCACGGTACACGTGTACTCCATACCGACACAACAGATCCACAAGTCTTCCGTCTCCCACTTCCACTGCCAATAAAATTGGTGTCCCGACATTCGGCTCAAAAACATTGACTTGGAATCCAGTTTCCAACAGTTTCGTGACAATCTTGATGTCTTGGTCGTCAATACCGCTCTTTTCCTCTTTTATAGATTGTATAAATAGCAACACGATTTTATTATCGTTAATGTCCCAGTCATGTACAAATGAGTATTGGCAGTGTAATAAATAATTCAGAGAATCGATATCACGTGACAAAGCTGCCGCCATTAAAGGAGAGTTGCCATTTTCGAGTGTTAACAATTGGACAACTTTGCTGATCCGTAGTCGATCAGAGATTTGTTTAGCGCTCTCTCCTCTGCTGTTGACCAGCACGCTGAGGTCCGCCCCTGCCGCTAGAAGCAACTTGGCGACGTTCAGATTAAGCGACTCTATTGCTATCATTAGGGCCGTTGACCCGTCATTGTCCTGATGGTCTACATTGACACCGCGATGGTCGAGGAGGCATTTTACTATTTGTAGCGAACGCGGAGATTTAAAACACAGATGGAGAGCTGTTTCTTTCTTTCTATTCTCTATATTTACATTTCCCGCTCTTTTTATCAGTACCTTAAAAATTTCGTGAAATCCCAGTTCAGCACAAATTAACAAAGGTGCGCAGCCATCATCCTCCTGATAGTCAACATTTGACCCAATTTCTAGAAGAAACTGGACCAAAATTTGACTTCCGTTTTTGCAAGCTAACAAAAGACTTGAGTCCAAGGCGCTCCTGGAAAACAAACTGTTGTGTTGAAATCTTTTTATGAGATTAACAATTTGTTGAGAAGAATTTGATGTGGCTGGAGAGAGAAGAATCTGATCATTGATGGAAGTTGTCAGTTTAATGGCTTCTTCCGAGTGTTTCATTGTCAGGTAAAGTTTTCGTCCAATGCCTTTGTAACAAACGATTCTGTGAATATAAGAGTGAAAAACGGTGTTAAAATTAATATTTAGGGAATTTTTTTTTTGAATTTTCTGGACGATACCCTTATCTTAAAAGAAAATGAATTATTCACTTCAGCTTACTTTAAAAAAAACACAGCAATACATAATTATTGGTCTTATCGTCCCATCGCAAATTATGCAAAGTCAGCACGGCCTTTCAACAACCTCTGCCAGTCCGATGAAGACTCTGTAGATGGGGATAAAGAAAGTATGGACTTCTTCCAGGTCTTATCATGAGAGTAACTTTTTTCCGCACTATCATACAAAAATGATGCATTCAAATTTCATTTAAACAAAAATTTAAGTTAGACTAAAACTAATCCTTATCTGAGCCCTTCAGAATGTGATTTCTAAAAATAAAAATCATTAAGGATCCTCTTTATAATCCTTAATGGCCTTGACACTAAGAGTGTATTTATTACCATACCACTTATTTCTTGCGATAGAAAACGATGTGACCCTTCTCGCTCACGGTCGCCTTCGAGCTGACCCATTTTACGTTGTGCCTAAACCAAATCAAACAAGCCGTCGTATTGCCCTAATAACTGGAAGCTAACACTGGATTCCCTTTATTTATCGCATTGTCATATATGTGATCGACTCCCGAAAATGCCACTACTTTTATGTAGTTGAGACGAGAAGAAGGTTATTAGATAGGTTCAGTGAACATCTTCAGATATTAGACAAAATAAGCCACCCCCGTCGTCATCCATTTTAAGGGCGATGACACTACAAAATATGTGTGATGTATCCATCACAGCACTAATGCATCAGTGACCGTGAAGAATGTAAACAAATTAATTCTGAATTTTTGAGCCACATCACCATTTTTTAAAATCAAGTGCCCTCTTACTACTAGACCACTATTTTCATCTATTCTCTTTTTTTTTGTGTTGTTTAAATTCTTAAATTTTACATTAATAATACTTAAATTATTTTGCCTCATGTAAAATATTTGGTTGTTCACACAGCACAATTTTGTGGTATTGCTAGTACGCACAACAGAATTATGTGGTATGGTTAGTACGCACAACAGAATTATGTGCTATGGTTAGTACGCACAACAGAATTATGTGGTATGGTTAGTACGCACAACAGAATTATGTGGTATGGTTAGTACGCACAACAGAATTATGTGGTATGGTTAGTGCGCAGAATGATATGGCACGCCAGTTTTTGTTTTGAACAACGTAACTTCCGCCACTGACGTTAATCGCTTTAGTTTCCAACACTGAGATCTTCGCACACAATTTCTTAATTCGTTTCTCAATATTTTTTTGTCATTTCTTGTCCTATCTTGTTCTATCTTATCCTATCTTGTCATTTCTTGTCCTATCTTGTCCTATCTTGTCATTTCTTGTCATTTCTTGTCCTATCTTGTCCTATCTTGTCATTTCTTGTCCTATCTTGTCCTATCTTGTCCTATCTTGTCCCATCTTTTCATTTCTTGTCCTATCTTGTCCTATCTTGTCCTATCTTGTCCTATCTTGTCCTATCTTGTCCTATCTTGTCATTTCTTGTCCTCTCTTGTCCTATCTTGTCCTATCTTGTCATATCTTGTCCTATCTTGTCCTATCTTGTCATATCTTGTCCTATCTTGTCCTATCCTGTCCTATCTTGTCCTATCTTGTCCTATCTTGTCTGGTTAAGATGTCATTTGGACGCATCGTTCGTTTAAGTGTTAAGCCTTTACTTTGAAGCCTAAAAATTATTTTCATCCTAAATTTAATTTGTTGTTGAAATCGAATGGAATGAACATTTATGTTGACGTCATACTTTTTTAAACCACCTCCGTCCGACCTGCTTAATAAATCTAATAAGTGGTTCTCTTCTACCATTATTGGCCAGAAAGGAAATCGAGTAAATGTAATACCATTTATCAGTATTACTACTACTATTTGAGTAATAATACTTCTACGCATTGGGTATTTTTTCTAAACATTCTCGTAGTCAAGTATCAGTTCTGGCAATAATTGTGTGGTTTTTGTTAATTGAATTTAAATCACGCACAATATTCCCAAGAAAACGCTCATTCCGGGAAATCCATTTTTTTTAAAAACAGGACGCTTAATCGGAATGGCTTTAAAATACAGTTGATCGAAATATGCCGCGAGCACATATGAACATTTCACGATCTGACACAGCAAAATGGATATCTGATGTCTGTTTTTACCCCCTGCTATAGCATTTGTGTATTTAATGTTTAGCATGTTTAATTGTTAAGAATTTGTGTTAGAACTCAGGGTCCGGTATACAATATGGGTATTTAATTTTAGATACCCCACAATGTGTATTACTATAGTCAGTCATCAGTCTATAACAATCTTTATTTGACTACTTGTTATTTCACTTTTGTATATCACATCAGGACTGATCCAGACAACCGTGTGACGGCAAAAGTGGGACTGACTACTAAACAAGTGCACGCTATCATGAAATAGGCGACACTATAACATAAAATAGTTGGAACTACATCATAAAACATGCGACATTATAACATGAAATATGTTACACTACATCATAAAATATGTGACATTATAACATAAAATATGTGGCAGTATAACATAAAATAGGTTTCACTATTACATAAAATAAGTTGCACTATAACATAAAAAGGTTTATCTATAATATAAAATAAGTTGCGCTGTAACATAAAATAGGCGTCACTATAATATAACATATTTATTTTGGTACTATAACAAATAATGGTTTGAACTATAACATTAAATAGGTTGAACAATGACATACAATAGTTGGCACTATAACATTAAATAGGTTGAACAATGACATACAATAGTTGGCACTATAACATTAAATAGGTTGAACAATGACATACAATATTTGGCACTATAACATTAAATAGGTTGAACAATGACATAAACTAGTTGGCTATATGACACACAATGGCTGGCACTGTTCAAAAAGTCATATATCGTGATGTCATAATTGTATGCTGTGTCATTACTTGTTGTTTTTTTTTTGGGGTGGGGGGTTAGTAGTTGGGGCGGGGGGAGGGGGCGTTGATCTTAACTGCAATCAGCAACACAATGGCTGGCACTGTTCAAAAAGTCATATATCGTGATGTCATAATTGTATGCTGTGTCATTACTTGTTGTTTTTTTTTTGGGGGGGGGGGTTAGCAGTTGGGGCGGGGGGAGGGGGCGATGATCTTAACTGAAATCAGCCTCGAATGCAGACTGAGGGATCATCATCATTGTATCACTGAGCGTCAGTATTAAGCCATGCGCTACTACTTCTTTCATTCAGTATAAATAATATTTTTATGGCAGTCAGTTTTTATAGAGTAAAATTTTATGAACTTGGCGCGGATTTATTTATTTTTTTCGGTTGCTGGCATCCGTCCGTCACAATGTGACGATGATGTAGACGTCGCAGGACGAAATCCACACGTCCCCTCTCCACGCCGCTGGAAACATCATGTGGATGATACAGCTTGGCCCCCGGTGGTGTCGTCGTAGAAGTTGTCGGAATGTTCCATTGTGTCAATGTCATCCGCCTACGGGACTCCATCTCCGGGTTTGAATTCAGAGTTTCCTTCTCTTAGGCGAGTTACATTCCAAGGTTAACGCTGATGTTTTTGCTTGATGGGCATTGAACTCCAAACCATCAACATGAGATTTGCTCAGTTTAAACCACTCGACGACACATTACCCCACTAGGAGAGATAATATAGATATTTTTGAGATTAAGGTTTGCAGAAGTGTATCGAGAGAGTGATTTTGGACACGTCGCTTTCCTATGGGATGCCAATTGTGTAAAGGAGCATATTTTATTGATTTTCTTCTTCTACTTTTCTTTTTCTTTTTTTGTTGTTGTTGTTGTTTGTTTTTTTGTTTTTTGTTTTTTTGTTAACTGAAAGATTTGCAGTTTTAACAGTCTCTCATGAAGTTAATTAAAACCAGTTATTATCATGAAAAATTTTGGTGATGATTTGCGATTCAAATTCCTGTGAATTCAATTAGTGTATGGACGTGCTTCAGCTTTCACATGCTTCACTTATTTTCTACAGATCCACCTTTTTCTTTTTTATAGTGTGGCCAGTAAGTTATGTTTTCTGGGGATCTTTTACGGGGGACACAACTCTACACGAATTTGTTCAACTACAACCTTAACATAAAAGAGTAAAATTATATCATAAAAGAGTGGCCACCACGAATGTCTATCTTTAATAATCTATATTTAATGGGCAACTAATGTATTAAATATGCTAACAGTGTCTTTCCCCTTTAGTGGGCCAGGTCTTTTTTTGGAAATCTATTTAACAGGTCGCAAAATCATTCACGAAGCGGTATCGCTAATTTCATTCCCTTTTTGTAAAATCACAATGTCCTACAACATATTTGTATTTCATTGACTCATCACGCCTTTTTTACTGTAGCCACTCTAAAGTTTTTGTTGTTTTTTGTTTGTTTTTTTTGGAGGGGGCATTTATTTTATACACTTTATTACATTTTTGGGTATTTATTTTTAGGTATTTCTAAAAATTTATTTATTTGTACTTATTATTCGGCTCAGTAGGTCATTAGGAAGTGGGTAAAGTTGCTGTAAAGGTGAAAGCTCAGTGTTAACCTTTATGAGGTAATAATTGTGTTGTCATTGTTGCTTGTTAACGGCACTTGTAAATGTTTTAGTGAAAACCCTTTGTCCGTGAGATATCCGCCGGTCCCTCAAGGGTCATTGGAGGTAGCTGGTGACCTATTGATCAGGACATGTTGTCTTGTCATCGGAGATGGGTAAGGGCACACAGTTTCAGTTCAACTGCACATCGGGAACTGGCTCAAATTTGAGATGCAAGATTTAACTAAAGAGTTTTACTTTAAGTGCCAGTGGAGGCCACTGGTCACCTCCTGGTCACGAAGGACCTGATGGCCTTCTGGGGTTGGTAAGAGTACAAGGTTTCAGCTCAATTTAACATCAGGAAGTGGTTCAAAAGTTCGATGCCAAATTTGACAGCAGAGGCCATTCAAGGGTCAGTGGTGGTCACTGGTGACCTACTGATCATAAAGGGTTGTATAGTCGTCTGGTGTTGGATAAGTGTACAAAGATTTAGCTCAATTGGACATCGGGAAGTGTGTAAACATTGAGATACAAGATTTGATCCCTATATCCGGGCAAAAATCGCCAGATCAATTAAGGCGTGTAAGCAGAAGCCGCACAAAGGCAATTGGACCGTAAATGCCACCCGAAGCGTACCGCCCTCCACTCCCCCCCCTCCGCTCCCCCCACCTCTGCCTACGTAAGTGTTTTTCTTTTAACCTGCTACAGACGACAGGATTGCTTCACGACCTATGGGGGCTCGTGTCGTATCGTTATCAAATGTTGACTCTTCTTGCTTTACTAGGGAGGTTAATACCGCTTTCTTTTTTCTTGTATTTTTTAAATTTTATTTTTCAAACCGGTTTTGGGTTTTAAAATCTCGGTTTTAATCCGGTTTCCGGTATTACAATAGAGGATCGAGACCTGCAGCAACATCTGATAACGTAGTTCCTGTACTTTTTGTGTTGTTACTAAGATATGAATACATAATTTTAATTCGTCTTTCCTTAAAATACGGGTTGGGAGGGGGGGGGAGTAACAGTCTTGGTTGAATTCCCACCCCCACCCCCTGGGTACTTGACCCATGTCAGCTGTGCTTTGAGAACAGTTCCACAAAGGCCTTTAAAGATCAACACGATATCTTTGAAGACCGTGCCATTCACTTGGTAGGAAGAGTGGGCATTCTCTTTACAGTGTAGTTTTGGTTAAAAGGGGGGGGGGAGGAGGAAAATCTGCCAACATGAAATTTTGTTTAACGGGAAGATCGTTCTAAATTAAACAAACGGGGATGGGAGGGTTGGGTAGGGGGGGGGGGGTTAATGAAAATTATAAAAAAATATATTATTAAAATTTTCTCATTTTCTTACAAATATCAGTTTTAACCAACCATTAAAACAAAGTATTTTAGTTAGTTTTATTAATTTTTTAAAAAAATGTTCTTCTTTTTTTCATATCACGATTCAAAATGATTCGACACTTCTTTTAGAACATCAACAACTGGTTTCCGGTTTCAACGCTAAAAAAAAAATTAAATACAGTATTCGTTGACATCCTTCATCTTTACATAATACATTTCTATGCACAATAAATGTTATGGTGTTTTCTCATTTAAAACTAAAGCTTACTTTACCGATTTGATTATATCTCTAGTTGCCGTAATTATTTAAGGGAAACATAGGATGTCGTTTGGTTCTCCTCGTGACAATCATAAACGTCACATTTAAGTTTAACAATCCTCCATGATACGAATAAACACATGAATATGGTACTACCGACCAAACTCTTCCTGGTCAACACAGTAGTGATGACATCCCCACCTACAGAACACGGGTCTGTGTTTGTTGACACAGCGGCGGTGTAATTTTTAAGTATCGGGGAATTCCGTTTCGATTTCATGCTTGAGATTTGGATTTGGAATGGAATTATCAGTGTTAACCGCGTGAATCAGGGGTCAGCAATCTCACAGACGCCGCGCAGCAGTTTTGAGTACCGCGCAGCTAATTTCCACTTGGAAAAAGGCTGACAATTTTGAGTAAAAAAAAAAATTGATTTTATAAAAATTTGCACACAACCTTATGATTTTGCACACGAACCAACAAACCTTGGAGGGAACATTGGTCATGACCAAGTGGTTTCTCTATGCTCTAGGAATGCTGGTTCAGTGTCAGAGGTCGAGAGGACCCGGAAATCAGGTTTATTTGAATAGTGTTCGTGGGGGGGGGGGGGAATATGTTTTAATGTTTTGAAATGGATATGGGGGGGGGTGAAATTAGAACATTGGTCATGACCAAGTGGTTTCTCTATGCTCTAGGAATGCTGGTTCAGTGTCAGAGGTCGAGAGGACCCGGAAATCAGGTTTATTTGAATAGTGTTCGTGGGGGGGGGGGGAATATGTTTTAATGTTTTGAAATCGATATGTGGGTGTGTGAAATTTGTTGAAACGGAGAGGTTGTGCTGTGCTGCAAAACAGTTTAAGAACCACTGTGGTAAATACAATAACTTTAAACACGGTACTAGTAGTTGTTAGAATGTATGGCTATGCTAAAAGGACAAACTCATTTTTATAACACAATGAAGGATATTAACGTTTACCAGAGGAACCGTACAGGCTTACAATACCTCTAAAAGAAAACCTTCACAACTACAGCCCCCCCCCCCGTCAAATCTCTGCAGGTACTGGACAATTCCAACAACCCTCCGAAAAAGAACACCCAACAAAATATTTCCTAACAAACTTCGCGTCACCTCACCAAAACCATATCTCCTCTTCACCTCTCTTCGCCGTTACTCGTAACCCCAAAACACCATCAGCTCCATTAACCACCAAAGCAACCCTCCAACCAACACCATCACTGCTCATCAACACAAAGATACCCACCTTACATCCTACACCAAAACTAACATAACCACCCTCACCAACATAACCACCCTCACCAACATAACCACCCTCACCGAAACCACCACCGTCACCAACGCCGCCAGCCCTCAGTAGATTAACGAGACACACACTATGTAAATAAAATTATATTTTATGCTATAATTTTTATTAGGCAAAATACAAATTCAAATGTTTCTGCTAATTTATTCACGAGTACAACAAAAATAATAATATAATAATAAAATAAAATTACATAAATAATGTACATCCTAGATATGTGTAAAGAACAGAAAGGATTAAAAATGGGAACAAGCCTCTAAAACAAAAGAAAGAAAAAAGGGGTCAGAACGGAGAGAAAGAAGGAGGAAGTACAATTTAAAAACCAAACACAAAAACAACAACATTACAAATAAATAAAATTATGAATTTAGTTTATACCGTATGGATTCAACGTACCGAATATTTTCCTTAATTTGTTTTACTTATAAATTATATTAGGTGTATTACTACCATACAATATTCTATTAATAGCAATATCTGTCCATTATGGTTAGCACTAATGAACTGTTAATAAGCGGGGCATTGTCATTATGATGTTGCAAGGATGATTTCTAAAACGGTCTCCGAGGCGACAACCTCTATCTCCTAGGTATGATTTCCCGAAGCCTTTAACTTTCTTTGACTCTTCTTATCTATACCAGGCATGTCGAGCACGAGGCCCGCGGGCCGGTTGCGGCCCTTTTCAAGTACCCCTTCAGCATGCACAGCGATCTATGTAATTTAAAACTGGAGATACGTGCGTCGATCACAGAAAAATGGCATGCCCTTCCTTATTCATAATTTTGTATTTGGAGATATCCTATCACCTTTTAATCGATTTGAAAAGAACAAGTGGGAAAAAAGGAACGCAGCTGTGGGGCAAGCGAGTTAAGATGTCTTAAAGATTAACAAACACTGAATCAATTTATTTGTATCTTTATTTTGCGTTGTTTTAAAGGAGTTCACCGAGTGCATTGCTACCATATAACTTACCTACCATCTATGCACAGCATTAAGACGGTCTTTATTTCTAAATTCATGCGAAATGACGTGCGGCCCTCGGAAGGTTAACTTGCTATTGAAGTGGTCCGCGAAGACATCTGGTGTTACTACCCCCTGTTCTATAAATTTATCGACATTTTTTTTTTATATAAAGCTTTTGGGATACAAGAGTTCTTTTATGTATCTTTTCTAGGAACTCCGTTTAATTGAGGAGGTAAGACCATGTCGGTCATAATCTGGTTGCGATCCGATTTTTGGTTTCTTGCCGATAAGTTCTAAATTCAGATACAACCATGATAACAAAGATAAACACATTGAGCCTTAAATGACCGAATAGGAAGAGTTTGGACAGGTTAGCCATTTTTTTTTAAAATTTAAAAAAAAAAAGATTTTACAGCAGTTAAAAATAAGGAAATGATAACACTTACTTCTTATATTTGACAGAAAAATCTTGATTTTTAAAGTAATGACACATACGTTCTTTTATTACTGTAAACTTGGTTTTTGAAAAAAACAAAAAAACTTCCGGCAATGACATTAATGGCGAACACTTAAGTTTTTGAACCACTTTCTATTTCTTTTATTATTTTTTTTTTTTTATGTATCATGTCTGCTGACGAAGGCTCTTAGTCGAAACTTTCTTTTTTTTTTTTAATTGTTCAGTCTTTCTATTTAAGCTTCCACATACACTGCTCTGCTGTTTCCTTCACACAGCTTGAACGCAGCCCTTCATTTAGTATCCTTTAAAAATAAGGATATGGACAGGGTAAGAGGTGGGTGGGGGAATATGGGACTCTTACTTACTTATCCTTACAACGCATAGACGTAATAGGTTAAACAGCTTTATACAAAGTTTTAGACTGTAACTAAAATCTACGTCTATACATTCGAATGTAGGTCATGTTTAAACATTAGTTTTTTTTAAGGTTCTAGATCAGTGGTTCCCAAACTTTTAAGTTTGGCGGACCGGTGAACAAGTTTCGAAATTTTACCAAGGACCGGTGCATGATTTATTTTTATACTTTTATTTCTATTTGACAATAAATATTTATGTTATGGTGAGCATTAGGCATGCGGACCGGTGAAGGTCCACGGACCGCCATTTGGGGACCACTTTTCTAGATCATAAAATATTATGCCATAAGATATATTGTTTCTTTTTGTTGTTTTTTTAGTCATTTTAATTCAAATGTTCCTTCCTATTAATTATCTATCAATTTTTTTCGTCGATTACAAATAAACAATGACAGTTGTTTAACGGTATTAAAGAGGAGCCTAATTATTAAATTACCGATAGCTATCTTAAAACACTGACCAAATGCACAGTTGTCTAGCAAGCAATCCATCTAAAAATCTATAGCCTCCATATTGATCAAGTGGCAACAATACCGAGGAAGAGCCACTCAGGAACATCATGCTTTGTCAATGGCACACATATTGTTAAACAAGCGACGACAGTATAAGTCAATCACTATCGGAATCATTTTCATTTAAATCAACATCACTGTCTGAAACATCTGAATCGGTATAAAAATCAAAACATTCCATTTCCATGTCATTAATGGGGCTATGTTTGGCCAGATAATAAAGCATCTTGTCAGATTCGGTGTATCCATTTTCTGGGTTAAATCCTTCATTGCGGAAGAGTAGCCGTTCTTTAAACACCCACGGAAGTTGAGTAGCCTCGATTCTTTCCGCTCTGTCATGGCCGACACCAATGGAAGTGGACACAACGATAAAGCTGAGCAAAGTCAAAGACAGCGGCTGCAACTCTCGTAGAAAAGATGCACACTTGGTGTTACCACTCTGATCCATTAAATTTATAATTGACAAGTTCCTTGAGAGATTACGCACATCAGACTGGGTTAGATACCAAATGTCAAGGAAATGGCGAGCGAGTCTGACATTATTCATAAACAGAGCAATACTCAATGGAGAAACGATGCGTGTTGGCCAAGGACGATAACTTTCCAGAGAAATATCCTGAGGAGCTAGTCCCCCTTGGATCAATTTTTGCACCAATGTTTCATGACTTCTGGCGATAGCTCGGTGAATGATACCTGGATTCACATGACGAGCCGTTGCGCCATGGTCAAGCAAAAATTCAGCTACCTCGACACATTCCTCTTGTCCAGGTAAATAACTTTCTGCAAGTAGAATGGACAAAGCAGTTTCCTTAACACCACTGTCTGAGGTTACCGCGTGAATATCGGCGCCGGCATCATATAAAATGTTTATAACATCCATGTCACATTTGGATGCAAATAACATTAACACTGTCATTCCAGATTTATTTCGATGATTGACACTGCTCCCTGCCTGCACTAATGTCTTTATAACATCTTCGTAGAAAAAACTCCATTCACTTAGGCTCATCAAAGGGATGTTTCCTTCGTCGTCTTGCACATTCACATCTGCGTCATGTTCCAGCAGAAGTTGCAACATCTCCATTCTTCCGTAAAGAGGAGGAAATTTATGCAAGGCCGTGGAACCGTTAACATCCCCCAAGTTAACATCGGCTCCTAACTCAAGTAATAACTTGGCGTTTTCTAAATTTCTGCCCTTCACAGCCAAATGGAGTGATGTTCTTCCTACTTTGTCCCTATAGTTGATGTCAGCGCCGTTTTCTATCAACAATTTAAGAATATCCTGGGCCCCTTCTAGGACTGATCCAATCATCAGGGCAGTGCGACCAACGTCAGAAGTAGCATTAACATTTGCACCGTATTTCAGAAGAACGAACAGAATTTCTTCAATGTAAAGGAAACAGTTGACATTGACATGTGGACTGATAAAGTCAAACGTGGCTTTAAGTTGTGTAATGTATTCGTCCGACAATACTTTAATAAGTGCAGTGGTATTAGTTTTGATGTTGGCGTCACAGCCTCTCTTTAAAAGCAGTTCTATCATCTCATGATGATAGGCTACCATTAACGGAGTCTTCTTGTTATGAACATAGTTAACATCCACGCCAGCGTCCAGAAGTAAGGCGACGATTCGACTGTGACCTTTCTCTACCGCAACGTGCAACAAATCTGTTCTGTCATTCGCTATAACATTCTTTGCACAATTCGGAAAACATCGTAGTAAAAAATTCAAAGATTCGAACTTTCCTTCTACCACAGCATGCGGTACTGCAGATTCTTGGATAATCTTAGCTCCATTCGCCAACAGCACCTGAGCACATTCTATTTGTTCAAGCTGTAACGCAACATCTAATGCCGAGCCATCGTATGTGACCTGACAATCCGCACTAAACTCAGACATGGCGACTTTGTAAGATGCAAACAACGCTATCAGATCCGGACGTCCTTGCCTGACCGCTGACACCAGTACGTCACGGTACACGTGTGCTCCATACCGACACAACAGATCCACTAGTCGTCCGTCCCCTATGTCCACTGCCAATAAAATTGGTGTCCCGACATTCGGCTCAAAAACATTGACTTGGAATCCAGTTTCCAGCAGTTTCGTGACGATCTCCATTTCGGCGTCGTCTATCACGCGACTTCTTTGTCTTACGGATTGTATGAATAGCAGCACAATCTTGTTATCGTTGCTGCCTTTATCATGTATGAAAGAATAATGGCAATGTATCAAATAATTCAGAGATTCTATGTCACGTGACAAGGCTGCGGCTATTAAAGGTGAGTTGCCTTCTTTTGTTTTCAGTAACTGGACAATTTTTCCTACACCAATCCGGTCAGATATATTTTGGGCACTCTCTCCTCTGCTGTTGACCAACACGTTGAGGTCCGCCCCTGATTCTAAGAGCAACCTGACGACGTCCAGGTTAATCGACTCCACTGCTTTCATTAAAGCCGTCGACCCGTCAATGTCCTGGTGGTCTACATTGACACCGGGATGGTCCAGAAAGCATTTTGCAATTTGTAGCGAGCGTAAACATTTTAAGCAAAGGTGGAGAGCTGTTTCTTTCTTTCTATTCTCTATATTTACATTTTTCGCTCTCTCCATTAGCACCTTGAAAATTTCGGAAAATCCGAGTTCGGCAGAAATCAGCAAAGGAGCGCAGCCCTCCTCATCCTGGTAGTCCGCATTTGCCCCTAAATCTAGAAGAAACTGGGCCAATATTTGATTACCACATTTGCAGGCTAACAAAATAGCGGAGTCCAGGGCGCTCCTGGAAATCAAACTATTCCGTTGAACGCTATTAATGAGATGAACAATTTGTTGAGAAGAATTTGATTTGGCTGCAGAGAGAAGCAACTCATCATTGATGGAAGTCGACAGTTCAATGGCTTCTTCCAAAGGATCCATTGTCAGGTACACATTGCAATCTCAGTGTGGCAGTCTTATCTGTGAATACGTGAATGGAAACAATGGTGTTAAGTACCGCTTTTATCCTGTTGAAAATTAAAATGTTTCAACATTGGGCTCGTTAAATGAACAAACAATATGTAGCATTAAATAAAAAAAACAATATAATTAGAAAAACAATATAAACGCTAGTGATATTGACAATATTCAACTTAATTATATTGTTTAATTTTTTTACAAAAATGGAAAATCAAATGAAAAAAAAATCCATATTAACTTACACCACGGCAAGGGAAAAAGTACAGTTCTCATATTATACATATTTATTTATTTATTTAGGCATTTTTATATAGCGCTTACCTTAAAGCTCTAAGCGCTTTACAATTATTAAAAACACGTAAACTAAGTAAAATAAAAATGAGACATTAGGATAGTAACTACTATACTATAGAAACAATTAAAATTGCTATAAAACGAGGACACTTTGATACGTTTTTGCCTATACTTCAGGATCAACCTGAAACAGAAAATGAGGCAGGGCAAGGAGGGTGCATCACAGGTCATAGGCGGACCTAAACAGATGAGTTTTAAGGGACTTTTTGAAAATGGACGAGGTTTCACAATGACGGATATGGAAGGGGAGCTGGTTCCAGAACGTGGGTTCATGGAAGTAGAAGGAGCTTTCACCGATGGTCTTAGTTTTGGTTCTTGGGATTGAGAGGGTTCTATTGTCAATGGAAGAGCGTACTTGTCTTGTGTGGATGTAAGGAAGCAACAGTTCAGAGAGATAGACAGGAAAGTGAGGGTCAGTGAACGAGATGAAGCAAAGATTGGCTAACTTGTACTTGATGCGAGAGGATATTGGAAGCCAGTGGAGTTGCCGCATGTGTGGTTGAATGTGATCATGTTTCTTTGATTTAAAAATGAGTCTGCATGCTGAGTTCTGTGCCTTATGAAGTTTGTCTATGTGGTGTTGAGGAATGCCTGCGAGAAGAGTGTTACAATAGTCAAATTTTGAAAGAATGAGTGAAGAGACGAGAGTTTTTGTGGCATCAAAGGAGAGGGGGAGTCTAATGGTGCAGATTTTTCTAATTTCGTTATATGCTGATCTGCATATATTCGTGACATGTTTGTCCATGGAGAGGGTGTCTGTAAGCGTGACTCCAAGGTTTCTGGCAGAGGGAGAGAGTGTGATGTCAGAGTTGCCAATAGATATAGAAGAAGGAGCGAATGGAGGGAGAGGTTTGTTTTGAGAGTGGATGAGAAGGATTTCCGTTTTATCATCATTTAGCTTCAGTTTGTTGCAAGTCATCCAACGCTTTACATCGTCCACGCACTCCTGTATGCGAAGGATTGTGGCATCAAGTTGATCAGGAAAGCAAGAGTCACTGATTTGAGTGTCATCCGCAAAGGATTGACTGGAAACTGAGTGGTGGCTAATGAGAGATGATAGAGGTTTAGTGTAGAGGATGAAAAGGACCGGCCCAAGGACCGATCCTTGAGGAACTCCAATAGACAGGGCTGAAGGTTTGGAAGAGCGGTTGGAAATAGAGACTGTTTGAGTTCTGTCAGAAAGATATGATTGAAACCAGTTTAAAGCTGAGCCAGTAAGTTCGAAAGAAAGATGAAGACGGTCAAGAAGAATCTGTTGGTCAATGGTATCAAATGCAGCAGAGAGATCTAACAGAGTGAGAATAGAGAGTTTGCCATCGTCCATCGCGCACAGGAGGTCGCTCATGACTCGGACCAGTGCTGTTTCTGTGCTGTGGCCAAGTCGGTAGGCGGACTGAGAGGAAGGATAGAGATTGCGAGAGTGAAGATAGCCAGAGAGCTGAGAGAATATGAGTTTTTCTATGATTTTTGAGAGAAAGGAGAGGTTGCTGACGGGGCGGTAATTCTTGAGTGTGTTTGGATCAAGTGAGGGTTTCTTTAGGAGTGGCAGGACTATCGACCGTTTAAAAATCAAATACCGCTATACACATATTAATGCACAAACACATACAGATTACAATTTTGAAAAGCACCTACATTACGCCTTGTAAATGTCTAGGAAATTCAGCAAAAATCCTCCCCCCCGGGGGTCCCCCCCCCCTGGGGGCTGAGTTATCTGCCGGCTTAGTTCAAAGGGGAAAGTAGTAGCCCTACGGAAAAGAAATTTTAGAAATTGCATCACCTGTTATCGTTCTTTGGAACCAATATAATATTAAGCACCTTTTCCTAATTTAAGGTAGGGTTGGGCTGGTCAAGTTCAATACATCTAATCCAGGGGTCTCAAACACAATTCACCCGGGGGCCTCAGGAGGTAGAGTCTGAGTGAGACTGGTCAAGTCAAATACATCTAATCCAGGGGTCTCAAACTCAATTCACCAGGGGGCCGCAGGAGGTAGAGTCTGAGTGAGACTGGTCAAGTTCAATACATCTAATCCAGGGGTCTCAAACTCAAATCATCCGGGGGTTCGCAGGAGGTAGAGTCTGAGTGAGACTGGTCAAGTCCAATACATTTAAACCATGGGTCTCAAACTCAAATCATCAGGGGGCCGCAGGAGGTAGAGTCTGAGTGAGACTGGTCAAGTCCAATACATCTAATCCAGGGGTCTCAAACGCAAATCATCCGGGGGCCGCAGGAGGTAGAGTCTAAGTGAGACTGGTCAAGTCCAATACATCTAATACAGGGGTCTCAAACTCAAATCATCCAGGGGTCGCAGGAGGTAGAGTCTGAGTGAGACTGGTCAAGTCAAATACATCTAATCCAGGGGTCTCAAACTCAAATCATCTGGGGGCCGCAGGAGGTAGATTCTGAGTGAGACTGGTCAAGTCCAATAATCTAATCCAGGGGTCTCAAACTCAAATCATCCGGGGGCTGCAGGAGGTAGAGTCTGAGTGAGACTGGTCAAGTTCAATACATCTAATCCAGGGTTCTCAAACTCTAATCATTCAGGGGCCGCAGGAGGTAGAGTCTGAGTGAGACTGGTCAAGTTCAATACATCTAATCCAGGGTTCTCAAACTCTAATCATCCAGGGGCCGCAGGAGGTAGAGTCTGAGTGAGACTGGTCAAGTTCAATACATCTAATCCAGGGGTCTTAAACTCTAATCATCCAGGGGCCGCAGGAGGTAGAGTCTGAGTGAGACGGGTCAAGTTCAATACGTCTAATCCAGTGGTCTCAAACTCAAATCATCCGGGGGCCGCAGGAGATAGAGACTGAGTGAGACTTGGCCAGTGCAAGTATTCCACAAAAGAAGAGATTACAAAGGCAATAAAGTACAACAGTTAAAATCTGCTCAACCTTTATTTTTTTAAAAAATACAATAAGGGTGGTCAAGAACTAGGCTTCACTTTGTTCCTCCTGCACCTCGTTGCCAGAGATCTGGCAGCGCTTCTTCTTACACAGCTGGGCAACAGTTGGCTTGAGAGAGGAAGCAACTGAGACCCTCAGTATAGCCTGAAGATGCTCATCAGTAAGTTTGGTACAGAATTTTGACTTAAGGGTAATAATCTCATACATTATCCATGCTCACCTGTTTTTCCATTCAGCTCTCCCTTCCTGAACTTCGAATTGCACTGACAATCAATTTGCTTTATTTGAATCGCAACTATTGGGGGGGGGTGTGCATCTTCCAAATTGAAGGATAATGGTCAGCAAAATGTTGAAATACCTTCCTGAACTTCGAATTGCACTGACAATCAATTTGCTTTATTTGAATCGCAACTATTGGGGGGGGGGGTGTGCATCTTCCAAATTGAAGGATAATGGTCAGCAAAATGTTGAAATGTGGCTCTGTCTGTTTTAAAGCCTAAAAACATGTCATCAAATATCAAATTCTTCCTATAGCTTTGCAATGGCATCAGTATACTTACTACTGAGGGGTGAGCCCGAGTCCATGAGTACTTTGCATGTTTGGAAATGACAGAAATTTCTCTAAGCATGATAACACACGTTTTGTGCAGAATGCCCTGACATTGTCATTGGCAACACTGACAAGCTACACGTGGTCTTGTAACCTCTTGTTAAGTACAATCAGCTCCTGTGTAATGTCAACAAGAAAAGCCACGTCCATGAGCCATTTGGGATCACTTGGTACAGGAACAACCACCCCATCCTTCTCCATGAAGGCTTTGAAGAATAAAACGTGTTCAAACAGTTAACAGGGGCAGGTACTATTTATGAATTATTGATGTGATGGAAGATTGTTATTGTTGGGAGAATGAATTTCGATTTTTTTATAGAAGAAAAGGCCTTTTCGACTAACCCTATTTTGAAAGTAAACAAGCTGACAGGCTCGGAATTTCCCTCACTCGTAAACACTAGTGGGCAATTTTGATAGGGATTCTTTGATACTGTGTCAGGTTGCTACGATTTGAACAATTATGGTTGTTTATTACCAACTTACTGACTTTTTAAACGTATCTCAAAACCGCACTTTGGCCCTGTTTGTCTCATAAAAGGCTATAAAATAAATACTTTCAGTCTGAATTTTTACAACGAGTTTTACCATTATAACCAACGTCCAAATCTATACAAATATAATCAAAATCAAAATTGGACTAGTCGGTGAGATTCGACTGAAACCGCCGCGAAGGGTCACATTATAGATATGAGAATGGGGAAAACGCGCGAGCCGTATTTACACTAAGCTTTGCTGTCATGTCGCGGGTCGCAAAATATCGTCTTGCCGGCCAACAAATGGCCCGCGGGCCGTGAGTTTGGACCCCTGATTTAATCGGAGGCATCGATATCAAAACAAAACAAAAAAAGTTGGAGCGGGTGTAAGCTTGAATGCAAAGCATGTAGCGAATAAAAATTAGGTCAAGACACAGGCTATAACAGAGCGTGATTGATATTCACGGTTCATTTTAGAAGTCAGCCCAAAGGACTTATTTCTTTTTCAGACGTTCTATACCACTTTAGCACACAAATTTCGTCAAGAAGAGACTCTTACCCATTGGACAGAATGCAGATCGAGTAAAAAAAAAAATACAATTTTTATGTGTTACTTCTATTTGAGTAATAAGGGTGAGAGACTGCATACTAGTCAGGTATAAGGAAACATGTATGAAAAAACCTTGGGGGGGGGGTTTGGGGTGGGTGGGGGTGAACAGGACGAAACAAAATAACGAACGTGTCGCCAAGAAGCCTTCGTCAGCTGACGAGAAAAAGGAAAACAGTATAAACAAATATAATTTTACTGTTGGTTGTTGTAATCATTTTATTTTAAACTTGCAATGCAACGTGTCGGCGATTAGCTAAAACAAAGCATGTAATTTATATTGCTGTCGGGTTCGTCGAGTGCGTTGTGCAGCTGGGTTATATGAGAATCTGGTCCGAGTGGCTACAGAAGCGTTTTTTTTTTTCAATTCTGACTTTTTATTTTAAAATGAAATAAAAAGCAAACATTGAATGAGGTATTCGATTCCACGTTTTATTTTGTCTTCTTTATTTATTGTCATCGTTCTACACGCTATATCCTTCAGTCCACGCGGTTCAAGGTTCCCTTCCGGGAAGTACTACAATCACTAATCTGTGGATAATGAATAGACAGCTTTGTGTCCTATGTTGATTGCATCCTATGCCTCGTACTACAATCACTATGTATAGACAATGAATAGACAGCGTTGTGTCCTATGTTGACCATAACCATTGACTCGTACTATAATCACTATATATAGACAATAAATAGACAGCCTTGTGTCCTATGTTGACCGTAACCATTGACTTTTACTATAATCACTATATACAGACAATGAATAGACAGCGTTGTGTCCCTATGTTGACCGTACCCAGTGTCTCGTACTATAACCACTATCTGCTATGGCCCACGAAAAGACAGCTATGCGCCACTTTATTGACTGCAGCCAGTGCCTAGTTCTACAATCACTATCTGTGGACCTGAATAGACAGCTTTGTGTCCCTATGTTGATTGTATCCTATGCCCGGTACTACACTCACTATCTAAGACAATGACTAGACAGCTTTGTGTCCCAATGTTGACCGTACCCAGAGTATCAAACGTCTTAATCCGACCCTGCATCGTACCAAGAAAAGAAAAAAAAATAGATTTCTAAACACATCACAGCGTTCAAAGTCATGATTGCAGTGTCCAAAGTCATGATTGCAGTGTTCAAAGTCATGATTGCAGTGTCCAAAGTCATGATTGCAGTGGAGGATTTACTACAAGACAAAACGAAACCATATTATTGGGTAAAAATTCCCGAAGGATGGAATAAAATAAATTCATTTAAATTAATATTTAAACATCACTCCAGTGGTAGTGCTACAGGTTTGATATTACTTGGGCTCTTGGCAAGCTGACGAGTTACTAGCCCTGGCAATAAACGGATGTTTTACTCGTGCTAAGAGTAGGCTGATTAAATAGTAACTCTTTCATTAACATCAGCGTCAACTAAAATATGTTCTTGGCTGACTTCGGTTCATGGATAACATTTCCACGAAAACAGATTTTTCTTTCCCGGAAAACAAAAACAAACAAAAAAAAATGTCGCGTCTATTTTTAGACCGCTAGCTCGACAAGGCCCGCTGTCAAACCTGAAAGGTGAAAAGACGCGATGAGTCAATGGGATACTAACAGTACGACAAGGCAGCATTGGTATTTGATGTCTTAATAATATTAGGCCCCTGTAAGGCATGTGGGTATTTGATGTTAGAGCAAAAGCCTCACAAGGCTTGGGTATTTGGTTTCGTTATTAGGCCCCTGGCATGGTATGGTTATTTCGTCTTTTACAACACTGACTGGCCCTGAAAGGGGCGGTTCCTGTTTTCGAAGAAATGGAATGAAAAACAGTGTGCAAAACAGGGTGGCATCTGTTAGATTACAATTAAAACTACTGCTCTTAACAAATCCATTAGTAAATGTTTGCTTTTTTTTTGTAAACAATTTTAATTCTAACAAGGACCCCAATGGCGTATATTCCTCGACTGAATTGTGGAAGCCAAACCTCCTCTCCTCTCCCCTGAACCTTGGTCAATTATGCATGGCATTTAATCAGAGACTTCGCTCTGAGTATTAATATTATTAGTAATACAAAAATTTATAGTTAAAAATTGTTAGGGCATTTTGGCTATTCAATAATAGCTTAAGCTATAAAACACATTGCTAAAAAAACACACAAAAAAAAACAATTTTTTAATAAATTCAAATTATCTAATTTCAGAAATCGTTCACAAAAATAAAATGTTAATTGTGTTAAGAGTAAGAGTTCAGAGTTCAATCCCTAGTGAGGCCATGTTGTTTTTTTTTTTTAAAGATCATTTTCCCACCTTTACCCATATTAAGGATCAATTGAAAACCAGCCAGGGTGTGACGGTTAAGGGGTTGGGGAATTCTATCGCCCTTCTAACTCAAATTGGTGGCAACAGCTTACACCCTCATCCACTGCATGTGTAGAAGCCACAGATTAGGGGGCTATCCATAAAGACGTCGCGAATCTAAGCGGAGGGGGTCGCGAATATGTGACAATGTGTTATAAATGTGTCCAAGTTCAGGGTCAATTTTGTGACAAAGAGGATCGGGGTGAGGGGAGGGTGGGGGGGGGGGCAAAATGTGCGTTACGCCACTAATGTAGAGACTCAGAGAAAGGATACATATATTACAATTTTATTTTTTTTTAAATCTAACTACTCTGAGGGCTGGAATAAAGCTCTGGGGTCTGTGGAAACTGGGCATAGCCATATAATGGACGATAGTTCTTATCTACAAACAAGGCTACTGACATTGGGATGATTTTAACATGGAAGACTCTTGACTTCCCGCGTTAGCTGGCCAACATTGACATTGACACTCTTTCCCCCATCACCAGGCTGAAAGGATGGGCACACATTACACATCAGCAATATACCGACCATCCAAACCTTCGAAACTGCCCTCAAGACAGATCTCTTCATACTCTACTATTCCGGCTCAATTTCACCCCACTCTCATCAATGAACAAATGCTCCATGCTGCTGGGTGCCGTCCATGCCTAGACAGGGGTCAATAGTACTTGGGGTGGGCGAGTTCAATATTTTGACAAAGCTGTTTTTAAATGAGTAATTTTATCTACCGTGTAAAATTGTTATTGTTTTTTATGGTATGTTGTTGTTGTTTTTTTAAATTTTTTGTTAGTTTTTACAGCCAAGCCTGTTGGGCCTAGCTGGGGTACCGTGGTATATAAGACCACTTTAATAATAGGCCTACCAATAATATAACATAAAAATATGACATTTGGGACCAACCCCTTATAACATTATATAACATCAGGCCCATACCTTGGATATTATGGGCCCCAGGCAGCTGACAGAGTTCGGGTCCCTTTCGTGCTTCAAACATGGGCGTTTATTTTAGAAAATCGAAAAATGGCGGGCCAGTATCTAGCTTGGGCCCCTGACAAGTGCCATGGTTGTCCCCCCTCACCCCCACCCCCCAGGTGCGGGCCCGATATCATTTCCATTAACCATCCACCACCCCCACCCCACAATATTATATAACATTTCTAGCAACCCCCCCCCCACACACACACACATATACACACACACGCACATTTAAACACAGACACTGATAAGGTGCGGGCCCCATATCATTTCCATTAACCCTCCACCCCCCCCACCCCACAATATTATATAACATTTCCAGCAACCCCCCCCCCCACACACACACACACATACACACACACGCACATTTAAACACAGACACTGATAAGAATGCTATACAATAAAAATACGTTATAAAATAGGCCCTAGCACGAGTAAACAGTATTTACAGACATGATCATCATATCATAAAAAAAGTTCGTACGGAATGTACTTATTGGCTCCGTAAGATTATTAGAAGATTATGTCGTCAGAGATTTAGCATTTGTATTTTTTATTTTTTTAAATTTAAAAAATACGAATAATTTAGAACACTTGTTAAATTTCCTTTTGAGTTGGTGCGCCTGTTTCGGGGCTATGCACAACTTTAGTGTGTGGCGTCCTGGCTCTGGAAGGTCATTGACTTTGCCGTCTCTAATTAGCGAAAACTTTGATGGTACCGGTATACAGAACACAGGTACTTAAAGAGAGGGGAAAAAAAAGCTTTATTTATATAATAAAGAATTTAAATATAATCAAAATGAAAGAAAATGTATCCATAAAACAAGTTAAGCCCGAGGCAGATCGGCCACTCCCCTCCCTACCCCCCCCCCCCCCCCCCCCCATTTTATCACTTTTCCTACGCCTGTGTTTGTTTAATATAACAAACGTCATGATTCAGTTACGATGATGTTTTACTGGTAACACACGTTGACTCGTCTGTTGAAATTCAACTCAACAGTTTGACTCAGAGCCAAGTAGCCTAGTTAACTAGATAGTACATAGCTTTCAGTTTTTAAGTGTATTGACTCCTTGAGTGCCTTTACATTTCCAGCTAGCATTGCTTTATTTATTACTTACCATTTATTCTTGTGTTAGTGTAAATTTAACATAAAACGTCAGGTTGTTGTTTTTTTCCCTCGTGAGAATCATGATAATAACATTTAGATATTAAAATCTCCAACACACGCAATAAGCACAGACTGATGATGGTGTTACAGGCCAACCTGTGACAAGTGGAACACACTGGTAACACATGATCGGATCCCACCCTCGCAACACACTACACGGTTGTTGATGACACGGCGACCGACGTTTGTTGAAAGATGGGAAATTCCCGATTCCGTTTTATAGTGAAAATGGAATTCTCGGTGTCAACCAGTGTGAATTGAATCTCTTTGCAATGATAATGATAGCCATGATTGTTACCATTTGTAATTAAGCTACGCAATATATATATATATATATAATATAT